>CM077094.1:4316893-4634928 GCA_039513925.1 Platanthera zijinensis
AAACCCATTGGTCAGCCCCAATAACGCCACGGTCGTGCCGCGCCGCTTTTTGTAATTGTTGTCAAACACCGAGCCTCGTCCGGGGGCGTAACATTTCCTGCCCCATCAAAAGTCAACTTGTCCCCAAGGTGATAGTCCGGGTAAAGCTCCTGGAACTCCAGTAAATCGACCCAAGTATTGTGCTCTGCCGAGAGATCCTTCCACTTAACCATAGCTCTGGACAGTACGCCGTGCCACGGCGTTTCCACTTAACCAACAGAACATCCTCCGGAAGCGGGCGAAGCTCGCCACCACTAGTAGCCTCGGGCAACACGGGGAAGACCGGAACAGCAGGCCCCAACTTCCGCTTCAGCAAGGAGACATGAAAGGTAGGATGAATACGGGAGCTCGCCGGTAAGGCTAAGGTATACGCCACCGGCCCGACACGCCGCGTGATCCGAAATGGTCCATAGTAGCGGGGTGCCAGTTTCTGATTTGTCCGCTGGGCCACCGACAACTGGCGATAAGGACGAAGTTTGAGGAAAACTTCATCCCCCACCTGAAACTCCCGCTCGGTACGATGACGATCAGCCTGAATCTTCATACGATCCTGTGCTGCTCGAAGGTTCTCCCGTAGGGTGGTGAGAGTCCGATCACGATCACGGAGCGCCCGATCAACTGCTGCCACGGCCGTACTCCCGGGCTCATAACTGCTCAAGGTAGGAGGTGGACGCCCATAGACGACCTCAAACGGCGTGAGTTTACTGGCCGAGTGATAAGAAGTGTTGAAACAGTACTCCGCCCAATGTAGCCAACTAGTCCAGGTCCGCGGCTCATCCATGACAAAACAGCGAAGGTAAGTCTCGACGCCCCGATTTAAGACCTCGGTCTGGCCGTCAGTCTGGGGATGATGAGCCGTGCTGAAACGTAAGGAAGTCCCTTGCAAGCGGAATAGCTCTGTCCAAAATCGGCCGACGAAGGTCGGATCACGGTCGGAAATGATCGCGCGGGGAACACCATGCAAACGAACAACCTCCCGCACAAATAAGGTCGCAACAGATTCCGCGGTGTAGGGATGGCTCAGAGCAAGGAAGTGCCCATACTTGGACAACTTGTCCACCACTACCAAGATCACTGTTTTCCCCTGCGACTTAGGTAGCCCATCGATGAAGTCCATAGAAACCGTGTCCCAGATCTGATGTGGAATCTCCAAGGGAGTGAGGAGGCCGGCCGGAGAAGTAGTCTCATATTTTTGTCGTTGGCACACCTCACACGTCTGTACGAACTCCTGAATGTCGCGGCGCATGCCCTTCCAAAACACGTTGGCCCGAGCCCGCTGAAGGGTGCGAAGAACGCCGGCGTGGCCGCCTGTCGGCGACGAGTGAAACTCATGCATCATCACCGTGCGCCAAGCAGAATGAGCAGAATGACCACCCGCCCGTGATAGAAGAGTCGGTCATTCTGTAAATGGTAGCCTGGAGCTGTCGCATGACCTTGCTGCAAGTCCTCCACAATAGCCCGTAACTCGGGGTCGCGCTGCACCGCGTCTTGAATTTCATCCATCGACTCCAACTGCGGGCCGGAAATGTGTGCCAAACCCCCTTCGGGTAAGCGAGAGAGGGCGTCAGCCACCCGATTATCCTTCCCCGGTCGATATTCGATCGCATAATCATAGCCCAACAGCTTGGTGACCCACTTTTGTTGCAGGGGGGAAGAGATCCTTTGCTCCAAGAAATGCTTCAAACTCTGGTGATCGGTCCGGATCGTAAAATGACGCCCAAGTAGGTAGGGCCGCCAGAGAGCCACCGCATGAATCACCGCCAGCATCTCCTTTTCATACACTGAGAGACCCAGAGTCCGGGGAGCCAAAGCCTTACTGTAAAAGGCGATCGGCCGCCCCTCCTGCATCAAAACCGCCCCCACACCCACGCCAGAAGCATCTGTCTCGACCACGAACCGTTTGGTAAAGTCCGGGAGTGCCAACACTGGAGTCGTCGTCATAGCTCGCTTGAGCGCCTGGAAGGCGGTCTCGGCCTCAGCGTGCCACTCAAAAGCATCCTTCTGTAGCAGCTGTGTAAGTGGCCTAGCAATCTTCCCGTAGTCCCGTACAAAGCGTCGATAGTATCCAGTGAGGCCTAAGAACCCCCGCAGTGCCCGAATGGTCAACGGTCGGGGCCACGACAGCATATTCTCGATCTTCCGTGGGTCTGCCTTCACCCCTTCAACAGAAACTAGATGCCCCAAATATTCCACCTCAGGTTGTCCGAAAGAACACTTAGACCGCTTAGCATATAACTGGTGTTGCCGAAGAGTAGAGAAGACCTGAGCCACATGAAGTAGATGATCCTCCCAAGTAGCACTGTAAATCAGGATGTCGTCGAAAAAAATCAGGACGAAGCGTCGCAGGAAGGAACGGAAAATCTCATTCATATTGGCCTGAAAGGTAGACGGCCCCCCAGTCAATCCATTGGCCATCACTAAGAACTCATAGTGACCGTCATGAGTTCTGAAGGCAGTCTTATGCACATCCTCCTCTTTCATCAGGATCTGATAGTAGCCGGACCGCAGATCCAGCTTGGTGAACAGGGTCGCCCCATGCAACTCATCCAAGAGCTCCTCGATCACGGGAATCGGAAACTTGTCCTTCACAGTTACACTGTTCAAGGCCCGGTAGTCCACGCAAAAACGCCATGATCCGTCTTTCTTCTTAACCAAAATAATCGGTGCGGAAAAAGAACTGGTACTAGGCCGTATGATACCTGCATCAAGCATTTCCTTCACACTGCGTTCAATCTCGGCCTTCTGGATGTAGGGATACCTGTACGGGCGGATGTTGGGCGGTTCCGCCCCAGTCTGTAACACAATCTGATGATCACGGAAACGTGACGGTGGAAGGGTACTCGGCTCCTGGAAGATGTCATCATACTCCTCTACAAGCGGACGCAACTGATCTGGCACCTGTGTTAATCCCTCCTCGTCCGACCGCACCCCCAGCAGGATTGCCATCAAGCTACTAGACTCCTCCAGCTGCTGCAAACTGCGAAGGGAAATCTCCTTAACGGGAGACGATCTGAGCCCCGTCAAACAGAACTGTCGTCCGCCTTGCATGAATTCCATCGTCATCTGATCCCAATCAAAAGTAACCCGCCTCAGCTGCTGTAACCACTGCACTCCCAAAACCATGTCTGAGCCTCGGATCGGTAAGAGGTAGACGTCCGTGCACCCCACATATTCCTGCATCCGAAGCTCTACCGCCTTCAACATCCCTTGGCACTGTAACTTGCTGCCGTCTGCAACCATGACCTGAAAGGCTGCACCCGTGTCGATCTGTTGCCCCACCTTCCTTGCTACATCAGGATGAATAAAGTTGTGGGTGCTCCCACTGTCGACCAAAATCGTCACCCTCTCACGCCGAACCCGTCCAACCAACCGCATCGTAAGCGGGGGGGGGGGGGATTGCATCCCTCCATGGCATGTAGGGAAACGCCCAACTCCGTCAGGTCTAGGTCTCCCCCAAACTCCACCTCCTCCTCTGGTAATACGTCCTCCTCGAGCTGCTCCTCCTGCTGCAACATGAAAACCTGGACCTTCTGGCACTTGTGACCGGGGACGAACTTCTCATCACAATTAAAGCATAAACCCTTCTCCTTCCGAGCCGCCAACTCGCTCCAAGACAACCGAGTCACCGTTGGCTTGGTACCCGTGGGGGGCTCCCGTCGTGCTGCCATCGTCGGGCCCAAAGCTGGTCTACTCGTGTTACGTGCCCGTTGCCTGTTGAACCTCTCCTCTTGAATACGTGCCAACGTAATGGCATGGTTCAAGGAACGGGGCATGAGTGCCTGAACCTCATCCCGAATATGCTCCTTAAGACCGGATATAAAACAGCTGTAAAGCGTCCTCTCTGGCCACTGAACCCGATTCGCCAACTTCTCGAACTCGGTCCGATACTCCATAACCGACCCCTTCTGACGAAGCTTCTGAAGGAGTGCCTCAAAGTTCTCATACTCCAGTGGCCCAAACCGGGCCGTAAATCCATCCACGAACTCCCCCCAAGGCACGTACTCCCGTCCCCGCAAGAACCACTGTGTCCATTGGAAGGCATCATCCTTCAGATGGAAGGACGCTAGCTGCACCCACCGGCCTTCAGGCACCTCCTGGTACTGGAAGAATAATTCGGCCTTGTGAATCCATTCCAGGGCGTCGCCGCCCTCGAACTCTGGAAAGTACATACGCGTTAACCCGGGGGTCAACCGTTGTGCTCCTGGACCTCCGTCCCTCCTTGCGTGTTCCCCATGCTCAAAACCCCCGTACCCGTGCGGCTGTCCCGCTCCCCAAGGCGGAGGCTGCGGGTGCTGCGGCTGGCCGCCCCACCCTGGGCCAAATCCGACCCCTCCTGGTGGCCCAAACCCGCGTGGAGGAGGAAGGAGCCCCCCCTTTGCTGTCCCACCATGTCGGGTGGCCGCCGGAGCCCCAAAAGCTCCTCCCCGCCTCGGCGCCACTCTTCCGGGGCCGATCCCAGTCCTCCGAAGCCTGCTGCAGTGAATCCGGGCGGAAACAGCCCCGTCGGACCCCCGTAACCCGCTCCCGAAGCCGCAGGAGCCCCGTATCCCGCCGATCCCGTGCCGCCGACCCCTCCGTGCCACGCCGCGCCGGCCGGAGCCCCTCCCGCAGGCCGCACGCCCCCGACGCCTTCCGCAGCCCGCGCAGAGACGGAGCCGGCTGGATCGGCTCCCGATCCGGCCGAATCTTCGTTGGCCGGGCCTTTCCCCTTCAGTAGGGTCTTCAACTCCTCCAAACGGGTCTCCAGACGCACTTCCAACGCCGCCATGGAATCGGTGAGGCCAACAACATTCTCCTCTAGGGTTTCAATCCGCGAGGATTCCTCTTGATTGCGAGTATTCACCATTGCCGCGAGAATCGACTCCTCTGATACCAATTGTTAAGCCCTAACTAGGAGAGAAACTAAGAGAAGATGTAGAGGAAGCTAGAGGAAGAGATTAGGGTTAGGGTTGAGAGAAGAGGAAGTACCTGAATATATTCTTGCATAACATCCAAAGAGAGGGGTCCGGATATTTATACCCCCGGACCCAAGACCGGCCGGCCAAGGGGGCCGGCCGGCCCAATGGGGCTGAACCCGGCGTGGTTCAGCCCCCCCCGAGCCATATATTTAAGAAGAGGGGGCTGAACCCATTGGTTCAGCCCCAATAACGCCACGTCCGTGCCGCCGCCGCTTGTAATGTTGTCCAAACAACCGAGCCTCGTCCGGGGGCGTAACATTATTGGAGATTGATCTTTTGTCTAACTTCTAAAGCTTTCTTTCGAGCATAAGTTATTTTCTTTATTTTTCTTCAGAGGATAAGTTTTAAGTTTACAAGTCTTGCTATGGTAAGGGTTCATAAGTCGGGCTACTATAGTGGTTTAACCTTTCTGCCTAAAATGTAGTAGATACCATGTTTTTCATCCTTCATAAATCTGTAAATTTGGATAAGATGTGTTGTCTAGGTTTAACTTTCATGAAATGAGACCAAGACTGGTTATCAATCAAGACTTCAGCTTCTCTTCCTTCCACTCCAAAGTTGGGGATATACATCTTCAAATCTTTGGACAGCAAACTCTTGTCTTTGACAAAAACCTAGGGATTGAGTAGAAATAGTGATGTTAGAAGAATAGAGAGATGAAGAGAGGAGAATTCCTTGCCATTTCCAATGATCGGGTCATCAAAACATGACATTGCTTCCTTCGCAGGCTCCCTTGCAAGTGTGGCCTTCACATCTTTGGATTAATGACACCTATTCTCAACCTTATCTCATCTCTTTAATGGAAATAGGAGAGGTTGGTATGGATCTTTGTTTCTTCGCTTGGATTCTGAAAGATATTTAACTTCAATTATAACTTGCTCGCTAAATATTATATGAATATTTATTAATTTTATAAAATAGTGCAAAAGCTTTTAAGTAAATATCCACACACCATTTGGAGAATGCTGGTTCACATTGCTTTGGAAGGGATTAATTGTGATGCCTTTATAATAATAACACAGTGCAACAAGATCACGTGAGATCCCAAAGTTTGCCTTCAAAATTAGTTAATGTTTATTTAAACTTCAAAACATATCGAGCTGTGCAATAAATATCCATGACTGGCTGCATATATCCTATATGTAAAACCAACCTTTTTCAAGTAAATGAATTTTATAATGTTACAAATTGTTTGTTTGGAATGCTGCATTTTTGTGGATTTTTTTAATTACTCTTTTTTTCCTATTCTTTAAGTTATTTCCTGTTTCCTTTTGTTTGAAATTTTTTAAATTATGTTCCTCACAGTGCACTGTTATAAAATAGCAAATTAATAGCCTCTGGATTTTTACTCATACACTTGAGCCTCACTAACAAAGTTTCAACTCTGTTGTTTGACAGGAAGTTACTGATTTGAAAATAAAGTTAGATAAGTGTGAAGCTGAACTTGAAAGCACGAGGAAAGCTAATGAATCGAGTCTTCTTCCTTGGTCAATGTGGCCAATTGATTCACATGAGAAAGATTTGTACGTTTTATCTTTATCTATAACTTTCTGTGAATTTGGTTTGCTTGTTGATAGGCTGATTTTGTAAAGGGAAAGACATTATTTGTAGAACATCTTATAAAAATGTAAGTAGAGATCAGTACTTAAAGTTGGTGTTACGTTCCCTAGATATATATCTCATCCCAGGATGATGGAAGGTTGGATCTAACAAAATGATTTTTTGCTTTCTCCCTGAGAATGCTTGTGATTTCCTATGGTGAAAACTCTGCGGATCAAAGGGAACTATAAGGAGGTGGAACTGGGAGAAGGGAAGAAGAGTGATCGAATGAGAGTGAAGGAGGGAAGGAGAGGATGGGATTAACTGGCCCTTTTGAGTCGCGTGGTTCTGCCAAGGGATTAGCCAAAGAGGCCGAGATCAGTGTAAAGTATTTCATTCCTTTTCATTCCCCAAAATAGCTCTAAATACACTAGATTCTTATGCAGTAAGGTCCCATACAAAACATGGGCAGGGCAACCCCGTGCACGAAGCATCCCCTCGCAGTGAGGGTCCGGGGAGGGGTCCCACCACACGGGTGAAATGTAGGTAAACCTTTCCCTGTATTTTTGCAAGAGGCTACTTCTAGAACTCGAACCCGTGACTGTAAAATCATGAAATTGCAAAAATTAACTGTAAAATCAAACATACATGAAATACATAAAAATACCCCCCTTGGCTTTTATGCCTTTATTTTGCCGGCGAACATGCGACCACAAAATTTTTCTCTAACAAGAGGCAGCGGGGTTATATTTATATTGAAAAGAGAACAATTCCAATCAAACTATGACACAACATAAAACGAAAGATATAATCTAACACTTCCGAATCAAACCCAACTTGACATAATTTTTTTTTACTGTAGGGCCAATAATTCACTTAGGATATCAGTGAATTGATCTCTAGTTTTAACATGGCTAAAAGAGTTAAGTCCTTTGTACTTCTCTTTAGCAAAGTGATAACCAACTTCAAAATGCTTCTTGTTCATGGAATACCAAATTAATAGCATTTTTTATCAGTGCTTAATTGTCACACCACAATTTAGTGAGATTTTGAATAAGATTAGGCTATCTCATGAAGTGTATGTTTAGTCTGCATAATCTCAGCAACAATGTGAGGCATTAGGACGATGCTCCACTTCTACACAAGATCTAGTAATTGTAGTTTGCTTCTTACTCTTCCAGGAGACTAAATTTCCATCTATAAAGATATTTTAGTGTCATCGTAGGCCCATTGCATTCATCTTGTGGTTCCTTGCATTATATTTAGGTTTTGGGCGCCGGTTCTCCGCCACCTATAGACTTGTGCTGCATCATATACACAATTATATTTTTTTATACATACATTTATATATCTACCAATATATTATAATATATAGATTGTGTATACCACTTTGTTATTGTACACACACATAAATTTATTATATATATAAATTTAAAATTTTATAGATTTATGTAGATTTCTATTAGTATATTTGGATATATTTAATCTATATTTAATCTATTCTATATTCTAAGGGAAAACACACTTTGGTGCAACATTAAACTTTCCAATTTTACCTCTCCCTGTTACAAAAATCCAAATTTAAAAATTACCTTTCCAGTTTTACCCCTCTATTACAAAGGCTCTGTTTGGAACAGCTCTGGCGGATTGAAAAGCTGTTGTTCGGATAGAGCTGTTTTAAAATAGATCTCTGGGGAGCAGTTTTGAAAAGCTATAGAGTGTTTGGGTGTTCTGTGCAGAAGTGCGCTCGGAATCGCCGGAGAAAGGCCGTCGGGGGCTCGGAATCACCGGAGGAAGGCCGTCCGGGGCTCGGAATCGCCGGAGGAAGGCCGTCCGGCCTCTGAGCATGTTCCAACTGAAGAAACCATTAGATTTCCAAAACCTGTGAGAGAGAAAGCTATTTTGCGGAAACTGAAGCTGGGGGGGGGGAGATTTCTGAAGAGCTGCAAAACAGCTCCAGATTTCTGAAAAGCTCTTCATAAGGAGCTGTCCCAAACAGTTAAAAAACAGCTCTGGCGGCTGGAATAGAGATTCTCCAGCCGCCAGAGCTGCGCCAAACAGACCCAAAGTCTCCAAATTTTTATCCGTATTTAATATGAAACCTTGCACTTATAGAGGCAGAGCCCCATCACACTTGCAATTAGGGATATGGATGAAGCCCCGTGCCCGTCACACGTATAATAGTTTGTATAAATAAATAACTCTGGATATTTCACATATGCTCTAATTTTCCAGTGACAGGGCATGAATTTCTATACTCCTTGGTCACATGATCGTTTCCAGTTGGCCTTCTTTCTCTGTTTTTAGTAAAAAGATATTTTAAAGCTTGCTATTTGAACGGTGCGTTTATTAGAAATTGGGCACAGTTTTCGGTTCCTTGGCCAACCGTGCGGTTTGGCAGGTTTTTAGCGGCCCACATCTCAAGCTGGTCCAATTACCGGGTCGGACCGCAAAGGGGACCGGGTCACGACCACACCAATCTGTCCAGTTCGGTTTTTTGAACACGCCCACAGTCACCTCCAAATGTAGTAACTACTCGCCATCTCTCTACAACAACTGGAAACTGCCATTCCTCCCTTGCCAAGCACTTTCCAACCATCTTCCCACTACTGGACTTCTCCTGACTTAGCCCACTCCAGCCCCTTGATATCCGTCTCCCCGCAACAACCCTCCCCTCAGCCTCCTTCCAGCAATCAAAACTGCTCTCACAGCAGACTGCCAGCCCTCTACAGCCCCATGGATACCCATCTCTCAGCTACTGTCCATCCCGCCTCCCATCCACAGTAAAACCCTCCCAGTTCCTCCAGCCCGCCGGAAAACTTCTCGCAACTTCCCCAAGCGCACCAGAAGTTCTTAAAATCCTTTCCAAAGCCTGCAGCTGTCCTTCACCATCTCCCTCCATCCAATTACAGCCTTCCAACCTCCCTTACAGTCCTCCTATAAAGCCCAACTGCCGTCTGTCCATCAATCTCTGGCCATGGAAACATCATCACATCCACTCGTCCTCTTATGTAGTGTAATTTTTATTTGGAGTTTTGTTCATGTTCATTTTGCACGGATTGATCATCTTGTTATATGGACTTGTTGATCATCTTGTTATATGGACTTGTTGTTTTTTCTCTTGAAATTGTTGGGTTGCAAAACTTACTCATTATGTATTTAAGTTAAGCACTTTCACCCAGCACGAACTTAAAATGGAAGAATTTCTTTATTGCTTTGTAATCATTTGTGATGTAAGTGTGCCAAAGTCAAATACTCTTTATTATTCACAATATATCGCCAGTATTATTTCCAAATGCATGTGCATCATTACTAGAACCTAATTTATTTTCCCCTTCACCACACCACTATAATTTTCATAGTTTATCGGTACACCAATATCTTGTCTTGTGCCAGATTTGGTATCATAGCCTCAAGTTCGGGCTGATTCTAGAAGAATAGTAGTAGAGTTTATAGGTCATCCATGACATATCATGGGAGCTGTCTACCACGACCAATGTTGCAGATGTCGGCCGACATGTCGGGCATGTCAGATAAAGGTTTTGGGCAGAAAATGACATGATATCTGCATTTTAAGCAAAAAATATTGTTTTAAAAATATCCCCCGGTATATCGGTCTTACCCAATATATCAAATGAAATCTCGCCGCTGATATATCGTCGAGAGTGTTACATTTTTTTTTTCATTTCTTTTAAGTAACAGAGCAGTAACATTTCATTTCATGCTTCATTTCATGCTTCATTTCATGCATCTGTTTGAGCCTAGATTTGATGACTTTTTTGTCTCTCTCATTTGGTTCTATTTATGTCGTTTATTGCTGTCAATGCCTCTTTCTTGTGTAATTTATAAACACATTATGTGTATATAAGTTGATTGTGTAATTTATTACACATTATGTGTACAATTATACATATTTACAAAAAAATGTATACATATGTAAATAAATTTATTTAAACATTAAATACGATATTGTTAAATATCCCCGATATATCCTTGCAATCCAACATCCGATGTTTCAAATTCAAATAGACATGAACCCCCCGACATCCGACATTTTCAACCTTGAGCATGATTTGATTATGGTTGGAATGAACATCATCTTGGTTATCAACATTTCCCCCCTTCTTTATTCGAGGATCTAGAGTCTATTTTGCTCGACCCCAGAGATCTCATCAGGATGGATTCCCGCTCTATTAAATGGGTTATCATTATTACTCCTCTTCTCTCTTTTTTGTCCAGAATTCCCTTATGTTCAACCTCAGAGATCTCCTCATAAGTGGTCTTCGTACTATTATGATGATCATCCCATCCACATCCATCCTTTAGTATAGGCTGTGCTAACCCCCCGACACGATTCAATTGTTCTAGTGAGTAGTGACGATTATTTTGTGGATTGTTATGTAGATTAACCCTCCGACACGATTCAATTATGCTAGTGAGTAGTGACGATTATTATGTGGATTTTTATGTAGATTGTCAGGCACCTCAAGATAGTGCCTCGTAGATGTCTCTATCTTGAGAATAACACCACACCTATAGACAAACCTAGTATTCTCAATGCTCAAATAACTAGTCCAAATATATAGATGTCAACAGCTAAATTTCTGAGGTTTCTACTAGCTCAATTTGGCCGCTTGGGTATTCACTTCGATCACATAAAAACAAACTTAAATTGCATGAACACGTTCTTTGACATGATACAACATAGTTTAAGTCAAGCTATCCCTTTCTCGTTTTTTGCACCATTAGGAACTCTTCCCCACTCATGGCCACGCAGGCTCTTAGTTGTATCCTCACAAACACGACACCTCAAATCCTTGCTATAGAATCTTCTCTACCTAACAAGATTCAACTTGTCATGTGTCATTGATAGGGAGCAGCCCGCCCGACCTGTTTGAGTTTACTCATGACGACCGCAGGCGTAGAGGATATACATTGGCCCATTACTCGATTTTTTTTCAAGATATTGCTAGGTTTAGTGAAGACAATGATGATGCTTAATAATGAATGTTAATGTACAAGGCGACAGATACAAGTGTTGACAAAGAGCATGAAGATAAGAACTAGGTAAACCACCAGAGTAGAATAACAGAGGATAATCTCTAAAGAAAGCAGCTGACGACTAAAAGTCGTCAATGTTTTCTTTAATCTAGTCATGTTCCAGGTTTTCTTTAATCTAGTCATGTTCTAGTCATGTTCCGGGTTTTCTTTAATCTAGTCATGTTCTAGTCATGTTCCAGGTTTTCTTTGATCTAGTCATGTTCCAGGTTTTCTTTAATCTAGTCATGTTCCAGGTTTTCTTTAATCTAGTCATGTTCCAGGTTTTCCTTAATCTAGTCATGTTCCAGGTTTTTCTTAATCTAGTCATGTTCCAGGTTTTCTTTAATCTAGTCATGTTCCAAGTTTTCTTTAATCTAGTCATGTTCCAGGTTTTCCTTAATCTAGTCATGTTCCAGGTTTTCTTTAATCTAGTCATGTTCCAGGTTTTCTTTAATCTAGTCATGTTTCTTTTTTCAATGATTAATATATTTTTTAATATCAAGCACGTTGGCTGTAGGCTATTTTCAACCCAAAGGAATCTTGGTTTAAGGTTTCTAAAAATGATCAAAACAAAAAACCTTAATTGGTTTTCTTGCTATTTCAATAGCTCATGACATTTTTTAAAATTTGAATTTCAAACCTCTTAATTTTAAATTCATTTAAAAAATAGAGAAAGAAACTTCCCCATGGGCAGTAAATCAACGAGATCAGTAAAATAAGACAAGACTAGGAAATAAATTGGAGTATTAAGGGACTAAAGCTCTATTTGACAAAATCTAATGATCACGCCCGTCTAAATTCTAATGTATAATAAATACCACTTAGATAATTAATAACCCAGAAAATAAACAATCAATTAAATAAGTAGAAAAGCAAATGTAGGAATTACAAATATTCAAAATAAATATATTATATAAAATGTAAAACAATAAGTAAATGCAGTCATCGACAATACTGTGTGTACATTAGATTTATAGATTTCAACAACTTGCCTCATCTTTTTTAGTGTGTTCGACTTGTCTTTTCTTATATATCTTTAGCGATGGGAAGGAATGTGCACTTATCTAAGATTGCTTCAAATTCTCTAGCCAAGATATGATTATATAATTTTCTTTATTTCAGACCAAATATTTAGTATCTCAACCTTGAAATTGGCGGTGAGTAGATCAATTGATTTTGTTATACCATCGACCATATACTACATGATCCTACACAACCACATTTGAGGAACTCATGGGATTAATTGACAAAACGCTGAATGGATGGGTGACATTGCAGTTGATAGAGACTCTTTGGGAAGGGCAGTGGACGTGTCTGTCGGAAACTCTTATGGAAGAGCAAAATGTCATTGATGAAGGAGTCCAGGCAGTGGAAGTTTCTTGGGGCTTAGGGAGTCAGAGCATTATTTATAAAGGTGTCTTTTATTTTGGAAATATCATGGGGAGTTGATGTACTGGGTAAAAAAGGGTCTTGATTGGTCCAATTAAGCAGTTCCTTGCATCAAGACCTCTGATTCTTAACTATCAGCCTTGGTTGTAGTGGGAGACTCTTCTCCTATGCTATTGTGTGTTTTATTCCGTGTATGTCGAGTATTCAAGCATCATACCTTTTCTCTAGCCATTTTCATTTAGAGTAAAATACATAAAATTCTTTGCTTCTATTAGATTTTCCTTCATCCTTTAGGAAATACATTTAAATCCATAGTGGGAGAATATTATTGTATATGGGAAGAATGACTAACAAGCTACATTCGGAGAGAGTGACAGAAACATGAATTGGTAGAAATTAGAAAATTAGACTGCGAACTTTCACTGTATGGATTTGAGGGATTCATCATTGATGAGCATGCAAGCAAAAAATTAACCCCAATTTTGATTTGATATAATTTTCTTCTAGAAAAAGTGAAGGTATTATTAGTTTTACTGGATTCTGATATCTGTTATATTTGTTGTGTTTGATGACGTGTATCTTGTGAAATTTGCTTGTTCAACGCAACATGCAGATGCAAACATGAATTTAAAACCATGCTTTATTGCTTTGTTTAGTGCTCATAACAGTGCTCCAGAATAGAAGCAAAATTCGGAATATAATTATAATTGAAAAATCAAGTTCTTTATCTAAGGTTATTGGAAATGATTTCTGACTTTTGACTCACCTTGAGTACTGTTTGATGTTTCTTTTCCTCCATCAATATTTTTCTTCTAGTTATTGGTCACAATACAGCCGGATGGGTCCTGCTTCAGCAAGACAAATGTCACTCATCAATGAGCGAAGTCATAAACCTTCACAATCCCCGTGAGCCATAGCTCTGAACTCGGCTTCTGCACTAGATAATGCCACAACTTGTTGCTTCTTGCTACTCCAAGTAAAAAGGTTGCCCTCAACAAGGGAACAATATCCTGAAGTTAATCGCCGATCCTCAACAAACTCGACCCAATCAACATCAGTATAAACTTCAATATTTAAACTGGATTCAGAGCAAACAGGATACCCCTTCCTGGTGAGGACTTGAGATACCTGAGGATTCTG
Organism: Platanthera zijinensis; assembly: GCA_039513925.1. Classification (NCBI taxonomy): domain Eukaryota; kingdom Viridiplantae; phylum Streptophyta; class Magnoliopsida; order Asparagales; family Orchidaceae; genus Platanthera; species Platanthera zijinensis. The sequence continues at coordinate 4,330,999 of CM077094.1, forward strand.
TGAGCTGCATCGACATGACGTGCCGTAGGAGCATGAATGAATTGGCTGATAACACTCATCGCATAAGAAATATCTGAGCGAGTGTGGGATAGGTAGCAAGGTTGTCAGGATCGAGATCCTAGATGAAATCGTTTTGAGGTTGGATCAGATCAGATGGTAGGATTGGATCGAGGATGGCTTTAAAAAATCTTGATCGATTTACAAAATCTGGATCGAAGGATCGCAAGATCCTATGATCCGGATCGCGATCCTGACAACCATGACATGTATATCTGCCTCCCCACTAATCTTGTAACTTTGAGATGTCTTTAATCACCTCTTTATCATTGCGCCCCAATCGGTGATTTGCTTCAATCGGGGTGTCATCCGGTCTACATCCACTCATCCCTATATTCTCAAGGAAATTAAGAGTATATTTTCTCTGAGAAATAAATATTCCCTGCTTGGATCTTGCAACTTCAATACCCAAAAATACCCGAGTTTTACCAGGTCCTTGACCTCAAACTCTCTGACTAATTTCTATTTTAAATTCTGGATTTCCTCAACATCATCCACTGTTATAACCATATCATCAACATACACAATGAGAACAGTGGATTTTCCGGTCCTATGCTTGATGAATAGTGTGTGATCAACATCTCTCTGGTAATATCCAAATGACACCATAGCCTCATGGAACCTCCCAAATGCTCTTGGGGATTGTTTCCACCCATATAGTCTTTTTCAATCTGCAGACTTTCCCTTTTGCACCTTTAGGAGTGATACCTGAGGGAATAAACATATTGACCTCCTCATCTAGATCACCATGGAGAAATGCATTTTTCACATCAAGCTGGCAAAGGTTCCAACCCTTGCAGGCAACACAGGATAACAAGACCCTAATAGTGTTCTGTTTCCTGATTGTCAATATCAAGAGTTTGTGTATAACCCCTTGCCACCAGTTTTTCCTTGCACCTCTCGACAATTCCTTGTGAGTTCTGTTTCACATAGAACAGTCATTTACACCCCACAATCTTCTTTCCATAGGGAAGATGCACCAAATCTCATGTCTGGTTCTTCTCAAGAGTATTCATTTCCTCAACCATCGCCTCTCTCCACATAGGGACCTCGAGAGCCTGCTACCATGATACATGTATGGAGAAAGAGGCTAGAGAGGACACAAAGGCCTTGTAGGCCGTAGAAATAAAGTCATAAGATACAAAATGTGATAGAGGATGACGAGTACACGAGCAAATATCTTTTTTAGGGCAATCAGTTGATCCGAAGGCCTTGAGTCAGAATCCAATGACTGTTCTGGTGGCATAGTCAGATCTTGTGTGCTTGTCCTAGTAAGAAATGGACAAAGAGTTAAATAAACCGCAAACTTTGTTGCTTCAAAAAGATAAACATTACATAGGTATGCCCTCTTATTTATAGAAATCAGGGGAGATGAGAGAATACAACAACCAATGTGAGACTAAATACAAGTCGGGCGGCCTACGCGGTTTGACAAGGTCAAACCGCCCACTATACAAATAATAAAACACCAAACCGGCAACTAGGGAAGTTGCCAAACTGCCTAGGGAAGACCGCCAGACCGCAACTGCGGGTTGCCACCAGACCATAGTTGCGGGTTGACAACCTATCAGACCGCTGCCACTGCTAGCAGTCGGTCAGCAACCGCGGGATGCCGCCAGACCGTAGATGCGGTTAACCCTCTGACCGTTGCTGCGACTTCCACCATACCGCTACGGCTTAGCCTCAGACCGCCACTGCTGCTGTCCACCAGACCGCAATTGCGGTTACCCTCTGACTGCTGCTGCGACTTCCATCAGATCGCTGCGGCCTGGTCTCAGATCGCCACTGCTGCCGTCCACCAGACCGCAGTCTGAAGTCCATCACCAGACCAGATGACCAAACCGCCAGATCGCTGAGAGGCAGTCCGCTGCGGCTAGATATCAGACCGATTGGTCTCCTGAAGCTCCAACACTCCCCCTCAAGTTGGAACATATATATTTACCATGCCCAGCTTGCTACAAACCTCATCGGAAGGAGTAACTGGTTTGGTGAAGAAATCAGTCAGTTCTCTCTCTGAGGTAACAAATGAAGTGCAAATCTGAGACTTCAAAATCTCCTCTATAATGAAGTGGCAGTTAACCTCGATATGCTTCATCCTCTCATGGAAGACATGATTCCTCAAAATATATATGACTGCCTTGTTGTCACAGAACATTGGCAGAGGATGATCATAAATCTCTCCAAAATCAAGCATAAGAGTGCGTAACCACTTCAACTCACAAGTAGTTAGAGCCATGCTCATATACTCAACTTCTGCGCTTGATCTAGAGACAACAACTTGTTTCTTGCTCTTCCAGCTAACCAAATTGTCGCCAACAAAGATACAGAACCTAAATGTGGACTTCCTATCTTCCTTGTCATCTGCATAACTTGCATCAGAATATGCCTGAATCTCCAAATGTCCCTTTTTTTAAAAGAGAAGTCCTTTCCCCGGAGCACCATTCACATACTCTAGAATCTTTATTGCGGACTGTAGATGACACTCCTTAGGAGCTTGCATAAATTGACTCACTCTTCCTACCGCATAACAAATATTCGATCTTGTGGATGTCAGATAAATTAGTTTCCCCACAAGCCGTCTGTATCTGGTGACATCCTCAAGAAGAGGTGAGTCCTCACTCCAACACTTGTCATCTCTAACCGACATCGGAGAACGAGCCGGTTTAGCCCTAAGGAGGCCTGTTTCTTTTAAGAGGTCCATCACATACTTCTTCTGTGAAAGAACAACCGACCCTGGTCTCCTGGATATTTCAATGCCCAAGAAATATTTCGGAGATCCCATATCTTTAGTAACAAAATGCTGAAGAAGATGCTTCTTGGTCATATCCACACCTTCTCTATCATCTCCTATGAGCAGAATATCATCCACATAAACAGCAAGGACCACAAGACCTGCTGACGTCTTGCGAATGAATAACGAGTGATCCGCAACACTTCTAGCAAACCCAACCAACGAAATGACATCATTGAACTTGTCAAACCAGGCCCTGGGAAACCACACGGTTTACCAAACAAACCACGCGAACTATAGAAGAGACCGCACGGTCACAGTGTTAAGGCACGTGCGACAAGAACAAAACAACGACCAAAATGCGGAAACCGCGGCGGACAGGATAAGCCGCAACGAAAAGAGAAGAGCAGAAGCCGTACGGTCAAGGTGACAAGACACCAGCGACAAGAGAAGAGGCCGCGACCAACATGCGGATCAACAGAGAAGCCGCGCGAACAGGAAAGAGCGCACAAAGAAGAACGAAAGCAAAAAGCCCGCCCGGTCAAGGTGACAACACACCAGCGGCAAAGAACAAGCCGCGGCCCAAAGGCGGACCCGCAACAAAGAAGAGAAACCGCGCAAACAGAAAGCCGCGCGGTTAGCAAGGAAAGCCGGGCGAACAGAAAGCCTAGAAAGAAGCAAGTCGCAAGCACAACGAGCAGCAAGGGAGGGAGGGAAGAGAAAGAAACCGGACAAACCGGAAGAAGCCGGACAAAGCCGGAAGAAGAGGCCGTGCGGTTAAACAAACAAACCGCGATCTTTTTGAAGCAAATGATCGGTTCGCTCTGATACCAAGTAAGAAATGGACACAGAGCTAAATAAACCGCAAACTTTATTGCTCCAAAAAGATAAACATTACATATGTATGTCTCATTATTTATATAAATCGGGGGAGATGAGAGAATACAACAGTCGATGTTAGACTAAATACAAGTCGGGCGGCCTACGCGGTTTGACAAGGTCAAACCGCCCACTATACAAATAATAAAACACCAAACCGGCAACTAGGGAAGTTGCCAAACCGCCCAGGGAAGACTGCCAGACCGCAACTGCGGGTTGCCACCAGAACGCAGTTGCGACAACCTATCAGACCGCTGCCACTGCTAGTAGTCGGTCAACAACCGCGGGATGCCACCAGACCGCAGATGCTGTTAACCCTTTGACCGCTGCTGCGGCTTCCACCAGACCGCTGCGGCTTAGCCTCAGACCGCCACTACTGCTGTCCACCAGACCGCAGTCTGAAGTCCATCACTAGACCGGATGACCAAACCTCCAGATCGCTGAGACAGGCAGACCGCTGCGGCTAGATATCAGACCGATCGGTCTTCTAAAGCTGCAACAGTCCTCTTTGTACGTCGAGTATATACCTGCAAGATTGGAGCAGTAGGGAGAAGAGGTTGAGACACAGTAGGAGGACTCACTTCCACCTGCGGAGTCTCCCCCTGAAGTGAGGGATACAGTGGAGGTATGGGCAGAGGAATAGAGGGAACAGTCACAAGTGAGGATTCATCCGAGGCTAGGTCATCCGAAGCAGGGTAGTATGCCTTAGATTCACGGAACGTAACATCCATTGTAACAAACACTTTCTTTGTATGTGGGTGAAAGGACTTGTACCCCTTCTACGTAGGAGAGTAGTTAATAAAAACACACTGGAGTGTGCACAGATCGGGTTTGGAAGGGCGAGAGTGATGAATGTGAACGAAGCAGACACATCCAAACACCTTAGGGGAGAGCTGAGTTGGATGCACATGGAGAGTGCCAAGAGGAGTAACATTCCCAAGGACACGGGAGGGCATATGGTTAATGAGATATGTCATAGTAAGAACAACAACACCCCAATAGAATTTCGGAAGATGCTTGGTAGACAAGAGGCAACGAGCAACTTGCAGGAGATCACGATTTTTCCGCTCAGCAACAGTATTTTGTGCTGGGGAATAAGCACAAGCAGTCTGGTGGATGATGCCTTGATCTGAAAGATATTGCTCAAATTGTGACTCTGTATATTCGCGGCCATTGTCACTCCAAAGAATTTTAATGATGATATGAAATTGAATGGAGATCATGTTATGGAATCGTCAAAAAACAAAAAAAAACATCACTTTTGTGTCGCATCAAATATAACCAAGTAGTACGAGAGAAACAATCAATACAAGTAACAAACCACACACAACCAAAAATAGAAGGTATGTGGGTCCCTACATATCAATATGAATAATGACAAAAGGTGTAAAACTAGGCAATGAAACATGCTTAAACAAATTACGATGATGTTGGTTTAAACTACAGACATCACACACAAAATGAATCAAAGACAATAATAGACATTGCGGGAAACAACAATTTCATAACAAAAGTAGGCGGGTGGCCTAGGCGACAATGCTAGGAATACACATGATGGGTAGTGCTGGAATGAAGAGCTAGAGGAGGTGAAGCTGGGCTGGAGTCTAGCACATAGAGACCATTGACCATGCTATTAGAGCCAATCACCTTCTCCGCCGTCAGGTCCTGAAAAACACAAGAGGAAAGAAGAAAGGTCACAGAGCAGTGCATGAAGTTAGTTAGATGACTAATAAAAAGTATTTACGAGTAAAATTGGGAACATGAAGGACAGAGGATAAGGCGAGAGAGGAGCAGGAGATGGAACCCTTTCTAATTGAGGGAAGAGAACCATCAACAATGCTCACCTTATCACGGCCAGAGAGGGGTATATGAGATTAAATCTGTATATGACCCAGTCATATGATCTGTGGCTCCAGAGTCAATAATACACTGAGTGGAAAGATTAGAGGGAGCAGAATGAGCACCTTGAAGTCCCGTGTGAGCGTAGTAGGAAGAAGTAGAAGGCTCCTTAGAAGGTTCCTTCATCAAGCGTTTGAGGGCTAGCATCTCATCCACAGTAAATGCACCAGCAGGGGCAGGGCCATCAGAACTGGAATAGCTAGGAGAGATATCAGCAGTAGCATCAATGAGATGAACAACACGAGGAGAAGTGAGACAACCAGAGGAGGACCCAAAACCACGATCGCCACGAGGCGGAGCACCCCCTCTCGGCTGAGGGAACCCATAGAGCCTGAAGCAAATATCCTGAGTGTGGCGGTTCTTACCACAATAATCACAGTGGAGATGATCCTTATCGGAGCCCTTCAACATTGAGTCATGGGATGGACGACTACCAAAAAGAGAAGGAGATGTAGCAGCCAGAGCAGAACCCTCAAGCATAGGTTCAGGAAGAAGGGTCTGACGACGATCGAATTCCTGCTGCACAATGTTGTAGACCTCAGGAAGAGAAGACAACTGTGGACACCCCAAAATCTGAACACTAATTTGATCGAAGTCTCGATGCATGCCATGAAGAAATTCAAATATATGATTGCGGCTGTCTATGGCGCAAACCATCGCCTCATCAGTAGGGCTAAAAAAAGTAAGAGGGTCAAAGTGATCATATTCCTGATACAACTGCGTGAAATTCAAATAATATGCAGAGGGAGGATTGTCATCATGTCGGAGTAAAGAGATCTTTCGTCCCAACTGGAATATCTGAGCAGAATTGCCTCGACGAGAGTAGGTAGACTCCGCTCGTCGCCAAATATCCGTAGCATTGTCAAGGAATAGATAGTTTTGGGCGATGGAATCATGCATCAAATTAGTAAGCCAGGTTATGACAAAGGAATTTTCCGACTCCCACTACTGACTACACCCATTCAGAAGAGGTTCTGTCTGGTTCCTTCATTTGGCGAGTGACATAGTCAAAGAGACGACGACTATTGAGCTCCACGGTGATAGACTGGGTCCATGAAAGGTAATTAGAGTCATCGAGACGAATGGTAGTGATCTGAGGGGTATTATGATCAGGGTTTCCCCAGATAAAAATTGTCGGAGGAACAACCCCGGATGAGGGAGCTGGAGAATCGACGCCACTAGACATAATGACTCAGGAAAAGAAATCCGAAGAAAACCCAAGATTTAGGGCAACAAGAAGAACATAAGAGGAAGATTAATTCACTCCATAAGGGCACCAAGAAGGACTGGCGGCGCCGGAAGAGGCAGGACACTCACTGCATTCAGGATTCGGCGCCGGAGGAAGGACTTAAGAAGAAGAAGAAGCGTAAGAAAAAAACGAAACCGGGCAGAGAAGACTCGAACGGAACCAAGCGGAAGGAAGGGCGCGGGGAGGAGCGAAAGACGTCCTGGCGGGGCGGACGGGGTGGGCAAACGACTCGCGGGAGCCGAGAGAGACTGGAGGGGCGCGGGGTGGGGCGGACGGCCTGGCGAGTGCAATCGGCTGCGCGAGCAGAGAAATTAGGGCACCAGGAACTTCTCAAGATCTGATACCATGTTAGACACCATGTTAGACGGTAAAATCAATTCAATTTATTTCAATATTAGATTCCTCTATATATAGAGGTAGTACACTAATAGAACATAAAAAAACATAAAAGGCATATTCTAACAGTTTCTTTATATCTTATTTTTATTATTTTTCTTCGAGTTATTGGTTGGCTTCTTAATCTTGGATAGCCTTTATGGATTTTTTGTTGTGTTGCATTTATTTCTCGCAGCTGTTAAAATTTTCCTCTATTGCTCTTCTGTTATTTTGTTCTGTCTGCATTTCACTTGCAGGACTGTTATCTGGTCTTTTTATTGGTTTTTGGTTTTACAGGATGATCAGTGAATCTGGAAGTGATTTCAGCCAGATGCTTGTCCCTAGAATTGCTGCTGGCGTCTCAGGAACTGCATTGGCTGCTTCGCTGCTTCGTGATGGATGGAGTGTGGGTTTCAAAACATCTATCTATCTATATATTTCATCTTGTCATTTTAGTTCTTTAAAATGTTATTTCTTTTCCATGAATAGCTCACTAAAATGTATGAGAAATACCAAGAAGCTTCTGATGCTTTATTACATGAGAAATGGGGTAGAAAACACGCTGAGGCAGTATTGGAACGGGTAATTGATGATTTCAGTATCCTTTTGCATACTGTCCTTTTAATTTTTTTTTCTATATGAGATCATATTTCTTCCCGTTTGTTTTGTATAGACTGCGTCACGCATGGTTGTTTATTTGTGATATTTTGTAGAATAATTTGGCACCTGGATAATCTTTCTACATAGACTTTGAGCTTGCTTGTTTGCACACACATGCTCTTGTAAAGCATATTCATTGGTCAAAAACTATTGCAATACTAACTTTGATTGAAGTAAATAGGGATAAAATTAAATACCAGAAAATGAAATAATACAATCTCGATACAACTAACTTTGATTGAAGTAAATAGGATAAAATTAAATACCAGAAAATGAAACAATATATTCTCGATATTTTTTCTAATCAAGAGTCATTCTTTCCATTTATTATATCACGTTAATTTACATGACACGGGATAATATGCAGATTAATTCATATTGAACTTGGTTGATTTAGGACACCCTTTCCGCAATTTGCCTGTAGGTGTACTTGTGCAATATTAAAGCGGGTGTACGATGCCTAGAGGAGTAAGAAGTTGATTTCTATTAACATATGCACGATTAGATTGTTTTTTGGTTACTTTAATAGTTTTTTATTGAATTTTCCAAATTGCATTTTCATAAATCCAGCGAGGGAATTGTCTGTACATTATCTTTTTTATATTCTCTATATGAAATATTATGGGTAGCTTACTAGAAGTTGTTGAGGCGCTCTATTGTTAAAGATTATGCTCTTGTAATATCTTACTTGCGATTATATTGATTATCCTTGTTGTGATTTTCTACATCTTTGTTTAATGGCATAGAATTTTTTTTTCTGCTTGCAGTTAACTTCGGATATTACATCTGCATTTTGTAGTTTTTTTAAAAAATTTGTTTATTTGTTTTACTTTGCCACATGTAGGTTCTTCATGAAATAGAGGAGAAAGCTGAAATGATTTTAGAAGAGCGAGGTGGCTAATACTTTTTAATCTTTTTTGCCATGTTTTTGTTTTCATCTACTGAATTATGAAATGACTTTTCTCTTATCTTTATTGTTATACTTTATTTATTTTTTCTGCTGCTAGATGCATATTATCCTGCAATTTAAGTTGTTAAGCTGATTTAAGTTCTCATTTATGAATGCTATCGTAAAAATAGAGATTGTAGTCTTGTTGTTGATAATTACTCGAGCAGTGTTTTTAATTAATTTCTTCTTGTTGGAATATCTTTGGTTTTACCTTTTTATGTTTTTTACGTTTTATGTTGTCCGGTATTAGGGTGTGTGTTGTAATCCCGTGTATGTATATATACACACACACATACGGGAGTCTCCTTTTGTTTATTCCGGTTTTACTGTCTCCTCAACATGGTATTAGAGCCGCATCCCTAGGGTTCGGGAAAGTCACGCGCGTCCGCCTCCGCCCTTCCGCGCTCGATCCGGTGCTTCGCCTTGCCGATCGCCAGCACCGACCACAACCTCCAGGCCACGTCTCCCGCGACACCACCTCCGCTCTTTCTCCTTTCCAGAAGCAACCGACTCCGCCTCTAAGCCGCGTCTCCCGCGACTACAACTCCGACTCCGTCCCCTCCTCACCACCTTCGCCCCCTCTCGTGCTTTAGGGCCGCCGATCACATGCTTTTCTGATCTCCTTGTTTCCGACGGTCCCTTTATGATCTCCTTGCCCCTCTTTGGGCATGTGTGTTCTTCCCCTCTTTCTATGAGGGCAACCCTTTCTTCTTCGTTTTCTATTGTGATTTTTTAGGGTATCCTCGATTTCTATTCGGGGTTTCCTTATCGCGGGAAGTGATTCCTCTACCACCATGTCTTCCGGTGGAGCAGCTTCTTCTACTCCGGCTTCCGTTGGATCTTGTCGTGTTCCCTCCGACCATGACACTCCTCAGATCACCAATATGAAATTGGATGGTTCCAATTACCTCCCGTGGGCTCGCTCTATCATTCTTGCCCTCAAAAGCCGTCGGTTGTTCCTCTTGCAACATGGTGATTGTCCCCCCTCAGCTTACCACTTAGTGTTCACTCAACTCTATCAGGAGTACGATCATTTTGATTCTTTGACCCTTGTGTCTCCTGAAGATGAGGTGCTGGTCCGAGCAAGAGAAGAACACAATCATATCTTTGAGTTCCTTCACGACTTGCATCGGGATTTCGATTCAATCAGTATTCAGATCCTTGGACGCTCCCCTCTTCCTTCTTTGCCAAGGTGTACAACCTTGTCCAACAGGAATTCGACCGCCGCCAGACTCTTCTTCCAGACTCAGCTACCGAGGGGTCGTCTCGTTTTACTCTTTCTCAGCCTGGTGCTCGTTCTACTCTTGACACGAGATTGAGGTCTGCGGAGAAAGATCATCTAGTCTGTGATTATTGTGGGACCCACCATACTAGAGACACATGCTTCAAGCTCCACGGTTCCCCCCTTAAGGCGGCCCGGCACCTCGTGGTGTCCGTGGAGGTGGTCGCTCCCAGCACCGGCCCTCTCTGCCCAGATCAGCCCACTTGTTAGACGCTGTGGAGGAAACCTCAGCTCATTATTCTCCGGATTCCAATGCGGGACCGCCGCTCTTTCAGCTGAAGAAATTCTGGTTTTCCGCCGGATGATGCTCGGATCGCTTGCTGAGACTTCCAATTCTGCCTCCTCTTCATATACTCATCAGAGCCCGGCAGGTGCTCACTCTACTTTCTCTCACCTATCCTCTTTGTGGATCATTTATTCCGGGTCTACATATGACATGATAGGATCTGCCACATTTTCTGTCCTACACCCCTCTGTCTGACAGGGACACAATGAGCATTGTTGATGGATCGTTATCTTCAATTGCTGGAAAAAGATCCATTCCATGCTCCTCCCTTACTCTCTCCTCTGTTCTTCCTTCTTTCACTTGCAATCTTCTGTCTATTATTCATCTGATTAACTCTATGAATTGCTCCGTGACGTTCTTTCCTACCTCCTGTGTTTTTCAGGACCTGAAGACGGGGGCCGTGATTGGCTTTGGTAGACTGTGCAACATGCTCTATGTGTTCGACCCCTCTGCCTCCCCCTCATCTAGCATCGCTCGGCCTCCCAAAACTCTTCTTGCTGCTCGTCCCTCTGAGTTGGATTTCTGGCATTGTCGGCTAGGACATCCCCTTGTGACTATTATAAAGCTGTTGCTTCCTACTATGTCTTCTACTTTGTTTAATGTTTTTCATTGTGATGTGTGTGAACTGGCTAAATATCATCGTAGTACCCTTCCTCTTATGTCTCATTGTTACTCAGTTCCGTTTGCTGTCATTCATACTGATGTTTGGGGCCCTAGCCCTAATGCTTCTATTTTTGGTTCTTTGTGGTTTGTTTCCTTTATTGATTGTTACTCTCGTTGTACCTGGGTTTACTTAATGAAACATATAAGTTAGGTGTTCTCTATTTTTCAATGCTTTTATAAGATGGTCACTACTCAATATGATGCTGTCGTTAAAATATTGCGTAGTGACAATGGTCGTAAGTACATTGATGCCCTCCTTGAGAACTGTCAGAGTGACCTGTGTATCATTCATCAAACCTCCTATGTTTACACCCCTGCTCCGAATGGGGTGGCTGAGCGCAAGAATCGGCACCTCGAGGTGGCTAGATGTCTCCTTCGGATGCATCTCCCGAAGTATTACTGGGGTGAGGCTGTTCTCACCGCCGCCTACCTCATCAATCGTCTTCCTACGCGGGTTCTTGGATTTCACACCCCTCTTATCACTCTAGTGGTCCGTCCCACTTCTCTCTCTGCTCGTCTCTTTGGATGTGTATGTTTTGTCCACACTCATCTTAAGACCAAACTTGATCCCCGCGCCCTGAAGTGTGTTTTTATTGGCCACCCCCTACTCCGAAAGGCTACAAGTGCTTCCATACTGCTACCAAACAGATATTCATACTATGGATGTCACCTTTCGGGAGTCAGAAGCCTATTATGGGACCTATCTTCAGGTGGAGACTATTGATACGGAAGTGAGTTCCCCTCCTTCCGTTCCTTTGTCTATTCCTCCGTCTATGTTGCCTCCTCCGTCCACTACTCTATCTATGGTGTCACCTCCCGTCCCTACTCCTCCAACGCCCCCACTTACTTCTGGGAACCCCTTGATTCCTCCTCTACTGCATGTCTACACGCGTCGTAGGAGGGGCACGAACACTCAGGCTCTTGCTATTCAACCTGTGCCATCACCCGATCCATCGTCAGGTACTAACAAAGGTAGTTCTGCTTCTACCCAGAATCCCATTTCTCACTTTGTGACTTATGACTGCTTGTTTTTTACACAGAGTATTTGTCACCTCTTTGGCCTCCATTTATATTCCACAGTATTGACAGGAAGCATTTGAGCATAACGAGTAGAAGACAGCCATGTTGGAGGAAATGTGAGCCCTTGACAGGAATCATACTTGGGAGCTTGTTCATCTTCCTAAGGGAAAGACGGTTGCGGGATGCAAGTGAGTTTTCTCTGTGAAGCAAAACTCTCAAGGCCTTATGAAACGATACATAACCAGATTGGTGGCTAGAGGCTATACGCAGACAACTGACATCGACTATCAGGAGACATTTGCGCCGGTTGCGAAAATGAACTCCATCAGGATCTTGCTTTCATGTGCTGTGTGTAAAGGATGGAGTCTCCTTCAGTTGGATGTGATGACCACATTCCTCCACGGTGATCTTGAGGAGGAAGTCTATATGTCCCTGTCTCCTGGTGTTACTCAAGAAGGGTCGATAGAAAAATTTGCAGGTTGAAGAAAGCTCTGTATGACCTGAAGCAATTTCCATGTGCATGGTTCGGGAGATTTCACCGGGCTATGGTTTCTTTCGGATACAAACAGAGCAATGCTGATCACACCTTGTTTGGGAAACACAGGGAGGGTAAAGTGACTGCTCTTATTGTCTATGTGGATGATATAATAATAACCGGCAATGATACAAAAGAGGTTGAACTTCTAAACTTTAAATTAGCTAAGGAATTTGAAGTGAAGGACCTTGGTCCCCTCAAGTATTTTCTTGGCATTGAGGTAGCCAAGTCCAAACATGGGATCTTTATATCTCAAAGGAAGTATGTTCTCGACTTGCTTGAGACAACTGGAATGCTTGGGTGCAGGCCGACATATAAATTGAGGTCAATCACAAATTAGGAAGGGATGGAGGAGATGTTGTTAATGACATACTAGACTTCCAACGACTGATGAGAAAGCTTATCTATCTCTCACACTAGTCCGGATATATCTTATGCTTCCTTAGTCAGTACATGCACTCACCTAGATCTCATCATCTGGATGCTGCGTATAGGGTCCTGAGGTATCTCAAGTCTTCTCCGGGCAAGGGAATTCTGTTCTCACCCAACGAGGCATTGACCGTAGAGGTCTGTACTGATGCGGACTGGGCAGGTTCAGTTGATGACCGGAGGTCAACATCAAGGTATTGCTCTCTTGGTTGGGGAAATTTGACGACCTGGAGGAGCAAGAAACAACATGTTGTGTCCAGATCCAGCACAGAGGTAGAGTTCCGTGCCATGACACAGGGGATATGTGAAGGGTTGTTGATTCAATCGATCATGAAGGACCTTGGCGTGAAGTGTGATGGTCAAATCAGAATCTATTGTGATAATAAAACTGCTATCAGCATCACCAACAATCTGGTCCAACATGATTGCACCAAACACGTGGAATCGACAGACACTTCATCAAGAAAAACGTAGTTAGGGGGATTGGGAGTATCCCGTTTGTTCCATCAAACCAGCAGCTTGCAGATGTGCTTAACAAAAGGTTGAGTCAGAACTCGTTTGCCATAATATTGGGCAAGTTGGGCATGACAGACATTACACGCCCAATTTGAGAGGGAGTGTTGGAATATCTTTGGTTTTACCTTTTTATGTTTTTTACGTTTTATGTTGTCCGGTATTAGGGCATGCGTTGTAATCCCGTGTATATATACATACAGGAGTCTCCTTTTGTTTCTTCCGGTTTTACTTTCTCCTCAACACTTCTACTGATTTTCTCGTCTCAATAAATAAATTTTCATTTCACTTTTATTAAATTTATGATGCTGTCCTGATTTGTATTCTATAGTTTATCCCATGCTACATTCCATAGCTAAAGAAGATGAGTCATGCATTAAGTATGAGTATGTACTACGACTAGAATTTTGGTCTGTACTAATATGTGCGTTTTCTTTTAAAGCAATAAGAGGACCATTCTTTGTTTTAATCCTCTTGATCACCTCTTACTTTATCTTAACTTGATTGGCTTAAAAGGTTACACGTCCTGTGGAAATCTGATTTTCTATTAATGGCTTTCACCCCTTAAGCTCCTCATTCCTCTAGTTCTTCATGGTCTAAGTTTTCCTCTCCATTTGAAACACCCAAATCAGATGTAAGCATAGGTTTTGTTGTTACAAACTGAGTTAGGTGCAAGTTGAGGTGTTCTAATTCAAGGGTTAAAGATGAATGCAAACATGACTTAAGGGTGAAGAGAGGCGAGTCAGGCTTAGGACTATTTCTGTGGGCCTAACTGCTTGGTTTCCTATAGGAGTTCTTTTGGTAATTCTATTATTTGGTAGCTACATACAAATGATGTTCCGCTACTAGACCAGTTTGTAGTGAAAATAGGCAACTCTTGTCTGGAACACCACCCATGATGAAATGTCTCATTTTTACCTAATTATGGCAAAATGAGACTAAGTATATGAAGATTACATTTGTTAAATGAAAATTTATTTTTGAATGGAAAATAATAGACATCAGTGCACTACATGATTGGGAGGAGGATCCATATCCTTGATTGCATGAACCTAATTTAAGGGAGAAAATATGGACATTTGGATGGTTAGTAATTATTGTATGTTGTGGGGTTAGCAAAATTCTAGGGATCTTGCCACACGACCTGTATGGGACTCCATGCTACGAATGTTGAAGTAACGATCGTGACCGTTCATTTCTAGCCGATTGTCGTTTTAGGAATTTTAGTTTATTTTATGTATTTTGTAATTTGTTTCTTAATTTTTTTTTAAGCCATCATTATCAGAGAATCATGTTCGTTCATGGAGGCTCCTAAGTTTTAAATATGATAGAGGGCTCCATTTACAGTGATCAGAAGTTGGAGAGAAATTCAGCTTATGATCATCTGGTGCTGAAGCCCGAATCTAGGTGTGAAGCATATAAAATACCCCTTCCCAACCCTTTAGCCGCCCGTTTACTTTTCCATCCTCCCCACTTTGTCCGGACAGCATCTTGGCCCCCCGTTGGTCAACACCTTGTCCGACAGCCACCCACTTCACTTCCTCTCCCCATGATTACCATCTTAGTTATTAAAGGCGCAAGGCGCACTAAGACACAAAAAGGTGTTGTGGCCTAGGCGCTAGGCTCAAGGCACAGGTGCGCGCTTGACAAATGCAAGACGCAACCACATTCATTTTAAATAATCATCATCAATCATCACTTCATCTTCTTGATCATATTCTTCATCTGTTCTATTCATTAATAATTCATTACTATTATTTATATCTCTGTAAAAATAGAATCAATGTGGTCATTCACATCATATCTAAGTTTGAAAAACTGTATTTGTAGCGCTGTTTGAAACAATGATGCATGTTTATTCATTTCTATGATATGAAAATAAAAAACATATTATTTATTTTCATATAAATAAATAATAGCCGACCCCACTATAGTAAGACATCATGTCATTTCTAATGCCTAAGTACATCATGCCTTTCTTTATAGTTTCTTTATATGAAACTATAAAGAAAGACATGATGTACTTAGGCATTAGTGAGATTATGATAAAAGATAGGGCACAATGACGACAAAGGATCCATATAGCCAACCCCACTATAGTGGGATAAAGGCTTGAGTGTTGTTGTTGTTGTTATTATTTATAAAATAATATAATAATAAAAATTATATAACTGAATGTATATGAATATATATATGTATACTATATTAAAATGGAAATACCTTTTGGTTAAAAATTCATCTTTCCGATTTTACCCCTTTATTAGAAAATTTTCAATCTCATTAATTTATGTGTTTTTTTTTTAATTTTAAATATGTGCTCTCATTAATTACTGTCGTGGTTGGCCGTAGGAGCGGAGCCCCATGCCTCTCACTCGTACTAATTATATATATAATATTTTCGTAATAATATGCTAATATATGTTTTAAAATTTATTATATTAGCGTTTTAATTAATTACTAAAAAAAGTAAATGTTAAAATAATTTATTAAATGCTAATTAATTATGTTACTAATATAAAAATTTATATAATATATAAGTTATTATCAATGTAAAGTCTTGAGTGTTGTAAGTTATTATCAATGTATCTATTCAAAGGGATAAGTGCTGCTCATTCAACTTCATTGAATAATTTAAATTTAGTGTATTTATATATATACATATATATATAAGCTAAATACATATATAAATTATAAATTTTAATTTTTTAAAAGAATTGTGCAGCGCTATCGCTGCTTGCTGCGGGTGGTGGATTCTTGCCACTACACGCACCAAATTTTTTGTTTGACGGGGTGACAACAAAATCAGCGGCATGCAACTGTGCTGCTGCTCCGCCAAACATGACCTAAATCATGCAAAAACTATTGAGTTCTTTCATTATTTTGAAAAAAAGAAGTTTACAACCGAAATCGCGCCCAGGTGCGCCTTTTATTGTCCAAATATGCAAAAATGCGTCCGAAAGCACAAACCTCTGAGCCAAATGCTCGTTGAGCCTTAGGCGCACCTTTAACAACATGGATTACCATAACCACTTCCTTCCACTAATCCATAACCTCCTTCAACTATCATAACTAATAACTATCCTACTAACCCATAACTACACTGATGCTGGGCCAGGAGTCCATTTGCCTTCCACCCCGGGGCCAGGAGTCCATTTGCCTTCCTAAAATGCAGTAAAATAGGAAAGTAACTAAATCAAGAAATAAGAAACTCCCAACAACTTTGTCTTTACCCACTACGATTATCCTGTGACGCCATCATCTTAATCCTGAGCTTCGAGATCCACTGAAATTGTACACACGTTTCACTTGGGTTGCGTCACTTGATATTCGTAGCATAAAGCGCAAGAGATTTAGAAAGGTTCGCTAAAATCATCGGAAAACTGAAACGATAAACCGGAAATCTCCAAAAAGGCCAAAATCTGATCTTATATCTTGCCGGACAGCCATAAATATGCCTCGAAATGGGCTAAAACCAGCCCCCAAATGGACTAACCGTCCCTATAAAATGCTGTCCGGGAAAATATAGGAAAACAGTGCCAAAAAGGCCTCTAAATAGCAACAAAACAGCGCAAAAACAGCTACCAAAACAGCCCAACAGCACAGCAAAAAGTCGTCAAAAAACCAACGAAAATGCAGCCCAAAAACAGTGAGAAAATAACCTAAAAATCAGCATAAAAGAACCATGAAACAGCCCAAATAGCACTATCGAAACAGCCCAAACAGCAAGGAGCAGCAGCCCAGGACAGCAAGGCAGCAACAGGAAGGCAACAACAGTAAGAAGAAGAAGACAGCAGCAGCTCCGGCAGAGGAAGAGGAAGTAGCAGCAGTCCGACAGAGGAAGAAGAAGGCAGTAGCAACTCCGGCAGAGGAAGAAGAAGGCAGCAGCAGCTCCGGCAGAGGAAGAGGAAAAGTGGTGGAGAAGAAGAGGAGAGAGGCATCCATTTTATAGAGAAGGTAGGCGGTGAAGAGGCAAGTAAAAGCCAGATGGTGAAGAGGCAGCAAGAAGCCAATTTGGAGTAGCTATCTCACATGGGTGTCACAACTCAATTAAGCCAACAACCAAGTGGCCAACACCAGCCAAGTGTCAACAAACCAACCAACACACCAATTCCAGCCAGCACAGAAAACCAACCAGCACACAAAACCAGCCAGCACACAAAACCAGCCAGCACACCTCCATAATGACAAGTGTCAAGTCCAAAAAAAAACCTCCAGCCAACACATCAAAACAGCAAAGGCAGCAAGCCCACAACCAGCCCACATGAATAAATCAGCCCAAGGAAGAGAATAAAATAAAATAAAAATATTTGTTTTGCGAATTTTGGGTTGTCACAAATCTTCCCCACGATAAGAGTTTTCGTCCTCGAAAACAAACTTAATAACTTGAAAGTTGATAACGATGTCTATTAGAGCTTGTCACGGATCTAGCTCGTTGTTGAACGTCATGTTCGTCCGGCATCCTTGGACGACATCGACTGGAATAAACTAGAGGTTTCTATACGTAAGTTTTTAATTAGGTTACATCTTTAGTTTGCAAGGACTTCGTACTGTTTATGATGCGACACAATTTATTGAAACTGATTCCCTCTGATACCAAGTTGTGAAGACCCAAATTCCCGGGCTTCCCAAATGATTTCAAAAAGTGAACAGAGTTTCAATAAAACGTCGCGGCACATCTAAATACAGTACAAAGAACATACAAAACAATATTTTATTATTTCTGACTGAGTTACAACCGAATAAATAGAAAATATGAGTACTCATCTATACAAAATATCAGAATTTGAAATTGGCACACGAGGCTTTTAGCCTTTCCTTAGCTTCGACACTTCTTCTGGCGGAATTCCTTTCTGAGCGCTAGAAGTATTTCCTGTTGACTAAAAAAAAAAGTTCACAATGAGTTAGTCATAAAAATATGACTAGGTGAGATAAATATTTCGTGAAATGTAGTACATGCAATCAATGGAATTACTATCAATATGCATACAGTACAATCATAAACAATATCATTCTCAAGCTGAAATCTTAATTTACCCCTTAATTTGAGTTACATAAAGTAGAAAATGCTCCGGTGATGCAAACGTGAAATGACCACCACCCACTTAAGGGCTTCCCATTTAAGGGCTTTCCGTAGGCTCACCCCTACGTGGTGAATTCATCCGTAGATTTCTCTACATCATAGGCTTCGAAACCATCACATTTCCCCATGCAGAGTTTTAAATGAATTTTATCTTGACGTAAAACGAAAATTTATAATGAAATATTTCCCCTTAGAACAAATATATCGCTTTTATGTTTTTCCCTCGCCCACAATTTATCCTACAGCGATATCTGAATGAGTTAAACTCATATGCACATGCACTTTTTATTTCCTAAAATACAGCAGAATAGGAAAGTAACTAAATCAAGAAATAAGAAACTCACAACAGCTTTGTCTTTACCCACTATGATTATCCTGTGACGCCATCATCTTAATCCTGAGCTTCGAGATCCACTGAAATTGTACGCACGTTTAACTTTGGTTGCGTCACTTGATATTCGTAGCATAAAGCGCAAGAGATTTAGAAAGGTTCGCTAAAATCATCGGAAAACTGAAACGATAAACCGGAAATCTCCAAAAAGGCCAAAATCTGATCTTATATCTTGCCGGACAGCCATAAATATGCCTCTAAATGGGCTAAAACCAGCCCCCAAATGGACTAACCGTCCCTATAAAATGCTGTCCGGGAAAATATAGGAAAACAGTGCCAAAAAGGCCTCTAAATAACAACAAAACAACGCAAAAACAGCTACCAAAACAGCCCAACAGCACAGCACAAAGTCGTCGAAAAACCAGCGAAAATGCAGCCCAAAAACAGTGAGAAAATAACCTAAAAATCAGCATAAAAGAACCATGAAACAGCCCAAATAGCACTATCGAAACAGCCCAAACAGCAAGGAGCAGCAGCCCAGGACAGCAAGGCAGCAACATCAAGGCAACAACAGTAAGAAGAAGAAGACAACAGCAGCTCCGGCAGAGGAAGAGGAAGCAGCAGCAGTCCGACAGAGGAAGAAGAAGGCAGCAACAACTCCGGCAGAGGAAGAAGAAGGCAGCAGCAGCTCCGGCAGAGGAAGAGGAAAAGTGGTGGAGAAGAAGAGGAGAGAGGCATCCATTTTATAGAGAAGGTAGGCAGTGAAGAGGCAAGTAAAAGCCAGATGGTAAAGTGGCAGCAAGAAGCCAATTTGGAGTAGCTAACTCACATGGGTGTCACAACTCAATTAAGCCAACAACCAAGCGGCCAACACCAGCCAAGTGTCAACAAACCAACCAACACACCAATTCCAGCCAGCACAGAAAACCAGCCAGCACACAAAACCAGCCAGCACACAAAACCAGCCAGCACACAAAACCAGCCAGCACACCTCCATTATGACAAGTGTCAAGTCCAAAAAAAAACCTCAACCCAACACATCAAAACAGCAAAGGCAGCAAGCCCACAACCAGCCCACATGAATAAATCAGCCCAAGGAAGAGAATAAAATAAAATAAAAATATTTGTTTTGCGAATTTTGGGTTGTCACAACATATTTATAGGAGGGAGAAAGGAGAGGAAAGTCCTATACATGATGTGAGACAAAAGAGAGGAGAGAAATACAATAAGAAAATACAAAAAGGACCTTAGTTAAATGGGCTTCTCTAACACTCCCCCGCAAGCTGGAGCGTACAAGTCATATGCACCCAGCTTGGACAAACACTGGTAAAATAAGGTACTTGATAAAGACTTCGTGAGAATGTCAGCAACTTGATCAGTGCCCGGAACATGCTTTAATTCAAGTTTCTTCATTTGAACTTTCTCCCGAATAAAATGACAGTCTACCTCGATATGTTTCGTGCGCTTGTGAAACACCAGATTTTTTGCTATGTGTATGACCGCTTGACTGTCACAAAATAGAACAACATATGAAGGAAGTTTTACCCCCAGGTCAGCTAGGAGGCTTTCAAGCCATGTGAGTTCAGAGACAACTGATGCCATCGATCGGTATTCTGCTTCCGTGGAGGATCGAGCAACCACGGCTTGTTTCTTACTTTTCCATGTAATGAGATGACCGCCAAAGTATAGAACCCACTGGTTGACCTTCGATCGTCCAAGGAGCCAGCATAATCGGCATCTGAATATGCAACAAACACTGGAATAGAGTTGGAGGTTTTGTAAACCAGCCCTTGACCCGGAGCTTCCTTAAGGTATCAGAGAATTATATATCAGAAACCCGGGGGGCATGCATGAATCGACTGACAATCCCAACAACGAATGATATATCAGGCTTCGTGATCGTTAGATAGATCAACTTTCCCACAATGCGTCGATAGTATTCCGCATTCTGGAGAGGCAGATCATTATCAGAGGCATGAACACATAGCTTGTGATTTACCTCCATCGGAGTAGTAGCTGACTTGCAACCAGACTGGCCAGCATCTTTGAGGAGATCAAGACAATACTTTCGTTGGGAGAGGACAAGCCCATCCGGATGTCGTGCGACCTCAAGACCGAGGAAGTAGCGAAGATGGCCCAGGTCTTTGGTCTGAAACACGGTGCTCAGATGCTGTTTGACTGCTTGAATCCCCTTTGAGTCATCCCCAGTAAGTAGGATGTCATCAACATAAACTAACAGAAGAACCATTCCTGTTGCCCGCTGGCGAGTGAATAGGGAGAAGTCTGCGAAACTTCGAGTAAAACCCATGTCCCGAACCACCTTGCTGAACTTGTTGAACCACGCCCGAGGGGATTGTTTGAGACCATAGATGGACTTTTTCAGAAGACACACACGAGACTCCCCTGTAGTATCAAACCCGAGAGGTTGACGCATGTAGACGGTTTCCTTAAGATCACCGTTCAAGAATGCATTCTTGATGTCCAACTGATGAAGGGGCCAGTGGTGATGCACAACCACAGAGAGGACACGAACAGTGTTGAGCTTGGCCATCGGAGAGAAGGTTTCCTCATAATCAAGGCCCTGCTGTTGAGTGAAGCCACGGGCCACCAGGCGGGCCTTCAGACGGTCAACAGTGCCATCAGGAGCATGTTTGATGACGAAAACCCATTTACACCTAATAGGGTGCTGACCGGAAGGTAATGTGACAAGGACCCAAGTCTGGTTGGCCCAAAGGGCTGTCATTTCTTCTTCCATAGCCGCCCGCCAATCCGGATATTGAAGAGCCTCTTGCACAGAATTAGACACAGAAATAGAGGATAAAGAGGTGGCAAAGTGACAAAGTGGCGGGGAGAGGCGATGAAGAGAGACATAATTTGCCATGGGATGAGCGGTGGAGACTGGAGCCGGAGCAGCAGGCTGTGGATCGTCAGAGGTTGAAGCCGACTGTAGCGGGGCAAGGGGACGAGAAGGGCGGCGAGAATAGACCTGGATGACAGGCGGCGTGGGAATAAGTGGAGGCTGGGGAGGAGGTAGAGATGGTGGAGAAATGTGCACGACAGGCTCAGAAATAGGTATGACAGGTCGCATGACGGGCTCAGGAAAAGGTGCTGGATCCAGAGCAGAGAAGAAAGGAAGATCCTCCCGGAAGGTGACATCAGCAGAAATCGTCACCTTGCGGGTAATGGGCGAATAACACACGTAGCCCTTTTGAGTGCGCGAATAGCCCACAAAAACATATTTGGTCGTACAAGGATCCAACTTGTCTGTCGACGGGCCTAGGGTGTGAACGTAACACGTACACCCAAAAATGTGGGGAGTAAGAGGGAAGGCCGGAGTAGAGGGAAATGGGAGGCTGTATGGAGTAG
This sequence comes from Platanthera zijinensis, assembly GCA_039513925.1. NCBI lineage: Eukaryota > Viridiplantae > Streptophyta > Magnoliopsida > Asparagales > Orchidaceae > Platanthera > Platanthera zijinensis. Next base: position 4,353,303 of record CM077094.1, read on the forward strand.
CATTGTGGAGGACGGAGGACAGGAGACGGTTGATGAGAAAACAGGCTGTGGAAAGCGCGAAGTGCCAATAAGGTTTAGGAACCCGCATTTGAAGCATAAGAAAGCGAGTCACATCAAGGAGATGACGATTTTTACGCTCCGCGACACCGTTCTGCTGAGGAGTATAAGCACATGGCGTTTGGTGAATGACCTCAAACTCAGAGCAAAGGGTTGCGAAATCATGGCCAATGTACACGCGCGCATTATCAGTGCAAATAGTTTTGATGGGCACGTAGAATTGGGTGCGAGTCTCAAGCAGAAAGGCCCGGAATACGCAGGGAAGCTCAGAACCATCACGAAGGAGATACAACCATGTCATGCGAGAATAGTCATCTATAAAGGTAAGGAAGTAACGGTAGCCAAAAATACTAGTAATCTTGTACGGACCCCATATATCAAAGTGTACCAACTCAAAAGGAGCGGAACTTCAAGTACAATGAGATGGAAAAGATGAACGAGGCTGTTTGCCAAAAATACATGTTTCACACTGAAAAGCAGGAAGAGAGATATCGGGGAGAGCCCGCTCGAGGACAGGGAGAGGAACATGACCAAGACATCGATGCCAATCCTCGGAGGAGACAGATGCGAGAAGAGTAGGAGAGTCATCAAGAAGGTAGAGCCTGTGCTGCAGTCGCCCCCGACCAATGACATTCCGCGTCTGCTGATCCTGTATCCGAAAAGAAGAAGAAGTAAATGTCACAGAGCAAAGTAAGTCAGTAGTGAGGCGGGCAACAGAAAGTAAATTGAATGGAGAGGCCGGAGCATGAATAACCGAGCGCAGGAGAAGCGAGGAGGTTAGAGGAATATCAGTACAGCCAGAGACAGGGACAACTGCCCCATTGGCCATAGTAATGTACTGCGGATGCAGAGAGGATAAGTACTGAGGCGGTCGAACAGAGGTTATGTGATGAGTGACATCAGAATCTACAATCCATCGAGTGCCAAAGGAGAGGCAGGTGAGACCCTCATTGGAGATGGAGGTAGCGGTGGTAACCGAGGCAGGTGGGCGACTGAGCAGGCCCTGGAGATGCTGGAGCTGAAGGCGAACCTTGTCAAGGTTAGTGCGAGGGGTAGAGAAGTCGGTGGCAGCAACAAAGGCCAGCAGACGAGGAGAACCATGCTTGCAATAACACGTAGCTTCACGGTGCCCATCCTTGCCACATAAGGAACATCTAGGTCGCAGACGGCCACCCCGGCCTCGTTCCCGAGAGGCAGAAGAAGAATCCATGGAGATAAACACTGGCTAAGCGAGAAGACCAGCGAGCAGATGTAGAAGGTCGGGCGAACAACCCAGACGAGTAAGAACCCCAGGTAGAGAGGAGGCCGCGCGAGCAGAGGTGAGACCGCACGATCACGTAGTGGTCGCAACAACGACAAGAAGAGAGACTGCGGCGGACAAGAACAGTCCGCAAGAGAGAAGAGCCTGCAACGGGTAGGATAAGGCCGCGAGTAGAACTCAAGCGCCAGGATAAAGGAGAGCCCGCAACGGTTAAGGAGGAGTTCGCAACGGGAAGGAAAGGTCCGCGAGTAGAGAATCTCGAGCGGACAGGAGACTAGACCGCGAGTTTGAAGACCTCAAGCGGCAAGGGAGGAGAAGAGCTCGCAGCGGACAAGAGGAGAGCCCGCATCGGACAAGAGGAGAGCCCGTAGCGGACAAGAGAGGTGGGACCCACGGGCAGAGCAGAGGATGGCTATAAGAAGCCTGAGGAGGGTGGAACCATGGAGAGAGAGAGAGAGGAGAAGCGGATGCAGAGTTGCAGTCCGCAGAAGCCACGCGGATAAGGAGAAGAGCGAACAGGAAAAACAGGCCGCAGGAGACCGGGGTAGAGAGAAGCCCGCGGAAATAGGCGGGTAGGAGAAGGGAGGCCGCAAAGCAAGCTGCGTACAGGGAGGAGGGCGGGCCGGGCGGTTAGAATAGGGGAAACCGCAGGTATAGGACCGGGCGGTTAGATAGGCCGTAACATGTCCGCGGCCCATACACCCCAATCCATCCCCGACTCCACCACATAGCGGATTGGTTGTTGAAGCCGAGGCTCGATCCCCCAACCTACTTTATAAGAGGCCTTCAACGACAGTCTTATCACCAACTGAGCTGCGATTTTTATGATGCAGGGCCAAGAGTCCATCTGTCTTCCACCTCGGGACTAGGAGTCCACTTGCCCGGGGGTTCCACCGAGAGTTCACCCGATAGTGATTGTAGTAACCACATGGCGTACTGCGGTTCTAGCTTCTCAATGGTCCAATGTGCCGACTCTTATCGGGACAACGAGGACCTTGCATTCCTTTTTGACTTCACACAGGTGCTCTTCCGCTATGTGCCCTGTGAGGCTAATCGGGTAGCTGACTACTGTGCTCGTGTTTCTGTTGCTTATGTTTTTTGTGGACTGATAGTGCCGACTTCTCGCCGGAACTCTGAGCTTTTTCATGGAGGCGGGGATGGGTTGTACGGGCCGCGTTCCTGAGAAGGCGTATCGGGTGGACTCCCGAAGGGGCCTCCAGGAAGGTGGACTCTAGGTCTCTGGGTGGCAGGCGGGTGGACTCCTGGCTCTGCATCGCACATACGTCACTGCCCTTCCTCGCACTATCTTAGTTTCTCAACACTCTTCCAACTCACTTTACTGAAATTCACCTGCAACCCACTAATCCCCTTGTCAATTAACTATCTTCCCACCACCCAAAACCCACACCACCCCTTTCCCTAGAGTTTCACTTTCTTTCCCCCACTCCTACTCACCCCGCCTAGCCACACTTCTACTCTAGATTTTCTTAGTTCAGCCTCCCCTTCATTTGTTTCGTTTGACTCTGTTAAATCTGAAATTAATTCACTCGCTGGAAGTGCATTTTCCCATTACCTCTTCAACCAATAACGCTTCCCTAACTTGACACCACCCAGAACCTCCTTCCCGATTCCCCACAGCCACATCCCACCCTTCCCACACCTTCTCTACACTAGGAATGTGACCATACAACACCAATTCCTCCACTATCTCCCCAATCCCTGGATACACTCACATCCTTCAAGCCCTCTTCCCCACAGTCATTGTGAGTTCTTTTATGGTTGTAGAATTTTCTTGTTATATCGAGTATCAATTTGATATTGTTTATTAATTTTTGTGCCAAGGCATCTTGTGATTTACTGTGCTTATGTCGTTTACGTATTTGTTGTTTCACACTCTTTTTCATGCAAATCTATACTTGTTTTCTTATTTTGAACTCTACTTGAATTTTATTTATTTTGTTGTATTATTTATAATTATCATTATTGCAAGTATAGTTATCGAAAAGTTCCAAGTTCGTATAGTCATTGCCATTAGTCTCCCGACACTTCGTTAGAATCTACCTTAGGTCGCAATGGGATTGGGCTAAAGATAATAATTGCAAAGTTAGATGTCATTATTGATGCTGGATGGAAAATCATGGTGTCTATGAAGTCCTCTTAATGGCAGAATAGCTCAAATTTATTAGGTGGATAAGGATTCAGGAGTGTGTTATCCATTGAAAATTTCTTCTGTTGATGCTGATAGAACATGTAGTTTTTCACAGGGTCACAACTTATAAATGATTTTATTGTTAGGATTTCCATGAGGAAGGGCTCAAGTAGTTTAAATAGACGATACAAATTGTTGGATTGTAAATAAGCAGAAGAAATGAATATGAAAGATTAAGAGAATAATGTTACGAACATACAAAAGTAAAGATCATGTAAATTTGTCTCAGACAGTCTTTTGATAATAGGGTTTGGGGAGTTTGTTCAATCATAGATTAATGGTGGTGGAAGTCAATGGGTGGTAGGAGTGATGGATTTGATTATACCTAGAATTGAAGAAAAGAATTGCCATCAAAGTATCATGCATGAACTAGAAAACTGAGTAATGCTTGCTTTAAGTGAAAGGAACCGAGGAACAAATAAAATATATGAAATAAAAAAATCCTTTCTCCATTCAGTTTTGGACTTGTGGACATATTTTACAAGTGCCCAATTGATAGACTATACAAAAGCTCCATATCATTCCTGCTGCAACTCTAATTACCACCAAGTTCAAAACCTTACTACTTGAATTTTAATAGTTTTATATAAAAAAAATCAAAAAAAGTAATAAATATAATCTCAACATTTTGAATATCTTAATTAAATTTAATCCTTAAATAATTTAGGATTGATATGGTGAATCAGTTGAGAGTTATTATACAAGTCGTATATTCCGCATTATATTATTCCGCCTTTATTATTACGCGTGTGTTGGTTTAGTCCCACACCGTGAGTCTCGATATTATATATCATTGTAATCCCTATATATTCCCACGTTGTGAAAGAATAAATTAAGCTTTCTCTTGATTCAATTTGTTATCAGAGGGAAATGCGAAAAAAACCTAAGTTCTTTCAAACCCCTCATCGCCCTCATCCCGCTCAGCCCGACCGTCCCGCTTCCGACCTAACCCACCCCGCCCGTTTCCGTCCTGCTCGGCGCAACGCTCCCCGTTCGGCACCAACCCCAATGTCGGGCGTCCCCCTTACTACCGCCGGTTGCTGAGAGGGGTGTCGTCGCCGTCCCTCCGTGAAGCAGCCCGCCGTCGCGTCTTCATCCTGTCGCCGTCGTCTCCATCCATCGCGTAATGACGACCGCTGCCTCCTCTGAATGCTCCTGCCCGATTGCCGCTTCTGCTGCCTGCCCAGCCACCGTTCCCTCTGCGTGATGCAACCTTCTGCCTCCCGTGCTTGCTGCCACACGACGGTCGCATCCTTTGCCTGCTGCAGCCCGACCGCCATTTCTTCTGCTTAAGGCAGACTTTCGCATTCTCTCCGACCGCCTCTTCTGTTTTTTTTGGCTCCAGGTTATTGCGCTCTTTGTCTCCTCCATGGCTTCTCCTTCCCCTGATGAAGGTACCTCTTCGGTGTCATCCCCATGCGTGATTTCGCCTCAGATGAGCGACTCTCAGTGGTCTCATGGCTTCTTTGGTTTCCTGAAGATCACCACCGTCCCATTTGATGACACAAACTATCTTGAATGGTCCCGGGCGGCGCTACATGTCATCCGTTGTAACGCCCGCATTTTTGTTCAGTTGCACGCTTATTTTTGTTCTTCATTTTGCTCCCCGATGATGAAAAAGGCATATGTTGATTTTGGGTTTTGATTTTTATTTTGATTGGCATACGTTGATTTTGGGTTTGCTGTCTTGCTGGTTTAGTAGGCTGAACTTGAGTGTGCTGTCTTTAATGGTCTAGTGGGCTTATTATGTATTGGCTGATTTGATTATTGTACTTATGGGCTTGCTTTTGGGCCTTTGGAAGTGGGGCTTTGCTTGTTATGGCTGGCTGTGTTTGGTGAAGTGAGGAAATTGTTGTGCTGGCGTTGTAGAGATGTGTTGGCTGCGTTGAAGTTGAGCTGTTCTCTTGGAGTTGTTTTGGGCTCGGCAAAAGGCCATCTGGAGCGGTGTTTGGCTCGACATTGCCGCTTAGCCGCTGCTTCTACTGTATAAATCGAGCCCGGGCCGCTATCTTTCTCCCGCACGGTTTTCGTCGATCTCCTGCTTCTGCGAGTTTTTCCGTCGTCTTCTTCTTCCCGCTGCTCCATTTCTACAGGGACACCATTTCCTCCTTCTTCTTTACCCCCTTCTCTGTGCTGTGCTTCTCGTGCCGCTGTTTGGCGTGTGCCGTGCCGACGCTGCTCTGTCGTCGAGTTCCGTGCGCCAACGACTCTGCTGGTCTGATTAGGGTTCCTGCTGCACCTGAGTTTCTCCTGTGTAGCTGCTGCCACCGCAAGGTTGCCGCCGCTTCTTGTAGCTACTCTTGAGCTGCCGCCACCCTGCTGCTTTCTCCTTTGGCTGGTTTAGTTTATGTGCTCTATTTAACTTTTGATTTTCATTTCTTATTTTGGGATATTATGTTGTGGGCCAAGTTTGGATTTTATGCGTTGTCGGACAATTATTTTAAGAGGACGGGAAGTCCATTTGGAGGGATGGTTTTAGCCATTTTGAGGCATGATTATAATTGTCCGGCAAAGTGTAAAGTTTAGTTTTGTTGGTATAGCTTTTCGATGTTTGCTACGCCTTTTAATGTTCTATGCTACGTGTAAATTGTGAAGCAACCCAATGTACGTACAGTGGTTTCCAAGATCTCGAAATCAGAGGATGGCGTCACAAGACAATCGTGGCGGAAACGCGAATAAAGGCAAATCTGTAGTGAGTTTCTTATTTCTTGATTTAGTTATTCACTTATTTCTCGATTATGTTGCATTTTTATGAAATTACCAAGTGCCCGTGCATATGAGTTTAACTCATTAAAAATATCGCTATGGATTAAAATGTGGGCGAGGGGAAAATATAAAAGCGATATATATACTTCTGAGGGGAACCATTTTTATTCAAACTTCTTGTTTACGCGTCAAGCTAAAATTCATTTAAAAATCTGCATGGGGAAATGTGATGGTTTCGAATCCAATGATGTGGAGGCATCCACTGACGAATTCACCACGTAGGGGTGAGCCTACGGAAAGCCCTTAAGTGGGAAGCCCTTAAGTGGGTGGTGTCCAATTCAAGTTTGCATCACCGGAGCATTTCCCATTTTATGTAACATAAAATAAGGGGGTGAATTATAATTTAACTTTAAGGATTAATTATTTATTATTGTGATGTATGCATATTGCTAGTACACCCATTGTTTGCATGTACAACATTTTATGAAATAATTATCTCACTTAGTCATAATTTTTATGACTAACCCTTAGTGGATTCATATTTTTTTTCAGACAACAGGTGGGGCCCCAGACGTACGTAGAAGGTTCGCGCCAGAAGACGTAGAGAAGGTATGGTTAGACGTCTATAAAGGAATCGAAGAAGGCTCTGTGAGTTACAAGCTGTTATGCTCGGAAAATTATTGTAAATTTTTATCAGACTTTGAGTAAATGTCTGTATGATTATTGTATATAAATATTGAAATAAAGATGTCTTGTGTTTTTTTGTTCTCCTTACATCCACTGATGAAAATAAATGCTGATCATTTTGGGAAACCCGGAATCAGGGTCTTCACATCCGTAGACACCGGATGTATGGCTACATTGATTGGACTGTTACGGAGCTTCAACTGACTAATCCCTCTTGGAAGCGATGGGACTCAGAATACTCCTTGGTGGTGTCCCGGCTTCTTCACTCTATGTCTCCGAAGGTTATCGAAGTTACATGCTGATGGATTCTGCTTTTGATATCTGGACCCGTGCCTGGGAGACATATTCCCAGATTGGCAGCTCTACGCAGGTTTATGAGCTTACTTGCCGCATTTTGGAACTACGACAAGGATCTATGACGACGTCATCTTTTTTCTCCGAGTTCGAGCGGCTATACCAGGAGTTGGACTACTTCTCCCACTTCACTCCTGCCTATACTGTGGATGCTGTTCAGCTTCAACAACGGGAGGATCACTTTCGTCTCCATGTTTTCTTGATGGGACTGAACATGGAGTTTGACATGGTGAGGACGCATATTCTTCACCGCGCTCCGCTTCCATAACTTCGCGAGACCTTCAGTATGATCCTGGGTGATGAAGACCGAAGGAGGTCTCTCAGTGCTAGTACCCCTCCTGATCGCTCTGCTCTCACTAGTGTTGGTCGTGGCCAAGTCCTCAGCTCTAGCACGCCTGCTCCTATGTGTGATTATTTTTGCCGCAAAGGCCATACTCGGGAGGTGTGCTACAAGCTCCACCCTCATCTTGCCCCTCGTGGTCGTGGACGTGGACGAGGGCCTGGACGAGGGGGCCATCGCTCGGGTGGTTCCAGACCTCATGATGCTGCTTACTCTATAGATGTCTACGACGAGACCCCCCATGTTGTGCCCGGGCCTCTTACTGCTCCTGAGTTGGATGCTTTCCGCCGTCTGCTGCACTCTCAGTCTGACCAGCCTCCTGGTGCTTCCGCCTCCATTGCTACTATTGCTATGCCGCATTCTCATGTTGTCACCGCCTCTCCGTCTGAGTCGGTGCTTGATTCTGGGGCCACTCACCACGTGACCGAATCTTCATCTGGTTTCCTCTCTTACACCCCTATGTCTGGTAAGGACAAAGTTTTCTCTGCTAATGGCTTATTGTCTCCCATTGCTGGAAAAGGCCAGATCTCTTGCTCCCCTTCTATCTCTCTACCATCTGTCCTTCATGTTTCCTCTTTTCCTCGCAATTTTATTTCTATCAGTGACATTACTCGCTCTCTTAATTGCTCTGTAGCCTTTTTTTTGATTCCTGTGTTTTTCAGGAACTGGGTACGAAGCGGAACATTGGCAGTGATAGAAACCGCGGTGGACTGTATTACCTGGATCAACCTCCTCCTCAGGCCCTCTCTTGTACCTTGTTACAACTGACGATGTTCGCCGCTGGCACCTGCGGCTTGGGCATCCCTCTCCTCTCTTCCTTCAGAAATTGTTCCCTGTTTTTCCCCTTTTTTACGAACTTTTGTCTGTGATATAATGATGAGTCTAAGCATGTGCGACATAGTTCATCGCATTTAGCTTCACCTTGTAGCACTTCGTTTGATATTATTCATTCTGATGTTTGGGGTCCGTCCCCGGTTTTATCTACCTTTGGGTTTCGTTGGTTTGTCACATTTATTGACTGTTTTTCTCGTACATCTTGGGTGTATTTGCTCAAAAGGAAAAGTGAGGTCTTCTCGTGCTTTCAGTCTTTCCACAAAATGGTTCAAACCCAATTTAAGGGTGTGGTTCGTGTTTTACGGAGTGACAATGAGGGGGAGTTTGACGATCGGGGAGCCTTTGGCTCGTACCTCGTTAGTCATAGTTTCATACACCAGACCACGTGTGTTCACACCTCCACCCAAAATGGAGTTGCTGAACCGAAAAACCGGCACCTATTGGATGTTGCCTGTTGTCTTATGCGCGCTATGCACCTTCCTAAGTAATATTGGGGTGATGCAGTTCTCACTGCTGCACACCTTATCAATCGCCTTCCCTCACGTGTGCTTAGCTATGCTACTCCCCTCGCTCAGCTGTCTACCAAGACTGTGGTCTATACTTCCCACCTTCCTCCTCGTGTTTTTGATTGTGTATGTTTCGTCCACATCCATTTGCCCCACCGGGACAAATTTGACTCTCGGGCCCTCCGGTGCGTATTCCTCGGATACTCGTCCACTACGAAAGGGTATCGGTGCTATCACCCTCCCTCTGGGCGTGTTTACTGCACTATGGACGTTACCTTTCGAGAAGGGGAATCCTTTTTTTCGCCATCGACTCATGCTCCTCGTTCGGGGGAGAATACTGGCGATATGAATGTCCATCTTCCCCTTCTTTCTTCTCTACCACCACAACCTCCTGTGTCTCAGGAACAAGAACCACCTATCCCTGTTCCTCTCCTTGATACTCCGATATCTCCTTTTTCTCATGTATACCACCGCCGCTCCTCTCGAATACAGGCTACTATGGCTCTGCCTCTACCAGTGCCCGCCATTGCCTCAGATTTTGATGATGCAGATTTGCACATCCCGCTTGCCCAGTTGAAAGGTAAGATTGCATGCACTAAACATCCTATTTCAAACCACGTGGCTTACCACCATCTTACCCCAGCCCACCAGGCCATTGTTGTTTCTCTCTTGACGGTTGTTGTTCCCAGGACATGGCAGGAAGCGCTGGGTATCCCGGCCTTGACTCAGGCTATGTAAGAGAAAATGTCGGCCTTGGACAAGAACCATACTTGGGATGTCTCGCCCCTCCCTCCCGGCAAGAGGGCTATTGGCTCGCGATGGGTGTTTTCAGTCAAACAGAACCCAGAAGGAAAGGTCGAACGGTACAAGGCACGTCTTGTTGCTCAGGGGTATACTCAGACACAGGGAGTTGACTACCAGGAGACCTTCGCCCCCGTGGCTAAGATGAACTCTATTCGGGTTCTGCTGTCTTGTGCGGCTTGCATGGACTGAGATCTTCATCAACTGGATGTTAAGAATGCATTCCTCCATGGTGAGCTCGAGGAAGAGGTGTACATGAAATTCCCTCTGGGGTTCATAAAAAAAGGAGCTGAAGACCTTGTCTGCCGACTAAGGAGGTCCCTATATGGCCTGAAACAGTCCCCCAGAGCGTGGTTTGACAGATTCCTCACAGCTATGCTCAAATTTGGGTACAACCAGGCGCAGTCGGATCTCACTATGTTTATTCGGAGGCGTGTGCAGGGTGTGGTGGTCCTTATTGTCTATGTGGATGACATTGTTATCACAGGTAACGATTTGGAAGAGATCACAAATCTCAAGTCTCTCTTAGCTGCCGAATTTGAGGTGAAATACTTGGGACGACTACGATACTTTCTGGGAATTGAGGTGACTAGATCTGATCAGGGTATCTTTATATCACAACGAAAATATGTCCTAGATTTACTACAGGAGACCAATATGCTTGGTTGTGTTCTTGCAAACTCTCCAATGGAAGAAAATCATGGAATCATTGAAGACAGTGACAGTGACCAGGCCGATGTCACTCGCTATCATAGATTAGTTGGAAAACTAATATACTTGTCCCATACTCGTTCGGACATTACTTATGCAGTTGGCATCCTGAGTAGGCACATGCATGCTCCCAGGGTCAGACATCAAGATGCAACATATCGTGTGCTACGGTATTTGAAGAAAGCCACAGGTCGAGGTCTTCTGTTCTCTAAGAACGACCACCTGAGGATTGAAGTTTACACCGATGCTGATTCGGCCGGATGCCGCGACGATCGAAAATCTACAACATGTTATTGTTCCTTTGTTGGAGGGAACCTGGTAACTTGGCGCAGTAAGAAGCAAAACGTAGTGGCCCGATCGAGTGCTGAGGCGGAATACCGTGCTATGTCCCAAGGCATGTGTGAGGGTCTATGGCTGTGTACCATCCTCCAGGACTTGGGGTTTCCTGTGACATCCCCCTTCTCCTTGTTCTACGACAACAAGGCGGCCATCAGCATAGCCCACAATCCAGTTCAACATGACAAAACACAGCACGTGGAGGTGGATCGACATTTCATCAAAGATCACTTGGATAAAAAGACAGTGGTCACACCGTTCGTCCACTCTAAAGATCAGCTAGCGGATGTGTTCACTAAAAGCTTGGGAAGTGACTCGTTCATGGATAACATCAAGAGATTTGGAATGACTGACATCTTCCATCCGACTTGAGGGGGAGAGTTGAGAGTTATTATACAAGTCGTATATTCTGCATTTATTATTACGCGTGTGTTGGTTTAGTCCCACACCGCGAGTTATTATCCTTTAATTTGAATCTGAATTGTGATATTAAAAGGCACCAAACCTTTAATTTGCTATGTTTTTTGTGCAGTTACTATGCTTATGTGAGGTCGAATGGTGATATATAATCCTTCTAATGGTTTCCATCAATTCAGGATTGTATGATTTTTATTAATTTAATGATTGTTGTAATTCCAGTTCTAATTCTCTATTTCTCAAACTTGTGATCAATTTGAGTTATATGGAGTTCACCAAATAAAAAGGAGAAACAACAAATTTATGGACAACCAAAATTTAAAGCAAACAATTATCATGCCAAACATTTTGTTTTTAAAAGATAATGAAATAATAAATAATTAGGGTTGTGACATGCTCAGTAGTAGTGATTTCCCAAATTACAATAAACTAATATCTTTAAGTAATAAGAAAGAGGTTTAAGTATAAGTATTTTGTTGAGTAATTGAGCCTTTCTATCTTAACATACATAAATAGAATGATGTGCAAAACTGTTGTAGGAAATTACTGCGATGCTGCTGTTATTATTGTTCATTGTGATTATTAGTAGAGCCCAAAATTCTATTTAGAATTAACTATTTGGGCAATAACGACTGGATTTAGTTTTAAAATTAATGAAGTATTGCTATTGTTTTTTTTTAAAATTTTAAGATTGATTGTTTTTCACATATTTAATGAATAATATAATAAAATTGTAAATCATGATACTTGTTCTAGATTTTATGGTATCCTATATCCATGCGAAAGATGTGTGACACATGACAAATGTATAGAGTTTGACATAAATGCACCAAGAAAACTGGGATGAATTGATACTCATGAAGTGTCATGAGGATCTAAAAATGACGCTATACATAAACAAATATATCCAACACTTAATTGCAATTAGCTCTTGAATTGTAAAGGTATCCAAAAGTATTCACAACTGAAATTAGAACAATTAATAAGCCAGCAATTTAAGGTTAATTAAGAGTAGAGCGCTTAAATTAATTTCTAAGCAAGTAAACCCTTCACATATAATTAAACAAAGGCAAACACTTATTCTAACATCCCCAAATACATTTTTCCACTCAAGTAAACAACAGTTGAAAAATAAACTTCATACATGAGAATAGGAGGCTGGGGAAGTGAAATGTTGGAGATTTGAGGACTGGACAGCGGAACTGCAGCTGGTTCGCGCTGATTTCAGGGTGGTAATTTGTCTTTGTTGATGTCAGTCAGGTAAGCAGTGTGCGAGTGCTGAGTTTTATGAACTGGTGGAATGGGATTTTAGGGTGCTGCAGCCTACAGTACAGTTAGGGGGGAGGGGTGGGGGGACTGGTGGCAAGGCTCCATGGTGCTGGGAATTGGCCTGAGTGGTTTTTGGGCTGGAGAAGGATTCTGGGAACATCAGAAGGGTTGGCTGGGCTGTAACTGTGGAGAAAAAATGCTGGTAGCAGGCATTCGTTGTGCAGGAAGGTGGTGCTGAGACGATTCAGGCCTTTGAAGTCTTTGGCCTAGGGTTTTAGTTGAGGGACGGGCAGTTAAAGCCAATGGCGGTGGACCTCAGTGGCGGACCCAGGATTTTTGCATGACCCGGGCACTAATAAATTTAATTAAAATTAGAGAATTAAATTGCCAAAAAAGATAATTTAATACTTTAATAAGTATTGCTAACATTCATTACAGTTTATAACAATATAAAGTGATATTAGAAATTGCATAATAGTGAATTCAAAAGAACTAACCTGTCAGCAAGCAACTTTTCGGGGATGCATATTCTGAAAACGAGTAATAATTTCTTCATTAGTGATTTTGTCCAAAATATCTTTCTCAATATATGTGATTAGACAATCATTCATCCATTCATCGTCCATTCTATTTCTCAAACGACTTTTGATAATCTTCATAGCAGAAAACATTCTTTCCACACTAGCAGTCGCAACAGGTAGCAAGCAAGCTAACTTTAGCATTCGATAAATCAACTGGTAACAATCATGTTTTTTAACCTCCACTAATTTCTCAAGATGCCCACTAATACCTTTAACTTGTGAGAATGCTTCATTAGACCGCATATCAAATATATATGTATCTAGCTGACCGTCAAGGAACTGCAAATCTAATGGAGAAAAATCACATGGATAAAATTTTGCAAGCTGAATCAACTTCTCTTTATCAAAAGAGATGAAATGGTCACTAGGATCAAGACATGTAATACAAAGAAGTAATTCAGTATTTACTTCATTAAATCGGTCGTTTAACTCATTCAACATCATATCAATCACAGTGTTAAAAATCTCAACCCGAAAGTAATGATAAGTTGTAATGTCCCGTGCTGTACGTCTTGATCTCCCTGCTGGATAAAATCTGTCATTCATGTTTGGTATATCAATATTTTGTTTTACACAAAAGGTTGATACCTCAATGAGAAAAGTCTCCCACTGAACATCAACACTTCTCATATTGAATAACATTTGTTTTGCAATTTTAACAAAATTCATTGCGTTGATGATGTCCTGATCCTTTTTTTGCAGTACCTGTGATAATTCATGTGTCTTTGATAAAATCTGTTTCATCAGATGCAAGAGAGATAAAATCAAAAGTCCTCATATTTTTCCAAAGACTATTTGCTGTTCCTCTTTGATTTCCATCAGTTCCTTCACGTGCAATAATTTCAAGAACGTTGTCAATAGATGAGTACATACGAATGAAATTCTGAACAGTGCCATAATGTGAACTCCATCGTGTATCACCTGCCTTCTTAATTTCAAGGGGCTGATTGAGTCCTCTCCCACTATCTAACTCTCCACAATTAATTTTATGAGCAACTCTTTCAATTTCCAATGCTCTAAGACAATCACGACGTTTGCAAGAGCTCCCAACAACATTCAATACATTAGTAATATATGAAAAAAATTCTGCAACTTCAGAATGTCTTTCTGCCACGGCAACTAATATTAACTGTAATTGGTGGGCAAAGCAATGGATATAAAAAGCTGAACTATTCTCTTTCATTATCAATGTTTTTAAGCCATTAAATTCACCTCTCATATTGCTGGCTCCATCATAACCCTGTCCTCGTAGCCTTGAAATACTCAGGTTATATTTAGCAAATGTTTTATCAATAGCAAGTTTGAGTGATAAAGCTGTAGTATCAGAAATATGAACAAAACCAAGCAGTCGTTCAATAATTTTACCTCTTTTGTCAACATATCTCAAAACAATAGACATTTGTTCTTTAGTTGAGATATCACGAGCTTCATCCACTAAGATTGTAAAACATTCATGTCCGATATCCTTAATAATTATGTCAATAGTTGCACTTGAAATTGCAGAAACAATCTGTTTTTGTATTTTTGGTGATGTTAACTGACAATTATTTGGGGTATTCTTCAAGACCACGGATTTAATATCATTGTTATGTGAAGCTAAAAAATCCAGAAGTTCAATAAAATTTCCCCTGTTGCTTGACTCATTGGACTCATCATGGCCACGAAAAGGCATTCCTTGTCGTAAAAGAAAACGTACACAATCAATAGATGCATTCAAACGAGTACGATATTCAATTATTTGAGTTTCTTCTTGCCTTGCAAATAAAATTGGGATACTCTGCTTAAGGTTCATTAAATTCTCACACATTCTCTTTGCGCCATTGTGAGCAGTATTGTGATTCCCAACATGTTTTTCAAGTATAGTCTTATCTTTCCAATACCTGAAGCCACGACTTACAAAAGTTTGATCACAACCTCTTTGAGGAAAGACATAACAAAAAAGGCAAAATGCTGCATCTTTTTCAGTACTGTATTCTAACCAATCTTTGAATTCATTATACCAGTTTTTGTTGAACCGACGAGCTTTTTTTCCAATTTCAGTTTGAGGGAAACTCTCTAAAAAAGGTTGACAAGGTCCATTATGCAGATAATATCTTCTTATAGTGTCGTGTAGATTTACATCATAAGAGATTATGGGATGTCTCAAACCAGGATCCGAAGGTAAGTCCTCAAGCTTAAACTCAACTCGAAGCCTTTTATTATCTGAATTTGGTATCTCTTGTGCACTTTTAATAGTAGTATTCTGACTTGAAGTTGAACCCACTTTCAAAAAAAACCTCTCCATCGAATTTATTAACTCTGACATAGTGCAAATTAAATTCAAAAATCCTAAATGAAATAATACTAGAACAAACTAAATGAAATACCACTGAATAGTGAAATACCAAATTGATTGACATGCAAAAATATAATTCAAATTGCAACGAATTAAGAGATTACCTCTCGGTTCTCTTTTTTGGATTTTGAAATGGGAAGAACGCCTTCGATCTGAGAGCCCTTTTAGTACCTAAATTGGGGAGGGGTTGATCAGTAAAGACTTGGAATAAAATTTTAAGAAAAGACATGGTGTACATTTGATAGAAACAATATAAAAAATACTCAAACATGAAACAACAATACTCAAACATGAAACAACATCCTCATTCCTCAAACAACAATTGGCCAAATCAACAACAATCTCAACAATGTAACAATCGGAATAAAAATTCACAGGGGAGAAGAACTCACTGGGAACAAGACTACAAAAGCACTGCTGACTGCGCACACTGCCCCACTGGCCACTGGCCACTGGGATTCTTTCTGGGAACTGGGAAGATTGAAGAAGAAAGCACGCGGGCGGCACGACCACAGTCCAACACTCCAGCCGCTTCCCGAGTCCCGTCGGCCGTCGGATCGTTGTGCCTGTCCTGTCGGCCGTCGGCCGTCGCCCGTCGCGGCGTCGCCTGTCGGGTCCCTGGTCGTGCTCGAAAGAAGAGGTCGTTGAGGCGTTGAGTCACTGCCCGCTGATTCCGTGACTTGCTGCCCTAAAACGATGCTGGTAGAGAAGATCCCGCCAATTCCGGCTGAGAAACGCGAGAAACCCGCCGCGCCGATACCGCCGATAGAGCGCTAAAAGTCTGAAACCTAGGTTAAATTCGCGAAATAACACCCGGGCAAGTGCCCGGGTGTGTCCACATATAGGTCCGCCCCTGGCGGTGGTTGGTTAAGGCCAATGGTGGTGGTCAGTTACAGCTGTGAGGGATGAGTGGGAGCGGTTAGAAGTAGTTCTAGGCTCCGTTTGGGAGGACTTATTTTCACCGGTCAAGCGATTGCGACCGCAATACCGCATGAACCGGACCTTAATTATGGTCCGGTTCATGTGGTCGTAACCGCTTGACCGGTGAAAATAAGTCCTCCCAAACGGAGCCCTAGGCTATTGTTTAACAGTTATGGAGTGGTGGTGGTGGTTATTGTTAGTGGGTTGAGTGGAGAAGGGTAGTTATGAGGAGTTGATGTTAGAAGGGGACAAAGGGCGGTTACGACAGTAGATGACAACGGTACGTGATGGTTGTGGGCAAGGTTGTAAATATCGAATGTTGGTGACGTGTTGGTTTAGGTTTTTAAATGTCGGATATCCGAAGTCGGAGTCATGTCGGAGATATGTTAAAATATCGGGTTTTCATCTCCCAAATAAAAAAATATTTTATGTATGATATGTACTTGTATGCTCTAAAATTTAAATTTAGAACAAGTTTACGCCGAGTCATGTAAATCCCAAAATAAATATAATGAGTATCCAAAATAAAATATTAGTAGTACACTACTAATTAACAAGTACAAATAGATATATTGTAAAATATATTAATATTATACAATAATTTTATTTAGATAACACAATTTTATAACAAATAAAAAGTTTAAATGCTTAATATTTTTTTTTAGTTACAAGTGTTTTCATGCTTGAAGGGGAGCCTTGGCGCACCAGTTGAGGTGTCGCTTTGTGACCTTGAGGTCACGAGTTCGAGTCCTGAAAGCAGCCTCTTGAAAAAATGCAAGGTAAGGTTTGCCTACATTTCTCCGTTGTGGTGAGACCCTTCCCTTGACCCTCGCTGTGCAGGGATGTTTCGTGTACCGGGCTGCCCTATTTTTTACAAGTGTTTTCATACTTAACAAATTTATGTTAAAAATATAAAAAATAATAATAAATGCATTGAAAGTTGCAATATTTTTTGTATTACGAAATACACAAAATATAGTGGGAAATAAGGGCAGCCCGATGCTTAAAGCATCCCCGCGCAACAAGTGTCCGGGGAAGGGTCCTACCACAAAGGTGAAAAGTTGGCAAACTTTACCTTGCATTTTTGCAAAAGGCTGCTTCCAGGACATATTAAGAGGCTGATATAGTGGGAAATGGCAAAAAATGCTGCCCGGTGCCCAAAGCCATCCGCGCACAGCGAGGGTACGAGGAAGGATCCCACCACAAGGGTGAAATGTAGGCAAACCTTACCATGCATTTTTGCAAGAGGTTGCTTCCATGACTCAAACCCGTGACCTCATGGTCACACGACAACACCTCTACCGGTGCGACAAGGCTCCCCTTCTCTTATATAGTGGGAAATACAACACTCAACACTCAAGTCTTTATCCTACTATTGTGGGGTTGGTTATATGGATCCTTTGTCGCCATTGTGCCATATCTTTTATTATAATCTCACTAATGCCTAAGTACATCATGTCTTTTGTTATAATTTCATTCCAAGTATTTACTGGTCTACCCCTCTCTCGTTTAACATGCCTAGTGACTAGGCTCTCACTGCACCAAACATGTGTTTCTAGTGGTCTCCTTTGTACGTCTCCAAAACATCTTAGTCGAGCTTCTCGCATCTTCTCTGCAATTAGTGCTACTCCTGTCTTATCCCTGATACATTCATTCCAAATTTTATCTAGTCTCGTGTGTCCACACATCCACCTAAGCATTCTCATCTCCGCAATTCCCATTTTTTTCTCTTGTGCTGCCCAACACTCAGAACCATAGATCATTGTTGTTTTAATTGAAATACGATAAAACTTGCGCTTAAGTTTTGATAGTACTTTGCGATCACATAAGATTCCTCACGTGGCTCCACTTTAACCAACCCGCTTGGATTATGTGTCACATTTTTATCAATATCTTCGTATTTTTGAACTATCGATCCAAGATATTTAAAACACTCACTATGAGAAATATCTTGATCACCCAACTTAATAAGGAAGTCATCCGTCCTTTTAGCACTGTTAAATTTAAGCTCCATATACTCTGTCTTTGCCCTACTCAACCCAACACCCCTTTTTTGAAGTGTCTCGCCAAGATTCAAGTTTTGCATTTACACCCTCGCGCTTCTCATCGACCAAGACGATATCATTCGTAAACAACAAACACCAAGGTATTGCTTGTTGGATCTGATATAATGGGAAATACAAAAAAACAATTTTTCAAATGATCCATATTCAAAAGGGTGAAAAACAACGCATGTTAAGAACAAAATAGTAAGTTCTATTGATTTAATCATATACAATATAATACATACAGGTGAAATATATACTGTTAACATAATCAGAACACCAACACTCAAGCTTTTTTTCCACTATAGTGGGGCCGACTATAAGGATCCTTTGTTTCCATTGTGCCTTGTCTTTAGACGTAATCTCACTAATGCCCAAGTACATCACGTCTTTCCTTATAGTTTCATTCCATGTCTTTATTGGTCTACCCCTCCTCTGTTTAACATGTCTAGTGATTAAACTCTCACAATGCCTAACATGTGTCTCTAATGATCTTTTTAGTGCGTGTTCGAATCTTCTTAGTCAAGCTTCTCGCATCTTTATAATTGGTGTCACTCTTGTCTTATCCGTGATACATTCATTCCTAATTTTATCCAGTCTCGTGTGTCCACACATCCAACTAATCTTTCTTATCTCCGCAACTCTAATTTTTTTAATCATGTACACAATTCATTGCCCAACACTCAGAACCCTAGAGCATCACTGGTCTAATTGCAGTGCGGTAAAACTTACCCTTAAGTTTTAATGGTACTTTACGATCACATAAGTTCCCTGACGTCCCTCTCCACTTTAAGTTACCTGCTTGGATTCTATATTTCACATGTTTATCTAAACCTTCATCATTTTGAACTATCGATCCCAAATATTTAAAGCACTAACTGCGTGGAATATCTTGATCACCCAACTTAATGTAACACCCCAACCTAGTTCAACAGGAAACCAGTAGTCCGGCCGAGCTCGCGATAAAAAGTAAACTAAGTAACGATATATAAACTGGTATAAAACAGGTAAATG
The DNA here is from genome assembly GCA_039513925.1 of Platanthera zijinensis. Classification (NCBI taxonomy): domain Eukaryota; kingdom Viridiplantae; phylum Streptophyta; class Magnoliopsida; order Asparagales; family Orchidaceae; genus Platanthera; species Platanthera zijinensis. The sequence continues at coordinate 4,372,687 of CM077094.1, forward strand.
AAAAGTGCTAAAAGGAAACTTACAGCGGAAGTAGAGTAAGAAAAATTTACTATAGGTAAAAGTATCTCACAATGTTGAATTCACAGAGCCAACTAGAACAGAATATAATACTATGGAACGGATATACTGTCAGTATGAGGTAAACAAATACAACAAAACTTGAGTGGGGTACAACATATACATAATATTTGCAAATAAAAACAAGTACAACAACAATGGTACAATTGAACAAAGCTGATGACTGTGAAGAATGCACCGCATATCTTAAGCGGATCCACTAACATCAGCCCCCTGTAAAAATAAGTTCCAAATGGGTCAGACCCACTGGAGAGTAAGAAAAACTACTCCCTCCAACAACACTTAAAGAAAAATATTTTAAGTGAATTTAAAATTTGCATAATTTTTCTAACATTAAATTTTGACATTTGAAAACACGGTCTGACATAGAATCAACCTATCGTGTGATCTGACACACTATTTTCTTAATTATATAAATTGTTAAATTCTTGAAGTTTTGGACTTGTGTCTGTTGTAAGTTTCAACCAGTTTCATTATTATCTTATAACTCTCGTCACTAAGGACGACTGTGCACAAACTAGTAACTGCAGCCTGAGTGACAAATTTGATGGTGCTCTGAACTGGATGTCTCTTAGTGGAACACATACTCTATCTTAGGAGTTCCATATCTATAACAAGGGTCATCGACCCTAAGCTTGAAGTTTGAGTATTGTCCTACCGGCCTTGAGAACACGGTGGTATGCCTCCACCAGAAACACGAGGGCGAATCTTCCTCGTTACTTTTCTGAATAAATTTATACTAACGTTCAGTGAATTAAATACGAAGTAGCGCTCTAGTTAAATGCATTGGACTTAGGATTTTCATGACACTGAATCTGCTAATTTAACCTAAGCATTTACCTACCTCTTTGACTTGGTTCTTATGATATGAACTTGTAATTTCTAAGTGCATATACCAACATAGTTAATACATTAATTAAAAATAGTCTGAACTGTTAGACTAAAATAAGTCGAGTTTCTTACCGTGGCGTTTCGACGCTCGTACACGCGACGAGTGGACATGATGCTACTTCCCAAAAGATCTGACCACTAAGTACTTCTCCAATCCTTAGTTTCAACGACCACCAAAAATTTGAAATCCAACGCTAACCCTAACTTAAGTGTTTTCCCCTTTAGGGTTTTGGTGGATATTTCTTATAAAATTATCAAACATCTAACTATGGTGGGAAAGAACGCAAACAAGAGCGTTATCTTAAATTAACGTCTAAACCCTAAAATAGGTGGTTGATTTCTGATTGGAGAAGTCCGAGTTATTCGATTCCTAATTTAGGGCGAGAGGAATGAAGAGTAAACAATGTTGGGCTTGAAACATGACTATTTTCAAAAAAGGAATGAAAAGAAAGAGGAAAAACACTAACCGGATTCAAAAACGTTGCTTCCGAAACTTTTCCTATCGGCTAGGGTTAAGGAAATTCCTCTAGGAGTGCTTGGAAGGAAAAGGGAAGGTCGGCTAGGGCTGCTGAAGAGGAAGGGGAAACCGACGTTGTTTTCTGGCGAGGGAGGAGACGTCGACCTAGGCTTCGGCTGCTATGCCCTCTTGCGGTTTTGGGAGATGTCGCCGAACAACGTGCGAGTGCGGGAGAAAGAAATAAAGCGCAAATAAAAAGGAGGGATCAACTTAATGAAGCAACGACTGGTTAGGGGTGGGGGGTGCGGTTTTAATAACCGCACCGTGGTTCATCCCCTCTATATCATTTTCAATTTTTTTTGATTTATTTATTATTATAATTATCATTTTATTATTCTCAGTTGAGTCTTTTCCATCTATGCCATCCAACTTCGAGCATAATAACATTCACACAACTTCAAAGTCGCGCCGAACGATACCTAAGAATTCCGATTACGCCGACTCATCATTTCCCGATTATCATGAATAATAAAATCGTTACACAAAGATTATTACGTCCAAAAGTCGCTGACTCGTTTAATTTTGCTCGCGATTGGACCCTGAAATTATAAAAAACATTCGCGACGTCAGATATGGATGTTACACTTAATAACAGATTCATCCGTCATTTTTGCACTGCTAAATTTAAACTCCGTCTTTGCCCTGCTCACCATAAAACCCTTTTTTTCCAAAGTGTCTCGCCAAGATTCAAGTTTCATGTTTACACCCTCATACGTCTCATCGACCAAAGAAATATAATCGGCGAACAATAAACACCAAGGTATTACTTGTTGGATATGTCTGGCGAACTCGTCTAAGATAAGGGTATAGATAGGGGCTTAAAGCTTACTCTTGATGTAAACTAACATTGATAGAGAAATCCTCTGTTAATCCTCCAACTTTCTTCACCCTCGTTACTGAATTTGTATATATATCTTTTATTATATCAATGTATGATATATTTACACCTTTCTTTCCTAAGACTCTCTATAAGACCTCTCTTGGAGCCCTATCATAAGCCTTCTCAAGGTCGATAAACAACATATGCAAATCTTGTTTTCTTTCCCGATAGTTGTCAATGAGCCTCCTCAAGAGATATATAACTTCCATGGTCGACCGCCTTGACATGAATACAAATTGGTTCTTCGAGATACCAGTCTCTTCTCTTCCTCTTCTTTATATTACTCATTCCCAAAGTTTCATGGCATAAATCATTAATTTAATTCTTTTGTAATGACATAATTTTGTATATCTCTTTTGTTCTTATACAAAGGTACCAAAATATTTTCTCTACATTTGTCTGACATCATTTTTGTATTCAGTATCTTATTGAAGAAACATTTAAGATACAAAATTTCTTCTTTCCCTAGGAATTTCCATACTTCGATGAGTATATCATCCGACCTAACCGCCTTTCCTTTTTTTTATCCTTTTTAGAGTTTCATTTACCTTTGATACTTTAATTTTACAATAAAATGTTATGTTCCTACACTGCTCGATTTACTTAACTCTTCCAAGCCCAATTTATTGTCTTTTGCTTATTTGTAGAGTTTACAAAAGTATATTTTCCATCACTCTTTAATAGCCAAATCATCCGCCAAATCTAAATATGTTTCATGCTTTATGCATTTAACTTGAATCAAATTTCTTGTTTTTTCTCTAGCTCGAGCATTTTTATATATGTCATGCTCTCCATTTTCGCTATCCAGCCGCTTATAAAATTTTGTATGAACTTGACTTCTTGCTTTACTTATTGCATGTTTAGCTTCTTTCTTGACGACTTTATATCTTGTTAAGTTTTCATTATTCCTGCAAGCGTTGAATGTTTTATAGCTGACCCTCTTGACCCTCTCTTTGTCTTGCACTTCCTTTTTCCACGGCCATGCTATAACTCAATTTGTGATAAGGACCAGTATATAGCTCCCTTATCTAGGAGGTTTGAGGTTCAAGCCCCGACCTCAACAACCCGTCATCGGAATTAGCGGCTGCGGTCAATCAAATCCGTGGGCTGGTTTGGGGTCACTGGTCTGCAAACCTGTAACGCGCTCACAGTAGATCGGGGTGTTAAATTAAAAGTGCAGCCTAATTGGTGATGATGACCAGTTTAGAGCTCTCTTATCTAGAAGGTTTGGGTTCAAGCTCCAGCCTCTACAACCCGCCATTTGAATTAGTGGCTGCGGCCAATCAGATCCGTGGAGATAGGTTGGGGTCACTGGTCTGCAGACATGTCGCGCACCCACAGTCGACCAGAGTGTTACATGCACGACCTTTTGACTCTATAAACACGTTCTTTTCATTTATTCTTAAATGTGAAGAAATAACTTCCTATATGACACTAAAATCAACAAAAGGGTCATCAATTAGTTGTTCCATAGTTGCTGTCTTGAAAACAACCTGTTTTTCCGTCTTCAAGTTCCACCACTGAATTTTTGGCAACACTTTTGTGTCTTAAATTTATTATATTTAATTTGCATGTCTAACCCCACTAGCCTGTATTGTGTTGTTAAACTTTTTCCTGGTATGATTTTGCAATTCTTTGTAATCTTTTTATCCATTTTGCGAGTAATAAAATAATCAAATTTTGATTTATTAGGTCCGCTTTTACACGTAATTAAATATTCTTTCCTCATCATGAAGGATTGAAGGGTGTATTTGTCACAATTAGCTCATGTGTCATGACAAAGTTTAAAATGATTTTTCCTTCTTCATTTCTTTCTCTATAACCAAATCTTTCATAAACGGCTGTATAATCTATATTTTTCTTCCTTATATATTCATTTAAGTTTTTTTAATTTATATACTGCTAACGTAATATTAAATAAACAATCAGGCGATATGTTCAAATGTCGAATTTGGTAATATATCAGGAAAAACAGATATTTTGGGCTATATTTTACAAAAGGACAATCTATTTTTTAGAAAATTTGTCGTTTTGCTCTCCAAAATGACATTTCGACAGTCATGTTCGAGGACATTCAAAACAACGGTTGTGGATGGGTTGGGATGGGTAGTTATTGTGTAATTATATGGATGAGACGGTAGTTATCTTGTCTTTGGCACTAAGGATCCTCGCATTTGGCTCCTTGGTACAACATCTGGAGCCCATAATTTCTGTTCAAAACCCGTGATGACTGAAATCAGCTCCTCGTGCACTATTTAATCACTAATCTTACACGCCGTCATTACTCTGAACACTACCAATGGTTTGCATCGTCTATATGGCGATCCTATTTCCTTCTCCTGCGTATGTACACTCGTGCATGCTTCGGTAAATATCAGGCTCCATCGATCCATGGCCCCCATTAATGTGGGTTTTCAGATTTTTTGCATTTCTTAAAAGGCGGCAACCATCATGTCTTTTATTTACATGATGCTCACTCTAGAATATTTGAATAAACAGTTAAATTGTTTCTAGCCAGACACTTGTACAGGAGCAGGCTGGAAAATTAATCTAATTTGATATTTGTTTTGCTTTGTAGTTTAGTCTGAGGTTTTTTAGGACCATTAAAATTCATTTTAAGTTGGTCGGCTATATTTGATATTAGTTTTGCTGTGTATTAAAATCTTGTGTTTTAAGTCCATTAAAATTCATTTTAAGTAGATCGTCCGTTTAAATAAATAGTATATTTACGGTGCATTCTGGTGCTCCGCTTCTTGAGTTAGTGTTTGAAAAAGGTCTATGTCTTGAGTTAGTGTTTGAAAAAGGTCTATAGAAGCAACGGGTGCCTTTTATGCAGCATGTGTTTTAGGGAATTTTGTTTAGGCCAGCTACCAGGATGCATGCGATTTCAAATGCCTCCCTGCTTTTCCAACTAAATGTATGCACGCATTGTATCCTTTGTGATCATTTTCTCATATGAAATTTTTCTTGATAGTGGAGCATGAGAGAATGCTAGTATCATACTCTACAATGGATGAGAAGTTACAGCAGGCGCTTATGGAGCATGATAACTATGAAAACACTTTAAGGAAATTGAAGGTAAAATGATCTATGAAGAAAGTTATTTTTATACGAATTGAGTTATGGTTAATGCTTCATTTTTCAGGCTGAGTTGAGGCGGCTTGAGCGAGAAGATTCTATTGCACAGAAGGAAATAAATGATCTCCAAAAGCAGGTAAGTTGTTTTTTTGACTAATTTCTTATACTCTTTGTATTGTGGTTTTATTTGTCATTGTAAAATTTTGTGTTGTGCGAAAGTTTTTGAAAGGTGTTGTTCTAAAATATTTATTGGAACATAATTCATTCTGATTATTTTAGGGGATTGTTATCCGCAGACCTTAAATGGCTATTCGTAGACCAAAAAAGTTTTTTTTTAGGTTTAAATCCACAGCCCCAAATCCATTTTCTTTATTCTCTAACCAAAAGCCCTAAATGCTTCTTCCCCGACACCTGCGCCCTCTGTCGCTCGCCCGTAAATCGCAGCCTTTAGCGCAAGCGTTCGCTGGCAAATCAGGAGCCCTCTAGGTCGCCGACAAAGAGGAATCCTCCTGTTTGAAGCCCCCGATCCCTTTGCATTACGTGGACTTCCTCGCATCCATCACACCCCAAGTCCTCGCAGCTTCCGCCGCTGCCTTCGGCACCGCCATTTCCGATGACGGCGGAAGCATCCACCCGTTTGAGTCCTCTTCATCCCGGCAGCTCCGGCGGTTCAACGTCGGGGAGGACTGCCCGGTCTTCGAGGGTCTTTTCGAGTTCTGCCAGGCCTCCGCCGGCGGATAAATCGGCGCCGCCATCAAGCTCAACCGCGGGGACACAGACATCGCCAACAATTGGGCCGGAGGGCTTCACCACGCCAAAAAGTGCGAGGCCTCGGGCTTCTGCTACGTGAACGACATTGTCCTTGGGATCCTCGAGCTCCTCAAGTTTCACAAGGTGATTAATCGTTGCTGAGTTGTTTCAACTTACCCTGTCGCTGGTTAGATTTCCCAAAAATGTTTGGAAATTTGAAGTCAACATTGATTCATAAGTTTCTGGTGTTCTGTTAGTAGGACGTTTAATGCATCTGTTTTAGAAGATGATTCTTATGAAATGCAACTGTTCTTCTTGAAATTTCCTTGTTTTACAGCAACCGCATATGCAAAAAATACTCCTAAAGTCTTCTTGTTATTGGTGGTAATGAACTATGCCCTTGCTGGTACTTGTGGTGCTGGTGCACTTCTTGATATTTTTTTTACTTTTAATGTTGGTCTGCGAATAACAAAATTTTTTGTGAATAACAATTTTAAGTATCTTTGGATCTGCAAATAGTAATAATCCGCGAGTAGCCATTTAAGGTCTGCGGATAACAATCCCCTTATTTTATTTTAGAATAGTTAATTTTTTTAAATATTTGTTAGTTTGCTCTACTTTCTTTTGTTCTTCCATTATGCTTCTTGAAGCTTACTTGGCTTTATAATTCAGGTAACGATTTTACTTAAGGAATGTCAAGATATCCAACTTCGCTGCGGTGGTAATCTGCAGGGTCATGTGGAGGATACTCCAACTGCCATTTCTACCGTTAGTGGTGATGTAATTAATTCTGGCACAATTATTTCTAACAACGTTGTGAGTTATTTTTCTTTCCTAGTTTACATGCATATTGAGCAGGTATAATCCCTTTGTGCTCTTACTTTCTTTTTACAATTTGAAGCAGTTCACTTTCAAGGACATAAATGAACTAGTGGAGCTAAGTGTCAAACTTAGAAGTGCCGTGCACAAACTTTCTATTGATGCGGAGAAAAAAGAGGCTGAACTGAGGGTTATTTCTGAGCTCTTTAAACACTTTTTTAAAATATCATTTCATAATTATTTTAAATATAATATTCCAAGATTCCTCTTCTATCTCCCTCTTCACTCTCTTCATTACTTTATATTTATATGATTCATGCAACTTAACCCTAAATGTGCTTTTGGAGGAAAGAATAGTTGTCAAAAATTCCTTAACTTTTTATATAGTTGCTTTAATAATATACTTAACCCAATTAAGTCATATTGTTTACTTATTTCTCCACATTTTTAGAAAAGCTGCTGTTTTTGATCCCATCCTTCTCATTCCGTCGTGTGTTACGGATGGCGTTTTATTTATTGATGTTCTTCATGTACATCTGAATATTATTTATGTTTATTTTTTTGGTTCATTATATTAGGATAATTTCCAAGTTGAATTTCAAAGAGTCGCTGATGCTGCAGCATCTAAGGTTGAAGTTGTCCTGAAAAGATCCGAAGAACAAGCAAGCATGATAGAGTCTCTACATAGTTCCGTGAGTATATACTCAATTTTTTTTACCTTGTGTTCCATTTGTTGTAAGAGCCACCTGACATTCCTTTTTAGTTGTTTTTTCTTTGTCATTGTGAACTATCCTAATTCTTGTGCAGGTTGCGATGTATAAAAGGTTGTACGAGGAGGAACATAAGTTTCGGACTTCTAGCTACGCTTCTACTGCTGCTGTTTCAGGTATATTTATGCTGCTTGATTTTAGTGCTTGTCAATTCCTATATTTATTTAAAAATGTCCATTTTTTCTTTAGAAACTACATGTACATTTTGGGGAATCTACCATACACATCCAAATCAAATCGCTTTCAAATCTAGTGGTTCAACATAGAATTCATATGGATTTAAATTGAATCCATACAAGGAAAAAGCTGTGCCTAAAAAACCGTGTTAAGGATCAGTAAAAGATAATTAAAAAAGAATATTATCAACTTAATCTCTTTTTGTATGCACCATATATTCTCGAATGGTAAGGTGATGGAGTGATTTCAACAATTAAGCAGTCCTCTCTCAATCTAGTGATACGATGTCGGCTAAATCAAATATGCGAGCGGATGTCTTCTTTAGAAAACGTTCTTGTAAGCTCTTGAACCTTGTTGTTGATAATTTTTCAGTGAGTGTATTGGTCAACTATTTTAGAAGGCATATAAGGGAGCTAATTAAGCCAATATGTATATTTTATATATATTTCATTATGCTTAGTTATTCGGTCATGTTGGATCATGTAGAGAAAAATGAAAGGTGTCTTATATTCTTCCTCAAAGGGGCTTTATATAGGAAATACAACAAGATACCTGTTACAAGGTAAAAATCTATTCCAATACAATTAAAAGAGGGGTCCTCCTCTATATATAGAGGAGGATTACATGAGGAGGATTACATAACATTTACGCAAAGAAAGTAACATATCGTAACACTCCCCCTCAAGTTGGACGTGAGATATTAATCATGCCCAACTTGATTACAATCCTATCAAAGTTACTTCCATGCAAACCCTTTGTGAGAATATCCGCAAGTTGCCTTTCTGAGGGAACAAAAGGAGTACACACGACTCCTTTTTCAATGTTTTCTTTGATGAAATGCCGGTCCACCTCAATGTGCTTGGTCCGGTCATGCTGGACAGGATTGTGGGCAATGCTGATAGCGGCTTTATTGTCACAATATAGCCGGATTGGTGCCTCTTCCACAAGGCCTAAGTCACTCATCAAGGAACGTAACCAAAGGCCTTCACATACGCCGTGTGCCATAGCTCGGAATTCTGCTTCGGCACTTGAACGAGCCACTACTTGCTGTTTTTTACTTCTCCAAGTGACTAGATTCCCACCAATTAGGGAACAATACCCGGAAGTTGATCTCCGATCATCAATGGACCCAGCCCAATCTGCATCAGTGTAAACCTCAATATCCAGGCAAGAGTTAGGAGAGAAAAGAATCCCACGCCCTGGAGAAGATTTAAGATAACGAAGGATCCGATGGGCAGCATCAACATGGTTGGTCTTTGGAGCATGCATGAACTGGCTGATAACACCAACTGCGTAGGAAATGTCAGGGCGAGTATGTGAGAGGTAAATCAGTCTTCCAACTAGCCTCTGAAATGCTGGAACATCATCAATGCACTTTCCATCTTTCCCCAATTTGTGATTAGCTTCAATCGGGGTGTTGACAGGCTTACAACCACTCATCCCTGTTTTTTCAAGGAGGTCCAAGGTATACTTTCTCTGCGAAATAAAGATCCCGTGATTAGACCTGGCCACCTCAATTCCCAAGAAGTATCTAAGTTTTCCCAGGTCCTTGACCTCAAACTCACTTGCCAATTTTTGTTTCAGGATCTTGATTTCTTCCACATCATCGCCCGTGATCACGATGTCATCAACATAGACAATGAGAATCGTGAGTTGGGTGGCCCTCTTCTTGATGAACAAGGTATGATCCGCATTACTCTGGTGATATCCAAATGAGACCATAGCTTTGTGGAATCTTCCAAACCAAGCACGGGGAGACTGTTTCAGGCCATATAGGGCCTTCTTTAATTTACACACCTTTCCTTCAGAGCCGCTAGATATAAGACCTGGGGGAAGGGTCATATACACTTCCTCATCAAGGTTCCCATGGAGAAATGCATTTTTAACATCAAGTTGACAAAGGTCCCACCCTTTGCAGGCCGCGCAGGATAATAGAACCCTGATAGTGTTCATCTTTGCTACTGGGGCAAAGGTTTCCTGGTAATCCACCCCGAAGGTCTGAGTATAGCCACGTGCCACCAACCGTGCTTTACATCTTTCGATCACTCCCTGAGGATTCTGTTTAACCGTGAACACCCATTTGCACCCAACGGTCTTCTTCCCAAAAGGAAGTTGCACCAAATCCCAAGTGTGGTTCTTCTCAAGGGCCATCATTTCCTCAAGCATTGCCCCTTTCCACTCAGGGATCCCAATAGCTTCCTGCCAGGACGAGGGTATAGTGATGGAAGCCAGGGAAGATATAAAGGTCTTGTAGGCAGTGGAGAATGAGTCATAAGACACATAATTTGAGAGAGGATGCTTAGTGCAAGATCTGATACCTTTTCGGAGAGCAATGGGAGCATCAGGTGAACCCGATTCCGGATCCAATGATTGATCTGGTCGAATGGCGTGGTCTTGTGTGCTTGGCCCTTTGGACCGCCGAGAGTACACCTGCAAGGAAGGCACACCCGGGCAGATGGGTGGAGGAGGCACATAGGAGCTCACTTCCCGAGGTAAAGACTCCCCCTGAAGTGAGGGATAATAAGGTGGAGGAACCGGTAAGGGAGTAGTAGGGGAAGGAGTGGTAGGGGGAGGAGCTGAGGTGGTGTCAGCTGTAGGGGCATAATATGACTCATCCTCATGGAAAGTAACATCCATGGAAACAAACACCTTCCGGGTAGGAGGATGAAAGCATTTGTAGCCCTTTTGCGTCGCAGAATAACCAATGAAGACACAACGGAGGGCCCGTGGGTCAAGTTTAGAAGGGCGAGGATGATGAATATGAACAAAGCAGACACACCCAAACACCTTAGGAGGAAGTGTCGAGGGTGTGAGGTGTAGAGCACCCAGAGGGGTATCATTCCCAAGGACGGGCGTGGGCATGCGATTAATAAGGTAGGCCGCGGTAAGAACAGCATCACCCCAGTAGTATTTAGGAAGATGCATGGTGGATAAAAGACAACGGGCAACCTCCAACAGATGTCGGTTTTTTCGCTCGGCAACACCGTTCTGAGCGGGAGAATAGGGACAAGTAGTTTGGTGGAGAATACCGTGATCGGCAAGGTAGTGAGAAAAGTGGGAATCGATATATTCCCGACCGTTGTCACTACGGAGAATTTGGATGTTTGTGTGAAATTGAGTGGAGACCATTTTGTGAAATCGTTGAAAAGTAGGAAAAACATCATTTTTGTTCTTGAGCAGATACAACCAGGTGGTACGAGAAAAACAATCAATAAATGAAACAAACCAAGCACAGCCAGAAATAGATTGAACAGGATAAGGTCCCCAAACATCAGTATGAATAACAGAAAAAGGAACAGAACTAGGTAAAGAAACATGACTGAAAGCATGACGCTTATGTTTACTAGTAGCACACACATCGCACAAAAAGGAATTAAGAACAGTAGTAGAAACATGCGGAAACAACAATCGCATCACAGAAATAGAGGGGTGCCCCAGCCGACAATGCTGAGAATAGAGCGGATGGGAAGAAGCAGATAGGAGAGCCCGAGGTGGTGTCGCCGTTCCAGAGTCAAGCACATAAAGACCATTGACCAAGCTACCAGAGCCAATCACCTTCCCCGTCGTCAGGTCCTGAAAAACACAAGAGGAAGGAAGAAATGTGACCGAACAATTCATAGAGTTTGTTAAATGACTAATGGACAGTAAATTGCGGGTAAAACTGGGCACATGAAGGACCGAAGACAAGAGAAGGGAGGAACATGAGATGGAACCCTTGCCGGCAATGGAGGAGAGGGAACCATCAGCAATACTCACCTTATCCCGGCCAGACAGGGGAGTATAAGAAACAAAACCTGAAGCGGAGCCGGTCATGTGATCAGTGGCCCCGGAATCAATAATCCACTGCGGAGAGGTCATGGACTCAGCAGAGTGCGCACCGGGAGTCCCAGTGTGAGCATAAGTAGAGGAGGATAAGGCAGTCGGCTCGGTCGTGAGACCCTGCATCATACGACGGAGAGCAAGCATCTCTTCCGCCGAGAAGGAGCCAGTAACAGCATAAGGATCAGGTCCAGAGGAGACGTCCACAGAAGCATCAGTGAGATGGGCCGAGCGAAGAACGGTATGGCGACTGGAAGTCCGGCCAGAACCTCGGCCGCCGCGAGTGGCACCACCCCTTGGTGGCGGGAAACCATGGAGCCGAAAGCAAGTATCTCTGGTATGACGATTCTTCCCACAGTAATCACAGACCAGGTGATCTTTGTCAGGACCTCTCATCTTAGCATCACGGGGCGGACGAACACCAAGTATGGAAGAACCCGCAACAAGAGCGGAACTCTCTGGAAGGGAGTCAGGAACCAAAGACTGTCGACGATCAAACTCCTGCTGCACAAGACTGTAGACCTCAGGAAGGGATGGAAGCAAAGTACGACCCAAAATCTGAACACTGATCTGGTCAAAGTCCCGATGAAGCCCATGAAGAAACTCAAAAATCCGATTGCGCTCCTCCCGGGCGCGAACCATGGCTTCATCAACCGGACTGGTGAAAACGAGCGGATCAAAGTGATCGTACTCCTGGTATAACTGAGTAAACTCCAAGTAGTATACAGACGGAGGGCGGTCACTTTGGCGAAGTAAGGAGATCCGGCGGCGCAGCTGAAAGATCTGAGCAGCATTGCCCCGCCGAGAGTAAGTAGCCTCAGCACGTCTCCAAATATCAGCAGCGGTGTCAAGAAACAAGTAGTTGCGAGCAAGAGCCTCCTGCATAGAGTTGGTGAGCCATGACATAACAAGAGAATTTTCCGAATCCCAAGTGAGCCATTCAGGAGACGACGTCGCGGGAGCCGGAACCTGACCAGTGACATAACCGAAGAGACGGCGGCTCTTGAGTGCCAAAGTAATGGACCGAGACCAGGACAGATAATTGGAGTCATCCAAACGAATAGAGGTGATTTGAGGCGTATTTTGATCATGTCCACCACGGAGAGGGGCCGGTAGAACGGGTACCGCGGCGACGGGAGGAGTAGCCGAATCTGAGATGTCAGACATCGTGGCTCAAGAATAGAAATCTGGAGACCACTAGGGAAGCCGCAAACAGCTGTCTAGGAGGGGCATATCCGCATCAAACCGAGGAGGGGAATAGAAATCCACCCCATAAATCGCTGGAGGAGGAAACGGCACCGGAGAAGGACAGAAAAAATCACTGCATTGAAGGCCGGTGCCGGAAGAAGTCACTGGAAGCAGCGGTGAGGAGGCGCGGGAACGCGCGGAGCCGCTGGAGTGCGCGATGCGCGACGCGCAGAGAGGACGAGCGCGAGCGGCGTGCGCGAGCGGAGAGGAGAAGAAGCGGTCGTACGCGAGCGGAGGAGCAGCGGTCGGGAGCGGCGTGCGGCGTTCGAGCGGCGTGCGGCGTTCGCGAGCGGAGGAGCAGCGGGCGGCGTGCGAAGAGGACGAGCGCGGAAGCCGAGCGGCTAGGGCATCGGGTTTGCCTCTGATACCATGTTACAAGGTAAAAATCTATTCCAATACAATTAAAAGAGGGGTCCTCCTCTATATATAGAGGAGGATTACATGAGGAGGATTACATAACATTTACGCAAAGAAAGTAACATATCGTAACAATACCCAACACCGATAGGTGGTGTGGAACTAAACTCAATAACACTAAAATACTAATATCTCTAACACTTCCCCTCAAGCTGGAGGGGAAACCTAAATCTTGAACACAACATACAACGGAAGGTAAAAGAAGGTTGACAACATCGGAGAAAACAACAACCACCGAGGCCCAACCGTGTCACCGGGGATACTACAACCGGGCAAAAGCCACACGACGTTGGTCCACAAACCGACCATGATCACGTTGGATACACCCGGAGCAAAAACTAGGTCAACCAAGAATGCCAAACCATTCCTACCACAAAGCAAAGAAAAGAAGCGGGGAGGCACAAACAACAGATAAAATCAACCTAGGGGCCATGTGTGACTAAAGCAGGAGTCGGGAAAGAGGCATCCGAGTCGCCGTTATCACAAACACTCCCCCTCACGTGGAATACATGCATGAATGCATAGAATATGCCTTTAGGCCGTGACATACACTCCCCCTCACGCAGATCACGTGCACGTGTGGGACCCTCGTCGGGTACATGAACCCAGATCACGTGGAGGAAGGCTGAAATCGTAAAGAGACGTAAACAACAACACTAACATACCAACAAACAACTTAAAAGAAAACTAGACCGGAAAGAAAAAGAGGCTCATGCGGCAACAGAAAGGCACGACCAGCAGATCAAGCGGAGATGGAGGTGCTGGAGGAGGAGGTACATCAACAATAGAAGGCCGACGGGAGAAGAGGGACGAACCCTAACTGCACGCAGAGGGGACATAATCCAGAGAGGAGCAGTAACGAGCTCTGGCAGGGTTGCTGATGATGACCAGCGAGGAAGAAGATGCCAGGAAGAAGACATCGAGATCTTTGACAAGATACAGAGGGGAGCCGACGGGATCAGCGGGATCTAGCGCTAACAAGAGCTGCGCCAGGTGCAACAAGAGAAGACGAAGAAGAGAAGGGATTGTCGACTGGAGAAGCAGTGCCGTCGGAAGCAGACGGCGAAGCCGTTGGGAGAAGCAGAGACGACAACATACGACAGCAGCAGCGGCGGGAGCAGTCGATGGCGCGGGCGGAAGCAATCCACGGTAGCAGCAGAATCGGAGGTAGTCGGCGAAGTCGTCGGGAGAAGCAGCCGACGGAATCGATGACGATGGAACATCGACATGACGGGAGAGGCTGTACAAGCGAAAGTGGGCCACTGAGTCATCGACGAGCGGATAATGTCCCGCTCCCGTCTTCGAAATCAGACGATGATTCCGTGGACGGGAGCGAGGGAAAAGGCAATAGCCGTGAGCCCTAGCAGCTCTCGGAACCGGAAGCACGGGTCGGGAGGGGGAAACAGTGGCGGAAGCGAAAAACGAGAGAAAAATTTATTTAGGTTTCAGATCGATGCTCTGATACCATGTAGAGAGAAATGAAATGTGTCATATATTTTTCCTCAAAGGGGCTTTATATAGGAAATACAACAAGACACCCAACACCGATAGGCGATGTGAGACTAAACTCAATAACACTAAAATATTAATATCTCTAACAAATCAGATTAATTGTAATATATTTAACATAATAATTGTTATGATCTACTTCTTTCTTTATATCTGGTGAACATGGTTTGAACATATACAACTGATTGTTGCTGTCAGTGTTGATGAGACCATTGTACCATGGTTGTTAAAGAGATTTAGGCCTATGACACAATAAACTTTATTAAGCTGTAAATCATGTAAAATAATGTGGACGGGCAAAAATTGATCATTAATCGATGTAACCCGAAAATCTCAATTTGATTTTAAATAATAATTTTGAGATCATTTTAAATTTAACAGCGAAGTTTGACTCCACGAGCAAAAAAATGAGTTAATTCAATCAAAGCCGCATAATGCGCACACAAGGGCCTAACAATCAAATGTAATTAATAATATGAAATAAAAACATCCACAACTATATAAAAAATGAACAATAAAGGGTTTCAAATTAACTACAAAAAGGCCCAAGATAATTAAAGGCAAGCTCTAGAATTTTAAAGACTACATAAATAAAACTGTCAAATCAATCTAACAAAATTTGGGCAAAGAGAGAGAGGTATACCCATATGTTCACAAATGCAAGGAGATCAGGTTCTCTGGACTCTAGTAGGAGGGATCAATTGTTTTCTAATGCAGATTTTGTAACACCCTAAGCTAGTTTAATAACAAATCAACAGTCTTACCATGCCCTACGATAAGAAGTAAACTGATACATTGCAGGCATAAATGAAAAGAATTAAAAGTAAGCTTACAACAAAAATAAAATATGCAGCTAAGGGTAAAAGCATACCTCAACTATTCTTAATTCACAGATCCAACTAACACAAGAAAAAAATCTTACAGCTGAATATCTGAATTACTATAGATGTCAGGTACACAAAAACTCTTAAACATTAAGATTACACGATGTCCAAGAAGGAAAGTAGTACAATACTGAAAGAAAACAATTGAATAAAAATAAACTATAAGAGGCACTCCATAAACACACTCATCCTAGACACAACTTCCCACCTGTGTCCCCTGTAAAAATATGTTCGAAATCAGGTCAGCCCAACGAGTGAGTAGGAAAAACTATTCTTCATAGTGACACTAAAAATATGCTGAAAAAGTATAAATGCATGTTTTTTAAAATAAGTTTTTATAATACAGAAAAATTGTGTACTAGAATACTATGCATGATTTTTAAATTAAGTTTTTATACTACATAAAAACTGTGTGCTGGAATACTATGCATGTTTTTTAAAATAAGTTTTGGCAACATAAATGTCTATTCTACTTTAAACATGTTAAACATAATTACTCAAGTTCCAAAATTAGTTAACTAAAAGAGTTTCTAAGCTTTGGTCTATACTTGAGTTCTAAATAGCTTATGTTTGTCCTTTAAAATTCTATGCAGAGTTGCTTCTAATGCGCATATCTAAACTAACGATCCGAGTCCTTTTTAACGAACTCAGGCGTTCTAGTGTCTCACGGACACAGACTCGAATCTACTATTCTCCAAAGAGGAGTGTCGTGACCCCAATAATTTAGGTTCATATGGTACACTACGCCGATGAGTAAGATAGTGCATCTCTATATAGCACGAGAGGAGATCTCAGTCGTGTTTACTAATCATACTCCATCTAACGCTACTCCGCTTACGAAATCATCTGTATATTACTATATTTTGCGCAGTGCATTATTTTAGTTAAACGACTAGATTTTATTTTCCTAAGTTTGGTATTACCCATTTCGTAAATATATACTAGTGTATAAGTTCTGTAATTTCCCCAATTTTTTGGGGTCTAGCTAATTGGGAAATTTAGATATTACTCATAACCTACGTATTAGTGAGTTATTTATCGGGTTAAAGCTTTCTAAATAAAAAAAATACAGGTTCATAATACTATAAGGATTTTCTGAACAATGAATGATGCTTTTTGTGCAAACTATCTGGTATGTTTAACCAAAAAGAATAAGAGTTTCTTATCGTGACATTATGACGCTCGTACACAAGATGCAACGACATTACTTTTGTGTTATTTTGAAAATGCTAAAAGCCCTCTTTTTGATTCTCCCTACAACCCTTAAAGTGAAAATAAACTTTTAAACACCACTTCAAATTTTAGGGCATACTATTACATAGTGAAGGAAAGGAATTTACCACTTTTTCATTGACAAAGGCTTTAAACCTTTTCCAAAAATTTTGAGAACTACACAAAAGATCGACAAACTCTATACGGGGATGAGTCAATCTCTCTAAATTCTGCAACCTTGGGTGAACTCAACATTTAACATCATGCTTAAGGGGAGTAGAAACACTGATTTCTTAGTGAGATACATTGACTGAAATAATCGAAGCGAGAAAGATCCCTTACTCGGACTAAAACCCGGAAAGATACGACCTACTGGATTGATCTTCTACTGAAGGACTGGCCGCTGGAATGACACCAGCGATTAGGGTTGACAAAATCCGAGAAGGTAGAGGGCATCAACTTATGACTGGAAGAAGGAAACAGGAGCACCTTGGCACACAAAGGAGAAATTAAAATTTAGCGATTTCCTACCTCAAACCCCAATTGGGAAAGAATTCCTACGCTTAAATATACTCAGGAAGGAGTCGGCGGCCTCCCAAACCAGCAGGGGAACTTCGTCTAGGGTTTATGGAAAGAGAACTGAGGCTAGTACTTGTTGTCGACGATGCAGTCGGACGAGAGGAGATCCCCTGTTGCGGTCGCAATCTGCTGAAAGGCCTTCAATAATGTCGGCTAGAGGTGAGGAACACAAACGACTACTGAATGAGGCGCGCCGCTGGGGAAAGAAACGTTTGCGGGAGAGGAGCCGACTGGCGGTTTCCACGATTGGCTGAAAGGGAAGAATATGGTTATGTAGAGGAGGGGTGCGAGGCTTTTAATTGAGCGGCCATGCGCTGCGCTACAATTATGGTTGCCGAAAGGGGGAAAATGTGGGGGTTGCGGTTAATCTTAATTAAAACACAAAGGAGGGGAAAACATGGCTAAAACTTCTTTGATGAGAGAAAATTAAGCCTTTAAGTCTTATTTCACAACCGCCATGCTTCAATAAACGTTACATCCACGCAATAAGTTATCACAACTATTTACGTGCGTCAAATAAGGATTCCCCAAACTTTCACTAATTTATTGATTAACGCGCATCCATTAATAAAAAAAAGATTGTACCTCGAACCAACGCCAGCCTTGTTAATTTTGCTTGTGATCAGGCCCTACAATTCAATTTTATTTCTGAAATAAATTATGGATGTTACAGATTTGGGACTAGGGAGAGGCTTGTGAGGCTGTGGACTGTTCGAATTGGAAGATCTGATTGGGACTCGGTGGAGGTGGCAAGGTGACTGTGCGGGGGCAGACTGACGGGCTGCCGGTGGTGGGAGGCCGAACGGATTGGTAGGAGATGACTGGAGGCCAAATGGGTGCAAAAGATGACAGCTAGGTCGTGGACATGTCAATCAAAACCTCGACAAAGAATGGGACTGTTGGGTCTAGCTTGGACGAGAGAGATTGGACACCGACTGCATTGGATGTTCAGGGGGAGTTCACCGAAACTCAGTGAAGTCTCCAACGGCTTCGATTGGGCGGGATGAGGCACCGACAGACGTCAGGAAGCTGGGCGGTGCTTGTTAGCGATTTTATAGGTAGTATAATTGTTTCTCCTAATGGAATAATTGACCATCAATTAGTTGCACACTAAAGTACTCTAGTTATGGAATAGATTGAACATAGCAGAGAGGGTCATTTTCTCATCTAATAAGGTGTTTCTACATCCCATGTCAACTAAACCAATTACTTATATTGTCCAATCTCAAATTTTGAATCTACTACGCATTTTGAGACTTTAAATCTTGGGACCATGGGGTAATTCGTTAACGAGGTGCTTAACCGTAATATTTTTGCTACTAACTGGTACCGTTGATCATATTGTTGTTCAGCTAAGTTAATGTGAGATTGATCGTTGTTGCACAGTTTTGTATGAACTTTTCGCACTGGATAACTTTCTTTAATTTGTGCAAGGAGGATTTGTTGGGCGAGGTACCTTTTCACCTCAAATTTTCCCCTTAGTTTTCTAATTAATTTAACGACTTGAGATGGGGTTTAATAGTTGATTCTAAGGCTTGAGTAATATATAATTTATTCCTATGATAGTCATGCTTTATGTAAGCATCCATTATGTGCATTACTAGCTGAATTTTATTTGCTGTGCACATAAGTGAATAAATTCTCAAATAAGCAAAGAGATTAGTAATTTCTTTCTTAAAAAGGTCTATGTGAGTTTGTAGGTCACTAAGCTGATATTTGATATCAAGAACTCGAAGTTCATTGATTTGATTACTTTTAGTTCCTTTGTAGGAGTCAGTATGACTCTTCATGGGCTTGTTTTGTTCTTCGAGGTAGAACTGCATGATTTTATGAAATATACATTACATTGATATCATAAGACTAACATGTGATATATGAAGTTATGTATTCGTTGTTTTTCATTGCGACCATTATTCTTCTGCTGGTGTTCACAAGTAGTTGCCATTGCTAAATATGAGTTAAATATTGGTCCATTATGTCTAATTGTGATTACATCTTTTCATATGATTCTTTACATTTTCTATTATATTCAACTAATTCAATAGCTATTCCGTTGGCTTCTTTATCTGAGTCTTCCAGAGATTGATCATTTTAATCATTAATACTAATTATACTATAGGGATCATCTATATCTCTAATAATTTGATCTATATGAATAAGATTCTCATCAATACATGCTCTCAATGCTGCTTGTTTGTTTTGGATATTATGTCGACGATTATATTCCCCGGCTAAATGGTCTGTAGAGCCACCAGTAAAAGCCACCAGTAAAACATGCTTAAGTCGTATGATATTTTTTATGTCTATTATATTTTCGAACATGTTTGTCTTTGTTAAGATAAAGCTTTATAGCATTAATTTTTCAAAGAGAATATTTTTTCTTAGGTTTTTATTGCTTATCATATGGTGGTTTTCTATAAGATGTCCATCTTTTTAATCATATCATTGGGGCATATATATATATATTTTAATCAAGGTTGTAGATGTCGGATATCGGGGACACGCCAGTTTAGGTTTTTCATGTCGATTTTAGTATGTCGGGAGATATATCAGGGATATTTCACATAACGTGTTTTAATATTTAATTATTTATGTGTAATTATTTTCAATATAATTTTTTAAAATTATATATATATATATATATATATTAATAATTTGATATTTATTGAACTCCTAAATTTATCAAACTAATATAAACATTTTGTTTTACACAAGTATTAACGGTATAACGCGTGAAATAAAATAAGAGAAAACATAATATCGAGAAGTGTCGATGACAATGGAAGATAAGGAACTTTAACTCATAATTCAAAGATCATGCATAATTGAAGTCGGTGACGAACTTAAGCAAGGAAGAAAGTCAGAGGAAGGGGAAAATAACCTAAACAATGAAATAATTTTGGTCTATTGTCTATTAGACCATAAACACTAATTAAAATAAATTAAAAAAACTAGTCGATAAAGTGTCGGGATATATCGGCCGATATATCGGCGAATATATCGGTCGATATATCGGCGAATATATCGGTCGATATATCAGCGAATATATCGGTCGATATATCGGCGAATATATCGGTCAATATCAGATATATCAGAGGCTATATTCCAAAATGATATTTTGCAAAAAAATATCGGAAACGTGTCGTTTGGTCCATGAAACTTTTATGTCGGCCGACATGTCGGCCATGTCGGAGGATATCCACAATAGTGATTTTAATATAGAAATTATATTATTAGCCCGTCATGCTTCTTGTTTTTTGTGACGTTTCTTTATGTTTTTTAGAGATTAAAGCTTTCCTGCTTGAACAATGCCAGCATGGGGATCGATAGTAGGATGCATTGGCGTGGGGATTGATTGAGGAAATTGGCGTGCGATTCAAGTCTGTTAGGGACAAAAAAACTGACAAGATTGTCACGATCGGGTCGTAGATGGCTGTCATGAGACGTTGTTGTAGAGTGCTTTGAAGGAGGTGTTGCACTGGTAAAAAGACATGTCATGTTGAGGAAAGGTCAACCACAGGCTCGAGCCGTCTGGAATGGGTCTAAAGGGCAAGGAAGAAGCTCCGTCGTCGATGCCAGGAGGATGCTCAGTGGCGGTCCCGGGTGGAATGCTTGCGTTGTCGGTGTTTGATGCTGTCGTGCAGTTATTGAGAGTGCGCGGAGGGAGACGACCATATCGGTCGCGTTCAGGAGATGTGTGGGCAGAAAAATTGTCTGCACTTCCGCTTCATGTCTGTGCAGAAGAAAGATTCTGGCTGCAATGATGACCATGTTGCTTGCTTGTTGACATATGAAGAGGGTCAAAGAATTTCATGTGGTTTCTAGTGGGAGTCCACGAATCACAAGGCCTTTGATACAAAGTTGCTACGGTCTAAGCCACAACATTTGGATACCTCGTTGGAGAGGTGGCCGGTGGTGTAGATGATAGGTGGATTGTGATACTGTAAAGATGTAACCACGATTACCCATGCGATGTGTGCTCGGAGAGAAAGAGAGAGAGAGAAAGCTACCACAATTTCATAACAAGAGCAAGAAGAGACTCTAATTCATATCTTTCGTTTAACATCCCTTGCCTTTAAATTGGATAATTTAGCGCCATTAATGGATCATCCCTTAACAACTAACAACTTCTATCAATGACTTGACAACTCCTACATTTAATTTTTACCTAAAAGGACCTAAGAGATAACTAGGAGCAAATACCCATAATAGAGCGCTAATACCATGTGAAAGTATTATATACGATGGTGTGTGATATAGCGGTTCTGTTTGTGGAAAGCTATGAGTACTGCGAATGGCCATACACCCACCTACTTTCCATTGTATGTGAAAAGACCAAAAACTAAAAGTTTTCGAGTTTGAAAATATTAACAATATAATATACAAGAGCAATATAACATATACTTTAACTCATATAAATATCAGTGTTGTGGATTTCTTCCGACATGACTGATATGTTGACCGACTTAAAAGTTTCGTGGACAAAAGGTCATGTTTCTGATATTTTTTTGCAAAATATTCTTTTTGAATATATTGTCCGATGTATCAATTATCAGCCGATATATCCCGACGGTATATCAACTATCTTTTTTCTTAATTTATTTTGTTTATCGTCTACGGATTAAAGACAATAAAATGAGATCGCTTCGTTGTCTAGGTATTTTTGTGCCCTAGCTCTCTCGTTTGTCTTCTTATTGCTTTGATTTTCTTTCATGCGCTCGCACATCATTGACATACCACATGAGTTTCCCCATTTCGTAAAGCTATTATTGCCACCACAATTAATATTTTGTTGTTAAAAGAACATTGTGGCATGTCACGCAGTATCCCCCATTTCGTCTTCCATATACCGAGCGATCTTTCATTGGCACTATTGAGTGATGAGTGTGATTTGTTGAAAATCTCACTCGGTCTTCAGATTGGGGGCGGGAACCATATACAAAAGCTGCTAGATACGATTTTAAAATTCCTCTTTGTAGTGAATACCCAACATCTAGTAATAATAAAAGCATTTAAAAATTATTTTTTGAAATAGTTACGTACTTGTAAATAGTGCAAGGTATATACTTACGTTTAATAAATACACAAACTTGGGGGGCGATACAAAAATTTTGATCCGTTAAAGCAATATGACACATGACTATCCTAAGACAACCCTCCTACCTTAGATATAAAGCTCATGTTGAGGTTACAAATAAGCATAATATTCTGAATTGTTTTATCATGACAACCAATATAAGCCATTTGTCTGTTAATTGGAATCCATGCATCCCCATGAGTTCCATCAATATCACCAATACTGAAAGACGAATGAGAACATTAAGACCACGTGAAGAATAATGACGGATAGTCTCTGTTGAGTGTTGGAAATACTCGCTTGTGTCTCTTTTTATTCATGTTGTGATAAAATATGCAATGTGAGTGATAAGACCTCTCTCGCGTCAGTTCTCGCAGACCCTTTTATGCCGCGTGCTCCTTGAAGTGTTTCCAGCAGATTAACAAAAATATGTTGTGACATCCTGAACATGTGGGGAAACCTAATCTGATGACTAACTAGTTATTCTCCTGCCCATTTATCACTTGTTTAAGGGGATGTAATGCACATGATCTTCACAGGGAAACTCAAAAAGTACTCATTTGTCAAACATATTACTGCTGTTACTTCGTTGATTATGTCAACGTGTTAAATAAAACTACTATCATTGCTTGATTCATTAGAATAATAATTTGTACTATCACTCATTTTGACACTGAAAGAAAATGCAGAGCGGTTCAGTAGTATAGTATACATAAGTTATCAAAGCAACTTCATTATATGTTTTTTGATCCAAAATACATACAAGTTCGTCATGAAAATATACAAGGACATATGATAGAAGAAAATGCATAACAAGCTTTCTTTTTTGGAAAAAAATCAATGAACTAATGTGTTCATGACATACAACAAATGCAAATCATAATATCGGTCAATGGACTTCATGTAACGTGGCCTAAGCCACTAAATGTTTTTGCGTGAAACCCTCTCTTGCATTTATTGATGATAAATTATGCTTAGAAGTTGTAGAAATCTTGGCCATCTTAAATTTCAGGCATCTTCGTTAGCTCTTCATATGTTTCCTTAGTAGTAGACGATTTAGTTGGAGGCACCTTTGCGCGTGTAGTAACTATTAACTTCTCGCCCTTGCTTTTGTTGTGTAGAGGATTCGCTTTGTGACCTGTGCCTGTTTGCACTATATTAAACTTCCTCACTCCTACTTGCTGGAGTGCCTATATTATCGTTATCAACTGAAATAGTTTGTTCCACTATCACTTCAAGAGGCGAACTCCATGTGCTAGGATTTTCTTACATCATCACCAATTGCTCTTATTGCACTAAACATTCTTTCAATTTTTTTCGTCATCTCTAGTGGAATGCTCGCATAGTGGAACATCCTAACCACATGATTGGCTTATGAAATATGAAAACATTGTAAAAAAATGTATTTATATTGATTTGTTAAGGATTTCAATCCAAATATGTCTCACCTCATTTCAACACCTCATTACTTCCATTCTTTTTTATTTGATCCCATTTTTTTTCTCAATTTTGAATGATCATACAATTTTCTAGTGTGCTCTTTGAGATTCTCTATTGCATTCCTCCATCCATCCTTACTGAAATGAATGTTGGTCCGTGTTATTGTGTGCTCGTTATAATAGCGTTATGTCTTTTATTTAGGTTGGGTAATCTTGTTGTAATTATTTGGGCGCTTGTTCAGGATAAGGTGGTTGTATGTCTATTTAAAGAGCCCTTGGCCTATGAAATGGCAAGAAAGAGGTTAATCCTTATTACTCCCCTCCATAACTCTAACCGATTGACACCTTTATGGCATTATCAGGTAAAGCTCGGCTCTCTCGCTGCATCTCATAGGTTGAGCTCGGCTCCCTTCTGACCGATAACAATTTAGTATCATAGCCATCCCCATTTCCTCCTCCTTGTTTCCACAACCACATGCATCTGTGGAGCCCTAATTAGACACCTAAGTGCTTTTGCCTGCATGTTCATTCCTATCATGAGGATTTGATCAAGCGTTCGTTAGTGCCGAAGAAAGAACCCAACGACTCTCTTGCAGATGCACTACATTCTGCTCGCAGAGCGCTTTCAATAACTGGTGCTCCTAGTTGACCTTTTACCCAGCCCACCCCCGACTATCCTGTGCAACACGGGCTTGTTGCTGTCTCCAATCTGTCTCGACAACATTCACACGAAATTTTGAGTCATCGACCACACTGAGCATCGACGATGTAACACCCCATCCCAGTTAACATCAATTCAGCGTTCCGACCGGGTAAGCGATATGAAGTAAACTAAGAAGCGGTATTAAAACTAGTACATATCAAGTAAAAAGGTAAATACTGAAAAGTAAAACTTGTAGCGGAAGTTGCATAGGTGACTAAGGTTAAAAGTGTACCTCATCCTGATGATTTCACAGAGCCACTAGAATGGAATCGAAAACATAAAACTGCATATCTGAAATATTACAAATAGTCTGATACATATATCAGTTTTTAAACATTACATTACAGGAGTCCAAAACAACAGTAAGGTACTCAAATAAAACAACAACTGGAAGGGAAAACAAACTATCGGAGCAACTGCAATGACATGCTCATCCTAAGCGTAGTTTCCCACCCGGGTCTCCTGTAAAAACATGCCCAAAAAATGAGTCAGCCCAACAGGAGAGTAAGAAAAACCATTCCTCCTAGTGACACTAAAATTATTTGAAAATAAATTCATGCTTTTAAAACCAGTTTTATTATACAGAATAACTTATGCTAGTATGCTATGCATGCTCTGACAAGATATTTCTAGTAACATAAATGTTCTGTTTTATGTTTGCGTGCTCTCGCATGTTTACTCAAGTTTCGACTTTGGTTGTCTAAGTATTTTCTATCGTACGGTCTATCCTTGAGTTCTAGGTGGGTCATGTTTGCACTTCTATTTCAATCTCTAAGCAGAGTAGTTCCTAACGCGCAACTGCAGACTAACGATCCGAGTCTAACTAACGAACTCAGGTGTTCTAGTGTCACGCGGACACAGACTCGAATCTACTAATGGTCTAAAAGTGGAAACCATCTCCCACAACTCTGAGGCTCATAAGGTACACTACGTCCTATGAAAAAGATAGTGCGCCTCTATCTAGCACGAGAGGAGGACTCATACGTGCTTACTAATCATCCTTGAACTAGTACTATTCTGCAAGTGACAAATCTTTTTGGCGTACCAAAGGTCTTTCATCAAATTACTATGGATGGCTAAAGGTTGCAGTCAAACTCTTACTATGCCATATTCGTATCTGTGGGTGTTTACGTGTATAAGTTCCGTGTCAGGCACTAATCCGTGAACTAACTGTTTGTGGGATTTGGAAAAGGTTATTATCATGCCAATAGTCACATTATGAATACTATTTTACCATTTTCCAAGCTATACTTATTTATTGGTGCAACTATAACATTTTATACGGAAGTACACGAACATTTATAATGCAAACTACTTGTTATGTCTAGCAAAAAAGAATTAGAGTTTTTTACCGTGTTGGTGCGGCGTTCGTACACTTGACGTGGCGACATAACTTTATGCTACTGAAAAGGTTAAGTCCTTTTGATTCTGCCCTACAATCCCACAAGACAAATAAACTTCAAATCATCATTTCATTTTTATAAAAACTCTAGGGCATGATGCTCCAAAGTGAAGGAAAAAGATTTATCACTCCTCTAAAACGAAGGGTTAGGGTTTCTGAAACGGAGGAGTTATTTTCCCCAATTTCTGCAATCGAAGGAAAACACAATAGGTATTATCCAAGGAGATGTAGGGTCACCGATTTCAAAATAAGCAATTCATCAATTGAAAGGATAGAGGGGAAAAATTTCCCTAATTCGGACTGACCTTCTGTTGAAGAACAGGCCGCTGGATTCATACCAGTGGTAAATATAGGAGGAGACTAATCCTAACCCTTACTGGGGAAGGAACCAAAACCACTTCCACAGGAAACGTGTCGGTTGCCTCCTTACGCAAAGAAAACGACGCTGGATTACCTGGAAGGGGCGAAGTCATCCGCTATCGCCGTCGGCCTTGAATACGCGCGAAGGAGACAACGCCTTGTCCGGAAGCAGAAAGAGGAAGGAACCACCCCAGTCCTCCTCTCGATCGTGTCGTGCGAGAAGAGGAAAGGAAGGGAAAGAAAAATGCGCTCAGGGAAAAGAAGTGGGGTTCACAGGAAGAAGAGAAAGAAGGTATCAGGTTGATATCGAATCGCTGGAGCGGTTCTGGTAACCGCCGATAGAGGTTTAAACCGACCCTCCTAATAATTTGATATTTCACTATAATTACCAGCACACCACTACTATCAACTCTTAACGTAAACTTAATTAATCCGCTCTCGCTCTACCAAAATAAATTGCGTTAAACACAACTCAACACTAAACTAACCCACAAAAACAACAAAAAAAGGATTTTAACCTTACTAACATTGTACTTTGACAATACGCCATCTCGATAAAAAATGCTCGCGATCAGACCCTGCAAATTAACGTATAACCTCGAGTCAAAAATAACGGATGTTACAAATCTCCCATCCTAAGAAAATTTTCGTCCTCAAAAATTACAAACATACCTGAGTCAAAGAGGAAAACATAGTCTTCAACCTTCCGAAGCTCATCTTCCCTTTCCCAAGTGTACTCGGGTCGGCCACAGTTTTTCCAAAAACCTTTACAAACCGGATCTCTCTACTCCTGAGCTTCTGAATCCTTGAGTCCACTATTCTGACTGGTTTGACATTGATTCTAAGATCTGATTCAATTGGTGCTTCTTCGGTACTGATTATCTGATTAGGATCTCTAACTGCTTTCCTCAGATAGGAAACGTGGAATACATCATGTATGCCACTCATTTCCTCAGGCAAGGCCAACCTGTACGCAACCTCACTAATGCGCTCTAGTACCTCGAAAGGACCAACGAATCTGGGACTCAATTTCTTCATTCTTTTGATTCGAGAGACTCCTCTAACAGGTCTAACCTTCAAGTAAACATAATCACCAGCACTAAATTCCACTGCCTTGTGCCTCTGGTCATAATACTTGGCCCGACGATCCTGAGCTATCTTCATACGTTCCTGAATGAGCTTGATACAATCAGTAGTCTTGTCAATCCATGATTCCCTAATGACAGATCTTTCTTCACTTTCAGCCCAACACAACGGTGTCCGACAACGCCTACCATAAAGAGCCTCGAACGGTGCCATCCCAATACTTGCCTGATAACTGTTGTTGTAGGAGAACTCAACAAGAGTAACATACTTCTCCCGCTTCCCTCCAAAGTTCAGTATGCACATCCGTAGCAAATCTTTCAAAGTTCTATTAGTACGCTCAGTCTGTCCATCTGTCTGGGGATGGAAGGCGGTACTGAAATGGAGTTTAGTGCCCAACCGCTCTTGGACATACCTCCACTCCTTAGAAGTAAATCTACCATCTTTGTCTGAAACTATGGTCTTGGGAACACCGTGGAGTCGAACAATCTCATCAACGTATACCTGCGCCAATCTGGGACCCTGATCTGTCTTCCTATTAGGTATGAAATGTGCAACTTTAGAGAGACGGTCAACTATAAGCCATAAAGAATCATTCCCACTCTGCGACTTGGGAAGAACATGAACAAAATCCATCGAAATGTCCTCGAAGTTCCATTCTGGGATGGGAAGCGGCTGCAACTTGCCTCCTGACCTCTTGCACTCAGCTTTGACTAACTTGCAAGTTTCACACTTCCCAACATATTCAACAATATCACCCTTCAAGCCTGGACACCACACTATCTTCTTCAGATCTGCATACATCTTTGTGCTACCTGTATGTATTGAATATCTAGAATTATGAGCTTCAAACAGTATGTCTTCTCAAAGGTGGCTAACATCTAAAATGCACACCCTACCGTCGTACAGTAGTAAATCCTCATGTATACTGAACTTCTCCTTCTGACCTGCCTTAGCCAAAACCCAAATCTCTGACATCTTTGGATCTAAGGGTAGAGCTGTCCTGATCCTATCCTTGATGTCGCAAGTGATCTCCATCCAAGCCAATCTTGCAGATCCAACCTTTGAACGCGGTACAACACTGATCTCTAGCCTTTCCAACTCTCGTACCAACTCCTTCTGCTGAGTAAGGAGAAAATAACTCGATCCTCTGCGACTAAGTGCATCAGCTACCACATTCGCCTTTCCTGGGTGGTACTGAATGTCCACCTCATAGTCAGACAGAAACTTTAACCATCTGCGCTGTCTCATATTGAGTTCTTGCTGATCGAATATATACTTGAGACTTATAATCCGTAAAGATCTCATAACGAACCCCATAGAGATAGTTTCTCCATATCTTTAGAGTGTGGATGACCGCTGCTAGCTCCAGGTCATGCACGAGATAGTTCTTCTCATGAACCTTCAACTTTTTGGTGGCGAAGGCTATAACCTTACCATGCTGCATAAGCACACAACCCAAACCTTGACCTGAGGCGTCACTATATATCTGAAATCTATCTAACCCTGATGGTAAACTCAAAATCGGGGCGGTCATCAGCCTGTTCTTCAGCTCCTCAAATGTTAACTCACACTCTACGGTCCAACTAAAAGCTTTACCCTTCCTGGTAAGTGAAGTCAGCAGTAAAGCTAACTTCGAGAAGTCTTTGATACACCTCCTGTAGTAACCTGCCAAACCCAAGAAGCTGCGGACCTCCGTGACTGCCCTTGGTCTCGGTCATTCCTTTATTGCTTATATCTTCTTCGGGTCGACGAACACTCCTTTCTGACTGATAACATGTCCTAAAAATGCAACCTCTGACAGCCAAAATTCACACTTAGAAAATTTTACGTACAGCTGATTCCTTCTGAGCGTCTCCAAAACAGTCTTGAGATGAGAGACGTGATCTTTTGCACTTCTGGAATGCACTAAAATATCATCTATGAAGACAATAACAAAGTGGTCTAAGAATTCTTGAAAAAATCTGTTCATCAAATCCATAAAAGCTGACGGGGCATTGGTCAGCCCAAACGGCATAACCACGAACTCATAATGTCCGTATCTGGTCCTAAAGGCCGTCTTCTGAATGTCTGCTTCCCGAATCTTCAATTGATGATAGCCTGACCTGAGATCCAACTTAGAAAATGTACAAGACCCCTCAAGCTGGTCAAATAAATCATCAATCCTGAGGATAAGATACTTATTCTTAACTGTCAATTTGTTAAGCTCGCGGTAGTCGATGCATAATCTTAGACCACCATCATTTTTCTTTACAAACAGAACTGGCGCACTCCAAGGCGAAGTGCTGGGGCGAATGAAACCCAGTTCGAGCAACTCTTGCAACTGAACCTTCAACTCTGCGAGTTCTCTGGGGGCCATACAATAAGGAGACTTGGCCACTGGTGCCGCTCCAGGTACAAGATCGATCTGGAAGTCGATCTCTCTAGTAGGGGGAGCACTAGACAATTCTTCTGGGAAGACATCAAAAAATTCCTGAACCATGGGAACCTCTTACAAAACAGTCTTGGCTTCTGCGTTCATTAGCACTAAGAAGGTTTCACAACCTTTGCTAATGCATCTAACCGGCTTAACAGACGAGATAATCAGCTTAGCAACTCCCTTCATACCCTGGAAAGTAACAACGATTTGGTTGGGTCCTTCAAACTGTATCTGCTTATTTCTGCAGTCTATCTTAGCGTTCACAGTCGATAACCAGTCCATCCCCACAATCAAATCGAAACCTGCGATATTGAGTAGCAAGGCTTCTACAACAATCTCCGCTTCACCAAAAAGTACTGGTACCCTACACTTATCTCTTGTCTGCAAGAAGCATCCATTGGGCATCATAACCTCTAACGACAATGCCTCTTGACAGACTTATAGTCCCAGCCTATGCACTAGAGATTCCGCTATGAACGGGTGCGAAACGCCCGTATCAAAGAGAATCTTGGAGGGTACATTATATATCATAAGAATACCTACATGAATGGTTTAACACAAAAATTTTCAGTGTCACTAAGGAGGATTAATTTTCCTAAAAACAATAGTCATACTATAACACATACCTGTCACAACATCCTCCCGCTCCTTGGCTTCCTGTTGGCCAAGGCCATAAGCTCTAGGATGCACTGGTCCACGTCCTGGAGCTAGTCTTGCGTCAGCACCCATTGGTGCTTTTCCTTTGTCAGCTATACTCGGGCCACCAACCTCAGATTTCGACTACACGAGAGGGATACGCTAAATCAGACTAAGGTGAAGAGGGGGTAAATAAACACTAATCAAACACTTACTAAAATTACCTGATATCCAGAAGCTCCCTGACAATAGCGAGCTATGTGCCCTGGTTGATGACACTTGTAACATACCCCTGCAGAAGCCAAACACTCACCCAGATGGTGGCGTTGACACTTATGACAAAAGGGGTAGTCCTTGACCCTATCCCCAGACTGGCCGCTCTTGTTACCATCAGGCTCCTGCTTCTTAGGTCAGTTCTTTCCTTGTCCGCTCTTGCTCTGATGCTGATGTGGGGCATCCTGGGGTCGCTTCAAACGGAAACTGTTGCGCTTTTGAACCTTTTGCTGACCAGCTTCTATCTTTCTGGCAGTTTCCACTAAGCTCTTATAATTTGCATTCACCATTGTCATCAACGTCTGCCTCAGTGAATCACGCAGTCCGTCCACAAAACGACTGCACTTCTCATTCTCATCCCCTTGCATCGTGCCCGCATAGCGAGAGAGATGAGAGCTCTCGTTCATATGTCACCACTTTCTTGTCTCCTCTGAATCAGCTTAAGGTACTTCTCCTAGAGGCTGCGGCGTTCGGACGGGGGAACAAACCAACTAGCCAGAGCTGACGAGAAATCAATCCATGTGAACATGTCTGCTGTACGACCTGCCAACGTTGGAAAATACGAAATTAATGATACTAATCGACGTAAAGAGTCCAAATAAGAAGTTAAATTGGGTTACTTACGAGCGAGGTCGTCTGCTAACTGCCTGGTCCACCACTGATGGGCCTCTCCTTTCAGGAGAAAAGCCGCTAGAGGAACCTTCCGGTTCTCAGGACATTCCAACACCTCGCGCAACTCTCGCGTCTTCAAAAGCCAGTCATCTGTCTCTATTGACGACTCTTCCCCATTGAATTCGGTGGGGTGGAGATCCCGGAAATTTCTCAGGTAACGCTCTATTCCTAAGTCTCCAACCACTGGTACTGGAGCTGCTACTGGTCCTGTAGCTGACAGTGCATTTCTGAATTCCAATAGGGCAAGGGCCACCGCCTTGGCGACGATGGTTGCCAAATCTGCCGGTTCTGACACCGCTGGAGTTGCTGGCACTGCGGGTGCTGGGGGCGCTGCTGGAGCACTATTATCATCCATGGCTATCTCAGGTGTAGTATTCTGGCGAGAAGGCTCGCCGGCCTCACTTGTACGTGGTACCTATAACACGTGAGGAAAGGAAATATTTATTGATGTATGAGAATAAAATTAAGGATCTACTAAGAAAAACAACGCATACACATCTTGAACACCAGATTGAACTTGATGACTCTAACGTCGAAAAAGTGGTTAAGATGAAATCCTATGGCTCTGTGAATTTTCTAGGTCATGGGATTCTAAACCTTCCTGTGATACCAATTTGTAACACCCCATCCCAGTTAACATCAATTCAGCCGTCCGGTCGGGTCAGCGATATGAAGTAAACTAAGAAGCGGTATTAAAACTAGTACATAACAAGTAAAAAGATAAATACTGAAAATTAAAACAACGGAAGTTTCATAGGTGACTAAGGTTAAAAGTGTACCTCATCCTGATGATTTCACAGAGCCACTAGAATGGAATAGGAAACATAAAATTGCATATCTGAAGTATTACAAATAGTCTGGTACTTTGACAATATGTCGTCTCGATCAAAAATGCTCGCGATCAGACCCTGCAAATTAACATATAACCTCGAGTCATAAATAACGGATTTTACAGACGATTGCTTGCATGTCATTCTTCCATTGACATCCCCATCCTATCCCACAAATGTCCCCCATCCACCGACCTGGCTATCGTTGTTATTCTCAGTTAGTGCGTACTGACGTCATTGAGAATGTCTTCTTCCGCCCATGATTTTGATTCGACCAGGGATCTCTGCTTTGCATGCCAATGAAGCTATGAATTTTTTCTCGAGCCGCACGTCATCCCATCAAGCCTCCAGCCTTCCCCTGTTCTTTCAAGCAGAACACCATTTTCACTCCTTTTTTCAAGCCAACTCTGTAAACTGGTTTCTGAGATGGCAGAATTTATTGGTTAATAGATTAAACAATTCATTAATTAATAATAGGTTTAGTATATGGTAACTTCGCCTCTTTGAGGATAAAGGAATCTATGACGTTGGTGTGTTGGAGCACTAAGGTTGACCATCAATTTTAATTGAAGGTTGTGACCACATCGAATTAGACTAGTACATACTTGGTTGTTGCTCACAAGGAATCCCATGCTACTCTTATTGCCAAACTCAGAAGTTGTGCTTGACAAGCACTCTGACCCTTCGAGTACTATGCTGAGCATCTACACCTCAAAATGCCAATTTGAAGATCGTGACCACATCGAAGTATGCTAATACACATTTAGTTGTTGGTTACAAGACACCCCATGCTACTCTCATTGCCAAACTCAAGAGCCTTATACTTGTACGACAAGGTCCGTAGCATCCCATCATATAATATGAAGTTGTGCCTGACAAGCAATCTGGCCTATTGAGGACCATGCCAAGCATCTACACCTCAAAACGCCAATTACACCAATCCTCGCTGCACCGTTATAAGTCCATATTGTCTTTGTTTCGCAACTCCTTCAATCGCTGATGTTGAGGGCTTCGACTAGATATACCATTCACCAGCCGTCACTTCCAGTTCCATTTGCTAAGCAGGTGTCTCCGAAAAACCAGATTATTACTATCTAGCAGACCTCTTAGTAGGTCACCCCGATTGTCTTTATATAACACACCACTCCACGTCTTAAGTCACTGAGCGACCAAGCTGGTTGTTGCCAATCACAAGTTTCTTCAATCACATTGTTGCACTAGCGACACACTCTGAATTTTATCATATATCGCTTCATCTATGATCATGATTGCGTGCACTTAAGATGATGGCTCGAATTCGAATTCTCGTGATTGAGGACATACTCGAATTCAAGAAAGTCTTGAATGTTATGGTGACATTATTTTTTTAATTATGAGTAGCATTTTACGTGCCTTTGTCTTTTAGAAATTTTTACTACTTATTAGGTTGGGTAATTTTGTAATTAGCCAATTATTTGGGGACTTGTTCGGGACATATTTGTAAGTCTATTTAAAGAGCTCTTGGGCTAGGAAATGACAATCAATAAGTAAATCCTTGGTTCCCCGCCTCTCTCTCTCTTCCTAACACTAATCGGTTCCCTTCTGCAGGGCATGGTGAAGCAAAGCTCATCTTTCTCGTTGTATCTAATAGGTTCATCTCGACTCCCTTTGGACCTCTTCATTGTATCTCTTACCTCTCCACCACCCTGCTACTTGCGACCATCTCTCCGAGATGTTGTCGACATGTTATAATTTTACCCACAATCTTTTGCTTTCTAATTCATTTTCCTTTAGGCCCCGTTCGTTTGCTATGTTTTGACAAAATGGTTTTGTTTTGTGTTTTTGAAAACGAAATTTAGATGTTCGCTTGGCTCGATTTTGGTCTGTTTTGGTTTTGAACCAAAACGAACCGTTTTCATTCCTTCATAAAACAACCCCCCCAACAGACCTAGGGAGGTCTGTTTTTGCGCGGTTTTGGGAAAATCCACTGCTCTTCTTCCCTACGTCTCACGCGAAACCCCTCCCGCCTCACATGAAATCTCCTCCCGGCGGTGCAGCGACGATGAATCAGCTTCCTTCTTCCTCGATGGCTCTTCTCTCTGACATCACTTACTATTCTGCAGCTTTGGTTTTGACGGAGCTTCCTTCTTCCTCCCGCCTTAGGGTTTCGGCTCCTTCACTCCATTATAAGCCCCCGTTTGCTATTTTTTTTGTTTTATAACAATGCTCGACTCCTCCATTTCTTGCAATATCTTGCTTTTAGGAAGGGATGGTCCGGTATTCTTACAAGTTGGGAGCTCCATCTCCTTTGGAGATAGCCATGAACTTGTGAGTCTAGGTGCAGATATGCTTGAAAATCTTCAAACCTATTGTTAAATGGTTCTGCATATATTTTTGATGCAAAAAATTTATATCAGTATGATAATGTCTTTGATTTTTTTTCCTGCATATATTTGTTTTGCAGATTGGTCTCTGAAATGTTTTATTGCCTTGTTTGTGGTTGGTTTCTGCAGATATTTCGTAGATTATTGTTAAGTGGTTCATTTTTATTCGGAAATGGATGCAATTATTGAGCTACGTAGGTAGAGAATATTTTTAAGAAGAAAGAGATCAATCATAGTAGCTTTAGCTGCAGTTGCCGTAGTCTTGATCAATCATAGTAGCTTTGCGGGATGGGTGGTTGTTTTGTGTTTAATTGCGAAACTGTTTTATCGCTAACTTAAACCTTGGAGGGGTGTGATTTTGATAATATGTAATTCCCGGCATGCCCTGATTTTGATAGCAGATGCAAGTACCTGATTTTGCTAGCATATGCAAGTACCTGATTTTGCTAGCATATGCAAGTACCTGATTTTGATAGCATATGCAAGTACCTGACTTTGATAGCATATGCAAGTTTGTTCTTGTGTCATTTGGTCCCTTAATTTAATTTCATTTGGTGTTTTTATTTGAAAATGTTTTATAGCATTGGCTGCTATTATAAGTTTTGTTATTGTGTCATTTGGTCCCTTAATTAAATTTCATGTTGTGTTTTTATTTGAAACTGTTTTATAGCATTGGCTGAATCTGTTAAGTATTGACACTTCCTGTTGAAATTATGCCCAAATTCTGTTTGGCAAGTGTGATAATCTAGAATGAGCTTGTGTTCGCATTGCCCTGTAATTTGAACTGGAGGTTCATTTTCTTTGAGATTGGACTCCAGTTTTAATTCCAAAGTCTCAATTCCGGCCAATATAACGGACCCTATGATCAAGCAAGTTGCATAAGAAAGAGAGGAGTAAGCTCTCACAAGCCAAATCTGTCCATATCGGCTGCCTTGCTTGTAAAACGGACCTTAAAACCTTCTGCAACCGAACATAAGTTTTTGTTTTGACCAAAAACAAAACTGAACACCATACTGCAAACAAACATAAGTTTTTGAGCCCAAAACAAAAATGCATGATTTTTTGTTTTGTTTTGGATCAAAATAAAAACCTTTCAATGAAAACGCTGCAAACGAACAGACTATTAGATATAACAACAACAACACTCAAGCCTTTAACAGACCCTTAGACATATTTCACAAAATTATATTACATCATTTGCCTCGTATTGAACTGTCATTCCTCTCCATTTTATTATGAACCATAAAAAATTAACAATCTCCTAAAGCACTAAAAATTTATGACCAATGATTCACTCAATGACTGCATGCAGTTATTTATATATAACCCAAATTTCATAATACTGCTGCAACTTTGAATTGACATTAACCATTGAAACCACAGATGAACGGGTTTAAATTGTACAAATTACTGTAGAGCTAGATCTCACAAAATATAATGACATCGAACAATTTATTACTTGTGCCATCACAATTTCTAAAGTTTTTCAGTATTTTTTTTGTTCCATTTGAAATTAACCCTAACAATTATATAGCTACGCACATTTTTCTGGCGCATCTCAAAAAGTATACAATATTTTCCAAGTATAAAAAAGGGGCAGCCCGATGCACAAAGCATCCCCGGGCGGCGAGGGCCCGGGGAAGGGTCCCATCACAAGGGTGAAATGTAGGCAAACCTTACCCTGCATTTTGCTAATATAAGATTAAAAAATACTACATCTAAATTATCAAGGTAAAATCTCAATAAAATTATGCTAACTTGAATAACTAATTTCGAATTCTAAATAGGTAGAACAAGGAGCGAAACTAATCTCAGATCCGTAAAATATACCTCTGCACCCTAACGAATTATCTGTTCTTATTGGTCATTCGATTTTTAGTGTATTGGTGGATAAAAATTGCGTAATGTTATAAAAAACCCAGTTTTCACTATATGCAGCCCAATAATTCCAAATAAACACCACATTTATTTCTCCCCATTTCAAACTATTGTCAGCCCAAACCCTAAATCCCTCTCTTTCGTCTTTTGCCATGTCCCCTCACAATCTCGACGTTCTCCCCGTCGCGCCCTCTCAACTGCCTGACTACTCCACCGCTGACCATCTTTCTACCGCCGGCGAGCCATTTAGTATCCAGTTGACCTCCCTTCCACCACCCACGACACCACCATTATTGATCCAGTCGTTTGCGAGACTGCCCGTGCAGGACGACGACTATGCGGAGAAAGTCGCTGCCACCGTCGTTGACTCCACCCTTCCACCACCGTCGATTCCACCCTTCCACCACCGTCGATTCCACCCTTCCACTGTCAGATGCCCATTACGAGAGGTTGTCTTCAACTCCACCCATCTTCGATCAATACAATTGGTTGACGTCGACTCCACCCTTCCACCGTCGGTTGCTCATAGTAGACATCATTTGATGTTTTTTCTTGTAGGGTGTCACATTTACTTGTTTGGATGATGCCAAATTTTTTACAACTTATATATATATATATATACATGATATGCTTTGTAAAAGAAAGTATAGGCAAATATTTTTTTTTTGGATGATTTCTTAAGGAAATTTTGATTATTATATTTTTTTAAAAAAATTGGGCTGTCAATTACAATTTGGGCTGCAAGGAGGAATTCACGGGTTACTATTAACCTTGGGTTACCGCCTATGTTGTTAAAGGCGTACTTAAAGCTCAAGGCTCACCAGGCTGAGAGGTTCTCACTTTTTGCGCCTTTGGAGGCGCGCCTGAGTGTGATTTTTGTTGTATTTTTTTTTAAAATAATAAAAAAAATAATACAAAAACTCAATAATTTTTGTATAATTTAATGTTTTCAAAATATAATCGAGCGTTGAGATTTAGATATAATGCAAGCGGCCACATTGATTTTTTTAAGAGATACTTGGTAGTGAATAATTAATTGGCAGAATTGATGAAGAATCTGTTCAAGAAGATGAACTGATGTTTGATGTTGATTATTTAAAATGAATGTGCTTGCGCCTTGCCTTCTTCAGACGCATATCTGCGCCTTGAGCCTTACGCCTAGACTCAAAGAACCCTTTGTGTCTTGGTGCGCCTTGCGCCTATAATAACTAAGGTTTCCCTAGCAAAAACTGGGCTGCCTATAATAGCGCTCTAAAAAATATGCTTGCCAAACACCCAATTAATGTGGTGGAACGCAAAAAATGCCCCTAAAAGAGGCCTAAATATATTTAGGGTTGTTAGACATTCAACAAGATGTGAAAAGCTCGACTAAGATGGTTCAGACACGTACAAAGGAGATTATTAGAGGCACCTGTTATGCGTTGTGAGAGTTCAATCACTAGGCATGTTAAACGGGGGAGGGTAGGCCAATAAAGACTTGGGATGAAACTATAAGGATTAAGGAAAGACATGATGTACTTAGGCATTAGTGAGATTATGACTAAAGATAGGGCACAATGGCGACAAAGGATCCATATTGCCGACCCCACTATAGTGGAATAAAGGCTTGAGTGTTGTTGTTTGTTAAACATTCAACAATTGACAATCAATATAATATGATATTTATGTATGTACGTTTTTATTTAATTACCTTTTTTTCAATTCATTTTGAGCTGTTCCGAGACCGGCTTGATATTGACTTGAAATTAAGTCCGAGCCAAGTTTTGACCCGTAAAACGCAAGCAAAGATTTGAGCGATCTTTGAGTCATCATAAAATTCCTATTCATTGGAACGTCACATTATTCACTTAAAGAGTCTATATTTCTGAATTAGGGCAGCCTGATTTGACCTCAATTGTACAGTATGTGACTATTTACAACATTCAGTTATAGTCTATATTTTGGAACTTACTGGCATTTTTCTTTCCCAGATGATGGTAAGAAGGAACTCATGCTTCTATTTGAAGGTTCACAGGTTAGCTGCTAAAGATTATGGTGAAGTTACCTTGGAGTATCTATATTTTATTCTTCTTACCCTTGTGTTCTTCTTTCAGGAAATCTCAAAGAATGCCTATGATAAACTCTGTACCCGTTCCAAAGCTCTGGAAGAAGATGTTACTAGATTGAGGTATTGTTTTAGCTTGCTTGAATTATTTTTGTAATTTTCTCGAGATTACTTTATTTCTGTTTTCTTTTAAGAAGTTAATTTCTATGGATATGCCTATTTCGAGATTACTCTCATTTGCCTACCATTGTATTCGAAGATCACTTAAAGGAAATATTTATCTATATTTTTGAATCTTGTTGGGCTTATGTCGCTTGTTCCCTATCTACAACACCACCCTTATCCTACCCGTCTCTTTTTTGTATTCTCTTGCCACTTTCTTGCGAGTTAATTTCTTCGTCTAACTTCTGCATTTTTGTCGGAATCTTGGTACATTCTCCGATTCTATTCCTCTTAATTTTCAATAAATGACCTCTTCACACAAGTGTATGAGCTTTTGTAAGGCTTGCAACGAAAATCGCATGCCCAACTAATACTACCACCTCCTTCAGTTAATTTGTTCTCTGCGGTCACATCTTCCAAAGTGGTTTTTAATCATTTTTAGTCATACTACAACATATAATATTATGTAAACAATAACATCACAAAATAACGTGAGTAAACTAACAATTCAAGAAAAGCATGTGGAGCTAAATCTACCTTTTCAAGAATATATAGATTTTAAATATCAAAACTGAAATAAAAGAAATAATGAGAAATACTAACAATTCACCTCATAATAAGGTCTTACTTTTTAATGCTTATGTAATGCTACAGGCTATAGCTTCAGTTAATGAAATTAGAGACTGTGTCCACATATGTTCACACTCTAATGCTTGTGATCCTCGTCAGTTCGCATGCTATGATGTTCGTAAAATTGTATGGTATTATGAAATCACAGATCAATGATTTTAGATGATAATTTAGTAACATTTACATCAATATCAGTATCTCTCTTTCATTTATAAGAACAGATAAATCATGGAATCATGAATGAGAAACTAGTGGAAATGAGTACATTTTCAGAATCATGAGTAGTAGAATACTTATTGATTCATGCTCCGTAACATCTCTCTCAAACTTACTAGTATATAAAGATTGCAAAAAATATAATGATAGTAGCAAAAACAGTTTGAAGTTTCATAGAAGAATCAAATAAGCCCTATAAATCGGCTTCTGAAGACTGGTGGTAAAATATAGATAATCAAGTAGAATAGAGGAAAACAATAATCAAGTTGTCATAAACCGGGCCAAGCGTACAAATATTTATGTCCGAATGCACGTGACATCACATGTAATAAGGAGCAGGAAAAAATAAAAGTTAAATTAAAAACCGTGTATAACGCGTATATTCAACTCTTTCCCTCAAGTTGAGAATATATATCGATCATTCCCAGCTTGATTGTATTGTTCATGAAGTTGTCGTGGCTTAACCCTTTGGTGAAGACGTATGTCGATAATTTGGTCATGTGAATTCACGAACGAAGTGCATATGTTTCCTTTGTCTAGGTGATCTTTGATGAAATGTCTATAAACTTCAACATGCTCCGTCCTATCATGTTGAACCGGATTGTGAGCAATACTGATGACAACTTTGTTGTCGTAGTTGATAGTAACTGGTTTGTTCACCTGAAGACTTATATCTTGGAGAATTGTCTTCAACCACAACCCCTCACATATTCCTTGCGCCCTATCCCTATATTCTGCTTCAGCACTTGAGCGTGTCACAACATTCTGTTTCTTACTCTTCCACGATACAAGGTTTTCGCCCACAAATGAGCAATACCCTGTGGTGGACTTCCTATCGTCTTGACTGCCGGCTTAATCGGTATCTGTAAACACTTCAATTTCAAAAAGTTGGTTTGCAGTGAACATAAGTCCACGTCCTGGAGACTTCTTTAGGTATCTCAATACCCGATACACTGCCTGCTGATGGCGAATGGTGGGAGCGTGCATGTATCTACTTAGAACACCCAAGGCGTATGTAATATGGCGAGTATGAGATAAATATTTGAGTCTCCCAACCAAACGTTGGTATCTTGATACATCCACCTTCTCTCCACTAGTATCAGCATCAACCTTGTGGTTAGCCTCAATAGGTGTATCCGTGGGAGCACACCCAAGCATCCCAGTTTCCTCCAGAAGGTCAAGTGTATACTTTCTCTGAGAGATGAAGATCCCCCAACAAGACCTCACTGCTTCAATTCCCAAGAAGTATTTCAACTTCCCCAGATTCTTGACTTCAAATTCTTTGCCCAATTGTCTTTTAAGGTGTACAATCTCCTCTAGATCTTCTTCTGTAATGATGATGTCATCCACGTACACAATAAGAATAGAAACTTGAGCTACTCTCCTCTTGATAAAGAGAGTTTGATTAGCCTGTCCTTGAGTATAGCCTTGTTAAAGCATGGTCTTGTTAAACCGTCCAAGCCAAGCTCTAGGGGACTGCTTTAGACCATATAAGGATTTTTGCATACGATAGACCTTTCCATTGGACCATTCTTTGGTAAAGCCAGGAGGGACAAACATGTAGACTTCTTCTTCTAGATCACCATACAAGAATGCATTTTTAACATCAAGCTGTTGTAATTCCCACCCACGACACACATCATAAGAGAGGATCACCTGAATAGAATTCATCTTTGCAACAAAAACAAAAGTTTCTTGGTAGTCAATTTCTTGGGTCTAGGTATACCCTTGAGCGACCGAGCGTGCTTTATACTGTTCCACCACCCCATCTTGATTCTGCTTAACAGAGAAGATTCAACGTGATCCAACCGTTCGCTTCCCAGGGGGAAGATTAGGAAGCCGACAGGTTCCATTTTTCCAAGGCACACATCTCTTCTTTCATAGCCTGTTTTCACTCAGGTATCTGAACAAGCTCTTGCCAGGTCTTAGGAATCACAATAGAGGAAAGAGATGAGATAAAAGCTTTGTGAGCCCGAGAGAGGTGAAAGTAAATGTAGTTGACAATGTAGTTTTTGGTGCCACCCATTTTACCTTTAAGACGAGCAAGGGGAACATGAAGGTCATCGTCTGAATCTGAAGCAGAGACATGCACCGACATTGATGGTACAACCACAGTCTGTACTTTCTTAGCCGTCTGAGGTCTGCGAGAGTATGTATATAATATAAGAGGAATTGAGGTGGTTGGTATAGAAGCAATAGTGAGTGAGCTAGGAGCTAGAGGAGGGGGAATGTGAGGAAAAACAACAATCAGGAGAGGGGAGTCAATGGTCCCGTCACTGTTACTACTCGTCTCCCCCTGATGAGGACCAAAGAAGGACTCCCCCTCACAAAAAGTAACATCAACTGTGCAATAATAACGACGTGTAGGAGGATGATAATATTCATACCCTTTGATGGTAGGAGAGTAGACAACGAAGACA
The DNA here is from genome assembly GCA_039513925.1 of Platanthera zijinensis. Lineage (NCBI taxonomy): Eukaryota > Viridiplantae > Streptophyta > Magnoliopsida > Asparagales > Orchidaceae > Platanthera > Platanthera zijinensis. Next base: position 4,414,922 of record CM077094.1, read on the forward strand.
CATCAGAGGGAGCGAGCATCCAACTTATCGCAATGCGGGGTATGGACATGAACAAAGAAGACTGAGCCAAAGATGCGAGGGGCGGCGTAAGAGGTGTGGACAATTTGGTTCTTGGCTAAACGATAGAGGGGAGTATCATAGGAAATGGAGCGAGACGGAAGACGGTTAATGAGATGAGCAGCAGTCAAAACTGCATCGCCCCAATAGGACTTGGGAAGGTGCATTGCAATTAACAAACACCGAGCAACATCCAGGAAGTGCCTATTTTTCCGTTCGACAATACCATTTTGAGTATAGGTGTGGACACAAGTGGTTTGGTGAATAATGCCATGTTCAGCAAGATAGGTACCAAACGCTCCCTGATCATCATATTCCCCACCATTATCACTACGAAGCACGCGAATTGTGTTGTTGAACTGAGTCACAATCATTCGATTAAAGGACTGAAGGAAAGTAAGCACACCACACTTTCTTTTTAATAAATACAACCAAGTAGTACGCGAATGACAATCAATAAAGGTAACAAACCATTTATAGCCAGATAAAGATTACACCGGGGAGGGACTCCAAACATCAGAATGTATAACATCAAACAGAGTGGAACTAGGAGAAGAAACATGACTGATACTATGAAGAACATGTTTTGAGCATTCACATGTGTCACAAGTAAATGATTTAATTAAACAACTGAAAGCAGGAAAAAGTTTGGTAAAATATATAGGAGAAGGGTGACAAGGCGTAGATGCCAGCACCGAAGATTGTGTAAGGTTGGAGCTGTGGTGGTGGAAAGAGCACCAGAAGATAACGACTGGTTCAACAAGTACAACCCCCCAACGTTCCTACCATTACTAAGCGTCTGCTTCGTATCCAGATCCTGAAACACACAAACATCAGGGTAAAAGGTTACAAAACAATTTAAAGAAGTAGTTTAGTGGCTTATGGGGAGAAGATTGCGATGAAACGAAGGGACATGCAAATCCGAAGAGATTGATAGGTCGGGAGAACAAACAACAGTTCCTTTGCCAGCAAAAGAAGAAAGGGAACTATTAGTAGTAATGATCTTATCACGACCAGAGAGAGGAGTATAGGAGGTAAAACTTGAGGCAGAGCCAGTTATGTGATCCGTCGCACCTGAGTCGATGATCCAATTGGGGATGAAGACACAACTGTTGTGTTTGCCTTCTGTTGCGTTCCGAGTCTGACCCTACATCGGCTGATTCCACTGTTGTGTTTGCTACTTCAGGTATCTCCAGTGCAGAACCCCGGCCAGAGCAGAGCAATATTTCTACCTCAACTACACACCAGAGCAGGACAAGGGTGTCTACGGCTGTGGTTGGCCTGGATGGCTCGACCCTCCACTGGGCTCAGTGGCTTCTCCAATCCAACCTGTGCTTGTCCAGACCCGAGCTCATGCAGTACTACCGCATATCCGCTCTCGTCTACGCATGCACCACCCTCACACAGTCTCCGACGCCATAGAATTGGCGTGTCTGTTGGAGCCCGACCTTTCACCCCGGCCGCCTCCTCCTACGACCGACCACCACCAGCCCCTCCGCCTTGGCGACCGCCTGCCACGACTCCACCACGACCGCCTCCTTGGGGAAACCGACCAAGCCGCCCACCGACCCCCCAACGCCTCTCAAAAAGTGAGTACAATGAATTTCACAGCAAGGGTCTCTATTTTCGGTGCCGCCAACCGTACTCCCCCAACCATGAGTGCTCCTTGAAGGAGTTCCACACTATCATCGGCGATGTCGACCCGGAGGTTACCTTGCCTGATTTTGAGGCCCTGAGCTCTCAACGGGGGATCCACCTCTTGACCCCACTTCAGCTACGTTCCACCGGTTGGAGCTATCTTACGCCTCGACGTGCGGGATCTCCGGCCAACAGACCATGCACCTCTCGGGCACACTGCGGGATCACCCGATCATCATCATGGTGGACAGCGGCACAAGCCACAACTTCATCTCTTAGCACTTGGTGCAGCAACTCCGTCTTTCCTTGGTTCCTTCCCCGGATGTTGCGGTCCGTTGGGCGATGAGCGCCACCGACCGACTCAGGTCCGTCGCACTGCCCCCTCTCTCTCTCTTTAGGGACCTGTTTCGTGACCGTAGACTTCTACATTTTCAGCTTAGGCGGTCTCGACGCCATTCTGGGAGTGGTTTGGCTATGCACGCTCGACGATGTATGCGTCAATTTTGAGACTATGTCCATGTTGTTCCTACATGAGGGCCAACCATGTCTCCTCGACGGTGACTCCGCTCTCCTACGCTCTCCGAGCTTCCTCTTTCTTTCCCGACGGACTACCGAGAGTTTTTTACTGCGCTCGCCGATGCCATCCATTACTCGGCGGGATTGACACCAACCCAGTTTTCGCTGGTCTGTAAGAAAGATGACAGTTGGCGCCGAACCACCCAGCCAAGCTACTTGGTCGCCGCTCACACCTTCAGGGGGACTCTGGCTCGCAGGAGGTCCCTGTTGCTGGGTCTTACCGTCTGGAGTCCGAAGCCACATGGTTGCCCCAGGATCACTTCTGCTGCCACCACTTTGACTATTTCTTTGGGGACAAGGAATATTTTTTAGACAGCGGCATTGTTACGATTGCGCATGCCGACGGGACAAGCACACACCAACAAAACACCGAGGCGAGACCGGTCACGGTGCAAGATTGATGGACCCAAAGTATCATTAGGAGGAGACGAACATGCTCCTACATTTTGTATCCTCTTCAATACTCTCTTTAATCACTTTAGTCAACTGACAACACCGCCTTTGACATGCACCTCTCCCAATCTTACAAAGGGTGCTTCTAAATTTTCTTTTCTGTGATTTTCCATTCAAATCTTTTATCCGTGGAAAACAACATTGTTCAATTCCCTCTCCCTCCCTCAATTGTTAAGGATGATGCTCTATTCTCTTTGTTCATTCAGACATTTAAGCTCCATTTTAATCTAGTCGCTGGTACTTTATTTGTATATCATTATTTTACCACTTTTATAGATGATCATACTCTCTAGGGGTGCAAGTCAGATCGGTTCGATTCGGTTCCACTCAAAACCAGGAACCAACCCATGTATGTTCGGTTCCAAGTTTTTAGAACCGGAACCGACCCACGGTTCCAAAATAGAGAACCGGATCCGAATCGAATTGTTCGGTTCGATTCCGGTTCGGTTCTCGGTTTTACTCGCCTTCAAAAAAATATTGAATCATGAATAAATTACTGCATCCAAGAAAATTTAGAAACAATCATAGTGAAGCAACTTCAAATCGAAATGCAACCAATCTAAACATTTCATGTAACCTAATAAACTATTGCATCTTTAGCGGAAGTACAAATTGGGGATATTAAATGTAAGCTAGCAGGAAACTAGTATCAAAATATTGCATAAGAGGAATATGCATCATAAAGCAATAAAGCCCTAATTAAAGTAGAGAGTCAAAAAAACTCTGACCCTAAACAATAGGCATTTCGCTTTGTAAATTTTTTTGGGAACAGATAAGTGTTGGAAATAACAGACATACATCATGTGGATTTGGTAGAGCAATGAATCAAAAATTCAAATTAATCCCAGATCCCCAGCAGGCAGCAGGAAATTAGATGAGAACTTAAATAATTTTTAAAGGAAAATTGATAGCGTAGCCCTAGAGTCAATGACATAAATGGAGCAAGCGCTTTAAGGCGTGAGAGAAAAATTCCTAAGGATTCAGCGATTTTTTTAAGTACACATGATTATCACCTAACAAACATCATTCGTTTGAACATTTAATGGATTTGGTAGAGTAATGAATCAAAAATTCCTAAGGATTCCTAAGGCAACCGTAACCCACTGTAAGGCATGAGAGAAAAATGGAGCATGCGACACATTTCTGAAAGACTCTTGCATACCTAGAGAGTACGGCGCGACGCTGCGGGCTGCGAACGAGCGACGGAGCGGCGCTGCGGGCTGCGACAGTGCGACGAATCCAACCCTTCCGGCGACGACGAACGAGCGACGACTTCTACTCTTCTGTCTAAGTGCGGCACTGCGGGCTTCTACTCTCCCCGATCTGGATTCTGGAGTAAATACTAAGTTACTAACCCTAACCGGCTAACCGTTACCCGAAAATCCAATAATCACGCAACTAGACTGTGACCGGCAACCGCAACAAGCATCCGAAGTGCTGACCGAGACTGTGACCGGACAACAATAATTGTAAACTTTTAAGTTTTAATAATTGTTTTTTAAGTTTTAATAATTATTTTTTTAATTTTTTTAATTATAGGTTCGGTTCGGTTCTCGGGTACCCGACCACAAGAACCGAGAACCGAACCGAACCGGCGGTTCTAGTATTTTCTAGATCCATACCCGAACCATGTAAAACGAGAACCGATCCGAACCGTCAGGTTCGGTTCAGTTTCGGTCCGGTTCTCGGTTCTTCGGATATTTTTGCGCAGGCCTAATACTCTCATGCCATCAGTGTATTTACTTTGTGATCTATCTGAGATATTACATATCTTTCACTCATTTATTATTGAAACTTAGAGTAACAGTTTTCAACTATTATCAAATCATTTTTATGAATAATTCTTGCAAGTACATTAGTCAACAATTTCAGGAAACCTATAATACTTCATGTATTATTCATCAATGTCCTGTGACTCTACACCACAACAAAATGGTGTTTCTGAGCGCATGAACCTATACCTGACTCCTTATGGTAGCCAAATCTCTTTTGTTTCAAATGCAGATTCCAAAAATCTATTGGAACTTTGTGATAACTACTACATGTTATTTAATTAATCACAGGCCATCAGCTATCCTGAACTTTGAGTCCCCTCTCTCCATCCTATATACTTCGACATCTCCCTTCTCCATAACTCATCGAGTTTTCGGGCGTGTGGTTTGTTCATCATCTTGGTCCTCCTTTAGATAAATTTGCACTACGTGTCATCAAATATATCTTTGTTGGGTACTCTCGAACTCAGGTGTGATTCATTTATTATTCTCGCACAAATTGTAAAACAGTGACATTTGTTGATGTTACTTCCCTTGAGAATAAACTTTTCTATTTCTCTTCTCCTAACAAAAGAATGCATGCAATCCCGCCTCCCAACGTACTTTTTGACTGTCCACCGACCACGAACACTATGGTACTGACACCCCCTCCTCCACTATATGTACGCTCATCATCTTACTTTCTAGAAAGAGAAATCCTTGTGGATATTTTTTACGAAAGTTTGGTTATTCGATCCATGATGTGTTGGCATCCTATATCCCCATGGGGTAATTCTACCGTAGAGAGGCCCTAAATGGTTACTTGGTAAGTCTCGGAGAGTCGTTCGATACAATCTCCTATGGTTATGCAACGAAAAATTGATGCGATTTCTCCCTGGGCTAGCATCAAATTTTCCCGTGGCGGGATGGGGAGGTTATCCAGTCCTGGGCTTGCGTAAGAAATTCACAGAGGTGACAAAAGTGTTGACCCTCAATGGCTGCCACACATACGAAGAAGGGTTTGACACTCGCAGAATATGCATTCTTTGGGTGCCATTCTGTTATCGATGGGAGAGCAGAATATTTGTGCTTGCTGGAGATTGTGGTTGTGTCCCCAGTGAAGTAGTGGTGGAAGGGTTGCTCTTATACCAATTTCTTACGGGTGTTCCTATTAGCGCATCACTATTTCGTCTATGGCGGTGGTGCAGCGGTGGAGATACAAGGGAGTCGAGCAACCTACAAAGAATGAGAGGAGAAAGAAGACGGAGGCAATGCACTCAACTCTAACCCTAGAAGTTGGAGAGGAATAAAGAACTAGAGGTAAGAAGAGATTTGAATTTCCATAATTTCTTTGATAATCCTTCATGACTCAAGGGGTCTACGGACTGTGTAAATAATCCCAACATGAAGGAAAATACTCGGAACGATAAAAGACACTAAGTATTCATATGAGTCATAATCTCGATTTATAAATGACACCTAACATAGACACATAACGACGCTAATTGACAAGAATAGTTAAATATGCGCAATAACAAATAACTGGTTGTGTGAGATCATAACACAGTCAGCTCGAAAATAGCAGTGGGAAGATCCGTCGATTGGGTTCCTCAAAGAAATGAGGCCTTCATATGAGTGGTAGATAGTAAGGCAGTTAACTGCAATGTGAGGTGGGGGAAACAGTTAACTTGGGAGTTACATGCGTCGGATTGGAAGGTTGTATGAGGTCTGGCCATTTCTTAGTGGTGTGGGAAAATGTGGTTTGGAGTGGTGTTGTAACTTGAGTTATTTATGGATTTAGTTGGGAGAAGGAAATTATGAGTGATTATGGTTAGTTATGGGATAATTAATGAGTAGCAGTGGTATTTGTGGAGGTGGTTATAGTAGTTAACTTGAAGTGGTTGTGAGGTGGAGGGGAGAGAAGAGGTCCGACCTACCATGGTGGTGGATGGAGGCTAGGTGCTGGGCAAGGGGGTGAGAGATGAGCCGACCAGCCCTTGGAGGAGGAGGAGGTGAGGGATGGTCACGAGTCCTACCATGGTGTTTCCACTTGTTTACTATTAGTTTTTCTATGTTTTGTATTCTCCCTCTGTTGTATAAATCAATTTTAAGTATGCCATACCTCGAATGTACTTATACTCTTTTTTTTAACCATAACACCGCATCCGCCATGTATCAACCCGACACTAGTACCCTTACTGATGCTTCATAGATTGGCCCAGACATTTAGGACCTACAATTTCAAAACTCATGCATTGAAGACCATAAATCCTGTGATGTACAACTCTCTCTCTAATTGGTATGCTGACTGCACCAATCGATCCTTGCTCCATTCACTCAAATGATCCTTCTCGCCGTATTGATGAAGAGTGACCTTTTCCTTTGCGATTTCATCGAAGAACTAGTAATGCTCTTGCACAAATATGTTTCTCCTTCACACGGGATGGAGGATGACTGCAGCCTCTTGCAAAAATGCAAGGTAAGGTTTGCCTACATTCCATCCTTGTGGTGGGACCTTTCCCCGGACCCTCGCTTGTCGGGGATGCCTTGTGCACCAGGATGCCCTTTTTTTATTATGCCTGACAACAAAAAATATTCTAAATTTCTAGCTAGTGTTTTTTTGTCATATTTTTTTGGAAGTGTTTATAAATAGCTACTCCAGTTTCTATCCTTCATACTGATACATTATTTTGTTATTATAATGTAGATTTCTGCCATTCATCGACATAGGTTCCACTAGGTGACAATGTGAACAAAATCACACTATTATTGGTCCATATTGTTCAGACTGCTTACGATCTGTTTATAATAAATTCTCGGCTTATAGATGTTGCCTTATTCTAAGATCGTTCAGTTGATATTCTTGCAAAGCTTATTTTCTTGTTAAATTTGGTCGTTGTAGGATGTCCTCTATAATTTTTTCAACTAACTTCAATATTAAGTGTTTGTAGAAATTTGAACTAATTAGCTTGGTTGAATATTTCCGAATTCTTAGCGATACAGTCTGAAATAATATCCTATTGAGTTAAATATTGTTGTAGCTCGTTTGAAGGTGCATGCCTACTGTCAGTGCAGGATAGGGTCAAAATGACTCACTTGGGAACCATTTCTTTTTCTTTCTCCTCGCTCCTATAGGATTCCCGATTTTTTCAAGAAGAAAGGAAGACGTCATGCAATACTACATACGATGGAGGGGCTCTCATCAATAATGGGAGAGGCACCTTAGCTAATGATTGCGAATGACATCTTCTGATGTAGGGTGATTGCAAACCGACGATTGTGAATTTGCGATACTCATCCTCAGGGTGGAGCAGACTAATGGGTGCGACACTTAAAATGTTGGTAGATTGGTGAGTATGTTCAGACACTTAAAATGCAATTCTTAATGATGGTGAGTGCACAGTGGACTCGTGACTAATGCATTTGTGTACTAAAATTCAATGCATGCAAATTTTTCGTCGTTAGATTAGCACGTTAATATTGAATCTGGAGATTTAGTAAAATATTTAGTAGCTCGCAAAAATTTAGTGAAAACGAGTTTAGCTCTTCCACTTGGTGTGCACAAGTAAGAATACTAAGCAATTGAAACTCACAATCTTTATTGATTAATTAGAAAGACAAATGATTACAAAATAGGCTTAACTAAGCAATACAAATATTCATAGTGCACAATATAGGAATCACACCCAAAACCATAAGACTTACAAGTATTAGGGCTTTTTGAGGTGTTCGGTGGATGCTGAGAGGTGTCCGACGATTGCGGGGGTGGGTAAAGATTGGGGTATGGACTGGAAGTTGTTCTTGGAAGTACAAAATATAACAGATATGGAGCAGGGAAGTGAATTTGGCAGTGGGAAGGGGAAGGACACTTGGGTTTATCAGCGGGTAGGTGCTGAGTTGTGTTATTTTTGAGTAGGGAGGGGATGGATTGCTGAAATCTGAGGTGAGGGGCGGGCTTGCTGCAGGTAAGTGTTGGCTGGTGTATTTTTGAGTGTAGAGGTGCTGATAGGCTAGAATATGTAGCGGGGAAGGAAGGGGAGGTACGCATCTGGGCGGTAGAGGGCTGGAGAATTGTTCGAATGAAGTTTCGGGTGGTGCTTTGGGGAGGTATGGGAAGGGAAGAGAAGGCTCGTATCTGATGTGAGTGGCGGAATACCACCTGGTAGGGGATGGCTGGAGGCAAGAGGTGTTAAGACACGGAGGGGGTAGCTGGAGGTCGCACCCTAGGCATTGGCACCAAAGGCGCCGATCAGCTTCAACATCGAGCGGTGGATCCACGCGCGGAAAAACTCTCGTTAATCTGGATTAACCACAAATTTCCCCATACGTGCGCGCGCGTGTGTATATATATATAAAATATGGGGGTTTAGGGCATCCATCATGGATGGCTCAGATCGCGTATCGATAATGGATGCTTAAACCCACAAAATACGCCGTAATAATACAAAAATTTTAAATAACAGGTCAGGTGTGGATGTGGCCCAAATCGTCAAGATGCAACTCAACCAGTGCCTACGTCTCGTTTAGACGCTTACGTGCTCTGAATGGCGATCCTCATCAACTACCCCTAACTCGAAAGCATTTATCTTCGATGAATGAAGATGATCATACTTCTGGCGTAGGGCGGGGGCGTGTTGATCCAACTCGAAAATTGTGACCCATGTATCATTGATGGCCGGACGACCTCTCCAACGAACCAATTATCTCCAAGTCAGAACGGTAAGATTGACGATGTACTCATGCACCGCAACATCAGTGATACTCTCCATCAACTGTCCCGTGCTCATGGGACCCTCACTATGCTCAGGTGGAAACGGTGGATCCAGCAGTGGTGCCTCAGTACCCTGGGGTATGTGGTACTGGTAGGGTTGGGTGGGAAGGCTTGGAAGGAGGAGAAGGTCTATGTTGCTAAGGAGGGGACTCAGGAGTGGCTTCAGAATACGAATCCCTTTACTAACGCGACTCATAGTATGGTGTCAGGTGTTTTATACTGAACACAATGTGAATTGTCATATCCTTAGGGAGGTTTAATTCATAAGCATTTGTCCCAGTCTTGCTTAAGATTGTAAAAAGGACCCATTTGCTTAGCATTCAACTTTGTAGATGGCCCACAGGGGAGGCTATCTGCACGGATGCGAACCATCACCTGGTTTCCTTCACAAAATACTTGCTCACACCTGTGAATATATGCATGTCATATAGATTTTATTACTAGATGTTATCTTTCGACTAATTGAATCGTGCAACTCATGCAAATGATGAACAAAGGACTCGGCGGACGCACTAGGTCGGGACTCAAGGGGAACCGAGATCGGGTCAATCAACTTCCTAGGCTTGTACCCTAATACTATGTTAAATGAGCTTAGACTTTTGACCGAGCTATTATACGCGAATTTGGCTATAGGCAGAATTGAATCCCAACTTGACGTGCGCTCACCCACTAGGCATCGCAACAGATTTCCTATGCTCCAATTTACTATTTTCGTTTGCCGTCTTTTCGAGGTTGGTAGGAAGATGAAAAGTTAAGGGTTGTCCATGTTTTTTTCCTTGGAGTCTTCCAGAAGTACCTCATAAACAAAATGTTGCGAGCAAAGACTTTATAGTTGGGGAGACCGTGTAACTTAAAAACATTTTGATTGAAGAGTGTGACAACCGTAAAGGCATCTGACGCCTAGCTATATCATATATGAGATAAAGTGGTCATTTTGGAGAGCTGGTCGACAACTACGAATATGAAATCATTCTTCCTAAAGGAGTGTGGGAGTCCCATTACAAAATCCATATTGATGTCTACCCATGGCTGGTGGGGAACCAGTAGCAGTGTGTACATGCCCGTATTTTGTCAGGTCCATTTGGCTATTTGGCATACCAATAATGACGAATAGCACGTGTCATATCCCTTTTCAGGTTCGGCCAATAAAACGATCCTCAACAAAAGCAATTGATTTATCCTTGCCAATGTGGCCAACGACACCACCAACATGCATCTCTTAGATTAGGTAGTTCCAATATGAGGTAAGTGGGATGCACGGTCAGGATCCTCGATAATGATGACCGTCTGCAATAAGGAACCCATCAATGGGTTCTTGAGGAACTCCTGAGGGACACATATATCGTACTGAAATCTGGACATGAGGGATAGTCATTGATAATTTGATCGAACCTCGACAACCTCCTACTAAGCGCATGTAAAAGACTAACTCGACGACTAAGGGCACCAGCTGGCTTGTTCGCAACACCAACTTTGTGTTTGAGTGAAATTCTAGGATGTATTCGGCTCATTTTACGTGTCGGTGATTCGACTTTCGTTATGATTCTAGGTATCGCAGAGCTTGATGGTGTAAAATGAATTCTTTCGAGAGGAGATGGTGACGCCTAATTCGCAAAGCCTGAATCATGACGTAGAATTCCTGATCATAGTTCAAGTATTTTTGTTATGCCTCTTTCAATTTCTCACTAAAATAGGATGCCAAATGACCCTCGTGATTCAACACTCCACCCATACCTACTCCCGACGCATCACAAGTGACTTTGAATACCTTGCTAAAATCTGATAATCACAATGTCTTTGATCTCTTAGAAGGCCTTTGTGGCCTCTTTACTCCATACACACTCACCTTTACAGATACAACTTGTAAATGGGCCATGATACTGCTGAAAATCCGGACGAACCTCGGATAAAACGTGACAAGTCTGTGATAGGTGCGGGCCTCATGGATGTTCGATGAAATGGGCCACTCGCGAATGGATATGACCTTGTCATGATTCACCAAGACATCAGATGCAGATATGATGTACCCCAAAAAATGGAAGGGATCAGATACGAAGATACATTTCTTCAAGTTGACTTATAGATGCTCCCTACGAAGTATATCGAAGACGAAGCGTAAATGGTGAAGATGGTCATTGGGCGTCCTGCTATATATGAGGATGTCATCGAAATAGGCTACTAAAAACTGACCGATGAATGGTCGCAGAATTTGAGTCATCATCTTCATTAATGTGCTCGGGGCATTAAAGAACCGTCTTTGGTTTTGAAAGCCCTTTTCCATTCGTTGCCCTCACATATCCTAATTTGGTGATACTCATTTCGTAAGTCGATCTAAGAAAAAATTGGGCACCATCTAACTCATCCAAGAGATCATCTAAGCGGGGAATAAGGAATCTATACTTCACGGTAATCTTGTTTATTTCCCTACTATCAATGCACGTACGCTAACTGCAATCCTTTTTAGCGGTTAGAAAGGCGGGGATGAAATAGGGCCTGAGGCTTTCCCGGATGAATTGCTTCCAAAGAAGCTCATCTACTTGCCACTTTAACTCGTCATGCTCAACGAGATTCATTTTATAGTGTGGCAAGTTGGGCAGGGTTGGTACATTATCAATGATATACTGGATGTCCCTGGTAGTTGTAGCTCATCTGGGAGCTCATCAAGTTAGGACATCTGCATACTCATCTAGTATATTATGGACGCCAGGATGGATAACTGGTTTGGTGAGGGCTTTAATGACTTAGGATGCCACCGCAACGTAGATGGCATCAGCCTCGCGACTCTCTCTCAAGAATTCTCCAATCCTGATGAGATGTTGGGGATTCTACGTTCTAGTGCTCACCGAAGGAGTGATCTTGCCCCTGGGGGAGCCTTTGGGATTGGTCAGTACAAGGGTAATCTTGCTCCCTTTGTCGTAAAGGACACAAGTGCTTGATCGTCCAAAACTGTTACGTTTCGGTCATAGAGCCATGGTCTTCCCAACAATACACGTGCAACATCATTCGAGATCCCATCGCACCACACTGATCCTCAAAGGACACTGGACTAATTGGGACATTCATCTTTGGGTGACCTGAATTGCAGTCTTATCGACCCAAATAACTCTACATGGATGCGAGTGCGTTTCAGGTGACACTTTCACGCGATCTAAGTCCTCCTGGTCTACAATGTTTTTGCAGCTACCAATGTCTATAGCAAGCTTGCATGTGCCACCCCACTAGAGAAGCATGTGTAGAATATGGTTGTGTCATCAGTCCTCATCGGAACATGGAGTATGTCGAAGGCGCAGAATGACTCCAATCTATAATGCTCTCTTGACATCTCTCTCCCATCCTTCCTCCACGATCGCGACAACATCTTTTGCAGAGGTCTCATCAACATCTACAATAGCATCTGTCTCCTCCTCAATGAGTAGATTTCCTTGTGGGGCAATAAGACATTACATGGCCCTCACTTGAACACCTAAAACACTGAATCTCACTATAATTGGCATTTGAAGCATTAATCACCTTTCCTTTCGTGTCGATGGGGGGCATGGGAAGGAGTGGGAGCAGCCAAAGGGGGGAGTGGGATTTCTAAAAAAAGTTGAGCCATCTAGTCGAGAAGCTACCTGTCGTAGGGCAGATGCACAAAGGTATTGCTCGTATTCCAGAGCCATCTGATAAACCTTCTTTACCGTATATAACCTATGATGAATCAGTTCGCGACATACGTGCGCTCTCAAACCCGACTTAAAATGGCAGCCAATAGCAATGGCCTCCTCATGGAGGTTGCTCCTCACAACATGTTCATTGAATCGTGCCATATGCTCTTCTACAGTGTGGGTGCCCTGTCGGAGATAGAGTTGTCATGTTTCCGGTTCTGTCAAAACCATGGACCGAACCACTAAGGTAACGATTCTTCAAATTAGAACCAAAACCTTATTTGGTTTGACCGGTTTCGTTTTCGGTCTTGGTTCCAATATAATTTTTACAACCGTAGTGCCTACGGTTCCGATTTTGGTTCGCTAGAACCAAAACCAAATTATCGACTGGTGGTTCGGTCTGGTTCTATTCGGTTCCTATTCAGTTTTGGTTCAAATCAATAAAACATTTAAGAACAAGAAGATTGTAAAACGAGCAAACTGAGAGACACATATACAATTGAAGTTGCACTTTTTTTTGAAGAAAATTAATAGAAAAAACGCACGCGACTCTAGTTTGGAGAGAAAAAACACATGCAAACAATGCGCCTCTCTAATTGAAGTTTTGTCAGTTTGTCGCCGACTTGTTAACGAGCTTGTGATAGGGTGCTGAAGATGGAAATATGGAAGAACTTTTGAAGCAGCTGTGGAGATAGGGTGCTGAACAGTGGGACAACATTGGCAACGAGACTCACGCGACTCTAGTTTGGAGAGAAAAAACACATGCAAACAATGCTTCTCCATGTGATGATGGCTCGATGGAGTGATGAATTTAGCTTTGCGTCACTGCGTCTAACAATTTGGAATGGGACTTCTGATTGAAAGGCAAAAAGTTGAATTTTTTTTTGGAAATTTTTTTGTTATGACTTTTTATTCAAAGGCAAATAACTTAGATTTTTTAGAAAAAAAGTAAATGTCAGCTAACTATAATTATAATATATTATAATAGTATTATTATTATATAATAAATATATTAAAATATTTATATCAAAAATATATTAGAAAAAAATAATAATAGAAGGTTGCGGTTCGGTTCTTCTTCGGTCCGAATCGGGTGTAGAATTCTAAAACCGACCGAGATTTGTTTGTTGCGGTTTCGGTTTGAGTCCGAATAGTATAATGATGGAACCACACCCAGACCACTGTTGTTCACGGTTTCAAAATTCAAACCGGAACCAAATAATTCGCGTACGATTCGGTTCTTTGCGGTTTCGGTTCACGGTTTTCAGTTTTAAGTGGCACCTCTAATCGAAGAGTATACAATTGCTCAAGTAATTTATTTCAATACAAGGCAAGTATTTCTATTTCAACCTTTGCTTCATTTCAGTCCTTGTGATGGGATAGTATCCCTCTCGCTCAAGTGATCGCTCAAGGCTAGTCCAATAAATCTTCGCTTCCCCTGGAGTTGCATCTTTGTGAGTCTAACACAATACTCATTGGTCATTTTAAACAAATCAAAATAGTGATTCATGTCCATCAATCAATCACTGAAAGCTCTATGGTCCAGCTGACCATCAATGGTGGGGGCATCAACGCGGACACGACAAGGGATATCATTCTTGGCTGGGGGTGTTTGACGGGGAACCGGTGGGTAGTCCCCATACTCATCATAGTCATGTTGAGCCCGTGGAGTAAAATGTTCTCTATGTGGTTGAGGTTGCAGCGGCCGATACTCATCCTCATGGTGGAGCGGCCTAATGGGTGCGATTCGGGGACAGTGATCATAGGCATTCTTAGGGTTCCTCCTCGCAGGACGCACCGGGTCAGTAGCTGGTAAATCTTTATCAAATCGTTCGGGTTGGATAAAGGTTTCACAATCCTCATCTTAATGACCATTCCTATGTCAAATCATCTCATGTGGTCTTGGGGTGGATTGACCGGACTCTCTGGGTTTTCTAATGTCTCTGCCCCAGTAGTCAAAGTATCAACCTTGTCTTTTAAGTCAAGTCCAACGTTTATCCTATCAAATTTGTCTAGTAAGGATTTTTTGAAGGTCGGCCATGGACATGTCTGCGTTCGAGCTAGCCGCTTGTGATGTTGGTGTCTGACATGGACGATCTATACGGCCTAGCGCTATGGAGCATTAAATGTCCCAACCTGTACTCTGATGCTAACAAATGTAGGGTAGACTGGTGAGATTGCTCGGACACTTAATATACAATGCTTAATGATGGTGAATATGCACGGTGGACTCGTGACTAATGCGTTTGTGTACTAAAATTCGATGCACTCAAATTTTTCGTCATTAGATTAACACGTTATTAATGAAATCTGAAGATTTATCAAAATATTCAGTGAACAAAATATAATGAAAACGAGTTTAGCTCTTCCACTTGGTGTGCACAAGTAAAAATACTAAGAATTGAAACCCACAATCTATATTGATTAATTAGAAAGACAAACGATTACAATGCTGGCTCCACTAAGCAATACAAATATTCATAGTGCACAATATAGGAACCACGCAACCAAAACCATAAGATTTACAAGTATTATGACTGTTTTACGGTGCTCGGTGGATGCGGAGAGGTGTCTGGCGACTGCGGGGATGGATAAAGAGAGGTGTACGAGCTTTAAGTTGTTTTTGGAAGTGCGGAATATAGCAGATATGGAGCGGGGAAGTGAATTTCACAGTGGGAAGGGGCTGGAAAACATGGTTTATCTGCGGGTAGGTGTTGAGTTGTGTGATTTTGGAGTAGGGAGGGGCTGAAATGCTGAAATCTGAGGTGGGGGAGGGCCTGCTGTGGGAAGTGGGGTAGTGCTGGAAGGTGTATTTTAGAAAGACAAACAATTGCAAAGTAGGATCCACTAAGCAATACAAATATTCATAGTGCACAATAAAGGAACCACGCAACCAAAACCATAAGACTTGCAAGTATTAGGGTTGTTTTAAGGTGCTTGGTGGATGCGGAGAGGTGTTCGGCGACTGCAGAGATTGGTAAAGAGAGGGGTACGGGCTTTAAGTTGTTTTTAGAATTGCGGAATATAGCGGATATGGAGCGGATAAGTGAATTTCACCGTGGGAAGGGGCTGGACGACAGAGTTTATCTGCGGGTAGGTGTTGAGTTATGTCATTTTGGAGTAGGGAGGGGGTAGAATGTTGCAATCTTCGGTGGGGGGAGGGCCTGTTGTGGGGAAGTGCTGGAAGATGTATTTTAGAGTGTTGAGGTGCGGGAAGGCTAGGATATGCAGCGGGGAAGGAAGGGGAGGTACGGATCTGGGGGTAGAGGGCTAATGAATTGCTCAAATGATGTTTCAGGCGGTGTTTGGGGTCGAAAGGGAAGAGGTGGCTTGGATTTGATGTGAGGTGGGGCGGAATACCTCCTGGTAGAGGATGGTAGGAGGCGGCAAGAGGAAGCAAGAGGCGGTGGGGGCAACTGGAGGTCACACCTTAGGCGTCGGCACCAAGGGCGTTGGTCGGCTTCAGCACCGAGAGAAGGATCCATGCGCGAAAAAACTCTTGTCAACCTGCATCAACTGCAAATTTCCCCATATACGTGCATATATATATATATATATATATATATATGGGATGGGGTTTTAGGGCATCCATCATGGACGGATCAGATCGCGCGTCAATAATGGATGCTTAAACCCACAAATTAGACCATAAAATACAAAAATATTTTTTAAAAAATAAACAACGGGCCAAGTGCGGATGTGGCCCGGATCGTCAAGATGCAACTCCGATTAGCGTCTACGGCACGTATAGACGCGCAAGTGCTCTGGATGGCGATCCTCATCAATATCTTTTGAGGATGTTCATTTAAAGCTGAATTGAGTTTATT
The DNA here is from genome assembly GCA_039513925.1 of Platanthera zijinensis. Classification (NCBI taxonomy): domain Eukaryota; kingdom Viridiplantae; phylum Streptophyta; class Magnoliopsida; order Asparagales; family Orchidaceae; genus Platanthera; species Platanthera zijinensis. Next base: position 4,431,639 of record CM077094.1, read on the forward strand.
TAGTCATGCACACCAAAATGGTTAAATGGGTACATATATGATTAGTTAGATAAAATCAATTTGTAAAGTTGCAAATGCGGGGTAAGCCGAAGCTATCATTTTTATCTCAAGCGTTACTTATATCATGATTCTCATGCTTATATCATTTTTATCTGAAGCGTTACTTATGTCATTATAAGTATAGCGCAAGGGGGTTTGGTTATTTCACATTACTAAACACTGGGTTTTGTTTAACTGGTTAAAATATCTTTTAAACTCCAAATGTTGTTCTCTGATATTTTCTCATGGATGCTTCATTCTAAATTCAGTTCAGAGATTATTTCTTCACGGACAGAGCGTGATAAAATGTCTCTAGAAGCTAGTTTTGCTAAGGAGAGGTTAGCTAGTTTCATGAAGGAATTTGACAATCAGGTACGCTCAGATTCTTAAGTTTTTTTTCCGCACCATATGTTTCCATTTGCTACTGTGGTGGTTCTATGTTGCATCACTCACTTTCACATGTGGCCCAATTTTCAACTTGTATTTTTTTTTAATTTTTTCTTCAGAGAGTTGAAAACACAGGAGTTTCAGCTAGGAATATGGAATTGACACACTTGCTCATTGATTATCAAAAGAGAGTACGAGAAAGCTCAGCTTCCTTACAAGCCTCAGAAGACAATTCACGGAAGCTATCTATGGAGGTGAGACAAACGTCCTCTGTGACTAGAAATTATATGGAAGTGGAGGCTATCTTACAAGTTTCTTAGAACAGGTGTCAATTCTGAAGCATGAGAAAGAATTATTTGTTAGTGCTGAGAAAAGAATGACTGATGAGGTTCAAAGTTTGATGGAAAGAGTGCACCGTCTTCAGGTATTTCTGCCTTCTGTTTATGTTCATTTAGCATGTGTTCGATGATATCTCAGTGCATCCGTGTGGTTGTCTCATCCTACAAATATCTGTTGTAACGGCCCAGAATCCGCCACAATTTAAATCAATCTTTCTGAGGGTTTTTCATAAACATACGCAGCAGTATATCAAAACAACAGGGTATACCAGTGAGAATATATAACATCACAATTTCTTAATGTACAGAATATACACACTATCCCAAAGCCAGGTAAGGAAAAAGTCTACATCTAGTACATTTCATCTAGCTATCATAGTACAAACTCAGGCTAACCCGTAGACGAGTCACATCTTCAACTGGTCTTCGATCTGCATCTGCCTGCGCCCGCCTAACGGGGTCTAGTACGCTGGTACTCTGCTCCTGAAAGAAAATTAGGAACCAATTAGTTTTGAAAACTAAGTGAATTCCTTACCCTTACCAGTATCTTTGCACTGCAATCAGACAAGAGAGTCAACATCAATAATCATAGGAGCAAAGCTAGTAAAAGAAAAACTCAACAATTCTATTCGGATATCAGTTCATATTTCATTTATTCTGTTTCGTGCTTCTTGAAATACTAAGGGTCATTCAAATATCTCTATCATCCGGGTCCGTCGACCCTTCATATCAATCCGCTTTAGGGCGCTCAAATGCGTAGCAGGCTTCCACGCCTCCTAAATTGGATTCTCATCATATTCCGTAGGAGTTCGACCCCTCCTACGAGGTGTGAGAGTTCTACCCCTCTCACGAGGTGTAGGAGTCTGAAGCATCCCCCCTACTAGGCCGACCCTTAGCTTTTCGATGCGTCGACGCGATCTCAAATTCAATTCTATCTTTCCGTTTCATTTCATTTTCTTAACATAACATTTATTTATATATTTTCCCCTCAGAAATCTATCGCTCGCTAAGCCACGTTAGCGTTTCGGCGATTCATATATTTCAGTGATATCAAATATAGGAAGTAACTAGCATAACCAGTTCACCAGAAAGTAGTAAGGACTCACCCCAACTTTTCCTTTACCTTTGTCCCTCGAAGGAGTCACATCACGTCTATCGCCGGACGTCATTCTCTGCAGTATCAAAATATCATTTACTTTAGGATTGCGCCTTACATATATCCGAGCGGACTCCTACGACGGCCACAACTACGACATCTAGGAATTGTCTAGGAAAGGACGAGTGTGGGTGACTCAAACTAAACATGTATCAGTCGACCAACATATAGTTGAAATACCCATGAGAAAATTCCAAATTGCTCCGATACACAACCGCAAGGGTTGCCACCAAGACAACACCAAGGGTTGTGAATAACAGCTCACCTCAAGTAGAAATCCATTCGTAAAATAGTCGGACAGTTAACACAAGCAGCCCAAACACAACCAGCATCCAAGTAATGCACAGCCGGCACACTCACAGCACATACAACACTGTCCAAGCACAGACTCACTTAAGGAGCCTAGACTCCACTCAAACCCTAGCCTCCAAATGTGATTCTAGGGAAATACAGAAACTTTTAATTCCAAAAGAGAGTGAAGAAAACCAAAAACCCCAAACCCTAGGTCTTCACCCATATGAAATCCTTACATCAACTTCAAAATAAACACAAGAGGAGTTAAGGGAAGGAGATTACCTCTCAATTGCAAGAAAAATCGCAGAAATCAGAGGAGAATCGAGCCTGATAGCACAAGCGGCGGCAGCGGCTTATTCCGTCTCTTCCTCCCGTCGAAATGAGAAAAAGATGATAAGGATAAGAATATAAGGCTCGGGATACTTCACCGCCTAACCGGTAGAGCCGGTCCAATATCCGGTAACCGGTAAGACATTGCAAATAAAATAAAACCGGCCACAGGAGAACAAACAACCCAGCACCTAGCCGGTCCAAACAAGGAAACCCCAAACCAAATCAAGCCCAAACTCCATCAGCTCATAAAATATCCGGCCAACTCAAGCCATTCAATTTGAAACGGAAACGAAACGACTGTCGCAGAATCAAACGGAAAAGCCGAACATAAAATTATCGTGCGACATCGCATCAGCACTGCATTTTTGCTTTCATCATCGGGGAGTAATCACATAATTTTTATTTTACAAAGTAAAACATTTATATTTGTTCGGGTATTACAAACTCTCCCCTCCTTAACAGAATTTTTGCCCTCAAAAATCACTCATTTTTGCGATTTCCAAAGAAAGAGGGAAAGATTTTCAACATTACATCCTCTCGCTCCCAAGTAGCATCCTTGGCAGGGTGGCCGGTCCACCAGACTTTGACAAAGTTTACCTGTCGATTCCGGAGATTTTTGCTTTGCCGATCAACAATCTGGTAAGGTGTTGTCGGACTTGATAAATCAGCTTCTATCTGCACATCACTGGCAGATATCATCAACTCTGGGTTCGGAATATATCGTCGGAGTGCGGATACATGGAAAACATCATGCAACCTCTGTAATTCAGCAGGCAGAGCTAGGCGATATGCCACCTCGCCAATTCGTTCACTCACAGGAAAGGGACCAACATACCTCGGACTTAATTTTCCAATACGTCGAAATCGGGAAATCCCTTTGAATGGTTTAATCTTCTAACACACCTGATCGCCCACAACAAATTTCACTAGACGATGTCGGGCATTATAAAATTTTTGTTGACGATCCTGTGCGATTTTCATTCTTTGTTGAATGAGACGAATTTTCTCTTCAATCTTATCTGTTCTCTTCTGCGGAAACAATTTCTTTTCTCCATCCTCTGCCCAGCTCAAAGGAGTTCTACATCGCCGCCCGTAAAGAGCGTCAAACGGGGCCATTTGGATCGTTGTTTGATAGCTATTATTATAAGCAAATTCAGCTAACGATAAGTATTTCTCCCAAGAGCCTTTTAAGTCTAAAACCACCATGCGTAAAAGATCCTCAAGCATTTGGATGGTCCGTTCGGACTGACCATCTGTTTGTGGATGAAAAGCAGTTTTGAACAATAATCGTGTTCCCAATTTGTTGTGCACTCGTCGCCACAACTCAGATGTAAACCGTCCATCACAAACTGATACGATTGTACGTGGAATACCATGTAATCTCACGATTACATTTACATAGAGTTCCACCAATTTTTCCGTCGGCCCGCTTTGCTTGATCGGTATAAAATGTGCGCTCTTTGTCAATCGGTCAACGATGACCCAAATACCATCATTCCCGGCTTTACTGCGAGGCATGCCAAACACAAAATCCCTCGCAACATCATCCCATTTCCATTCCGGAATGGGTAGAGACTGAAGATACCCAGCAGGCTTCTGATGTTCTGCTTTCACTACTTGACAGGTATGACACCGGGCAATATACTGAATGATATCCTTTTTCATATGAGGCCACCAGAAGTTCTGTTTCAAATCATGGTACATCTTAGTCCGACCAGGATGAATCGAATATGGCGTATTATACGCTTCATACAAGATATCCTTCTGCAGGTTATCGGCATCTGGTACACATAATCTGTCATTCAGGAGCAATAGAGCATCCTTTTCAACAAAGGCACTCACTTCTCCTTTCTGCAGTTTCTCAAATATCCCCATCAAGAAGGGGTCTTGAGGTATCGCTTTTTGGATTCTTTCTTTAAGCGAATATTGAATTCGCATTTGGCATAGCTGTGGTTGCTTTTCTTCAGGCCTAAATATCGCGCAAATTCCCATATCCTGAAGCATATAAAGAAGTTTCGTATTATATCGCGGTGTCACGGACATCGCAGTAATATTTTCCTGCTTAAGGCATCTGCGACCACATTTGCCTTACCTGGATGGTATTGAATATCCAGATCATAATCTTTAATAAATTCTAGCCATCTTCATTGGGGTAAATTAATTTCTCGCTGATCAAATATATATTTCAAACTTTTATGATCTGTAAAGATCTCGCAGCGAACACCATACAGGTAGTGGCGCCAAATTTTTAATGCGAACACAACTGCAGCTAATTCGAGATCATGTGTAGGATAATTTTTTTTCGGCATCCTTTAATTGTCGGGAAGCAAATGCAATCACCCTACCATGCTGCATTAACACGCAACCCAATCCTTTATAGGATGCATCGCTATATCTTTGAAAACCATCCGAGCCTTCAGGCATCACCAACACGGGCGCTGATGTTAATCTTTCCTTCAACGCTTCGAACGCTTGCTGGCATTCATCTCCCCACAACAATATTACGTTCTTCCGTGTCAATTGTGTCAAGGGTAGTGCTAGCTTCGAGAAGTCCTTGACAAATTTCCGATAATAGCCAGCTAAGCCTAAGAAGCTTCGTACCTCAGTCACAGATTTCGGTCGGGTCCAGTTGAGGATCGCTTCAATTTTAGCTGGATCAACAGCCAACCCTTCTGCATTAATCACATGACCAAGAAAGGCCACCTCAGTCAGCCAAAACGCACACTTTGAGAATTTGGCATACAACTGTTGTTCCCTCAAAGTTTGCAATACTTGACGCAGGTGTTGGGCATGCTCGTCCTCTGTCTTCGAATAAATCAATATATCATCAATAAACACAATCACGAATTGATCCAAGAATGCCTTAAACACACGATTCATTAAGGCCATAAAAGCTGCAGGAGCATTCGTTAGGCCAAAAGGCATGACGACAAATTCAAAATGCCCATACCTGGTACTGAAAGCTGTCTTAAAGACATCTTCTTCTCGAATCCTTAGCTGATGATATCCTGAGCGAAAGTCAATTTTAGAAAATATACGGGCACCAACCAACTGATCGAACAAGTCGTCGATACGCGGCAAAGGGTATTTATTTTTTATTGTCAATTTGTTCAGTTCGCGATAATCGACGCATAGACGAAGAGATCCTTCCTTCTTTTTCACAAATAAAACTGGAGCTCCCCAAGGTGAGGTACTTGGTCGGATATATTTCTTATCAATCAAGTCTTGCAATTGGACTTTCAACTCTGCCAATTCTTTTGGTGCCATCCGATATGGCGTTTTTGCAACTGGAGCAGCTCCTTCGATCACTTTAATTTCAAAGTCAACTCCTCTGGCTGGAGGCACACCAGGTAACTCTTCTGGGAAAACATCTACGTAGTCCCGTACTACGGGCACAGCCGTAATTTCTTTTTTTTCTTCTTTCATTTCTTTAATCATTACCAAAATGGCCTCACAGCCTTTCCGTACCAATTTTCTGGCTTTCATAGCCGAAATACTGATTTTGGCAACTTCACCTAACCCTTGATAGATCATCGGACTTCCATCTGGGCATTTAAACGCCACCTCTTTCGTTTTACAGTTAATAACTGCTCCTCGATCCGATAGCCAATCCATACCAAGGATGATATCATACTCCACCAACGGTAAGACCGCAACATCAGTTTCAATTCGTTTATTTTTAAAAGGTAGTGAGACTACGGCTCGCTCCTTTGTCTCTTCTCAGTATCTAACTCGACTAATCGAGCTTTCTCTACCAATAGTGCATATTCAGTAATATCAAATGGAACCACTGAAGCGCGGATATCATCCCGCAACCCTTCCTGGAACCGTAAACAGTGAGCTTCCTCGGTCGCCACTGCAGACTCAACATAGTATGCAAGACTGGAAAATTCGGCTTCATACTGAAGGACAGAGCGGCTTCCTTGAACTAATCGCAAAAACTTCTCCTGTAGCTGCCTCTTTTCCGTCCGCGGCACAAACCACTTTGTAAATTCGCGACTAACTCTGCCCAAGTCACATTCGCCAGACCGCGAGTCTGAAACTTCCCTTTCATTAGGTTCACCCACCATTTTTTAGCCTCTCCTTCTAGCAGAAAAACAACCAACTCCACCTTCCTCTCCGCAGGGCACCGCATCGTATCAAATATTGTTTCAATACGCAGGATCCAATCTTCTGTCTCGATTGGGGACAAACCACCACGGAAAGTCGGTGGTTTCAATTCCAGAAATTGCTTCATATCAACATCCAGTAAGCGAGGCTGTTGTGGTTCTACACGTGCTGGAGGAGGCACAACCGACACCACTGGGGTTACTCCATGAGGAGGCACCACCGGAGGGGTGTCCCGAACCAATCTAATTGCCTCAGCAATGGCTTGCGCAATATCAGTGATATGAAGTGAGGTAGACTGTCGTCCACTCACACTTTCTTCTGATCTGGAATCTCTAGAGTCTTCAGGTTCATTCCGAGCCTCTCGCATTCTGCGGCTCGAATACACTTGAAACGGTTCCTGAGGAAAAACCAAAAGACAGTTCCGTATATTCTGATATGCACTTGACATCTTTGTGAGTTAATATTCCATTCTGGTATTCTCTGCGGTAAATGCCATGTGAAAAACCTCCCTCTGATACCACTAATTGTAACGGCCCAGAATCCGCCACAATTTAAATCAATCTTTCTGAGGGTTTTTCATAAACATACACAGCAGTATATCAAAACAACAGGGTATACCAGTGAGAATATATAACATCACAATTTCTTAATGTACAGAATATACACACTATCCCAAAGCCAAGTAAGGAAAAAGTCTACATCTAGTACATTTCATCTAGCTATCATAGTACAAACTCAGGCTAACCCGTAGACGAGTCACATTTTCAACTGGTCTTCGATCTGCATCTGCCTGCGCCCGCCTAACGGGGTCTAGTACGCTGGTACTCTGCTCCTGAAAGAAAATTAGGAACCAATTAGTTTTGAAAACTAAGTGAATTCCTTACCCTTACCAGTATCTTCGCACTGCAATCAGACAAGAGAGTCAACAACAATAATCATAGAAGCAAAGCTAGTAACAGGAAAACTCAAAAATTCTATTCGGATATCAGTTCATATTTCATTTATTCTGTTTCTAACAAATTCCATTAATTCGTAATGTGCTTCTTGAAATACTAAGGGTCATTCAAATATCTCTATCATCCGGGTCCGTCGACCCTTCATATCAATCCGCTTTAGGGCGCTCAAATGCGCATCAGGCTTCCACGCCTCCTAAATTGGATTCTCATCATATTCCGTAGGAGTTCGACCCCTCCTACGAGGTGTGAGAGTTCTACCCCTCTCACGAGGTGTAGGAGTCTGAAGCATCCCCCCTACTAGGCTGACCCTTAGCTTTTCGATGCGTCGACGCGATCTCAAATTCAATTCTATCTTTCCGTTTCATTTCATTTTCTTAACATAACATTTATTTATATATTTCCCCTCAGAAATCTATCGCTCGCTAAGCCACGTTAGCGTTTCGGCGATTCATATATTTCAGTGATATCAAATATAGGAAGTAACTAGGCATAACCAGTTCACCAAAAAGTAGTAAGGACTCACCCCAACTTTTCCTTTACCCTTGTCCCTCGAAGGGAGTCACATCACGTCTATCGCCGGACGTCATTTCTCTGCAGTATCAAAAATATCATTTACTTTAGGATTGCGCCTTACATATATCGAGCGGACTCTACGACGGCCACAACTACGACATCTAGGAATTGTCTAGGAAAAGACGAGTGTGGGTGACTCAAACTAAACATGTATCAGTCGACCAACATATGGTTGAAATACCCATGAGAGAATTCCAAATTGCTCCGATACACAACCGCAAGGGTTGCCACCAAGACAACACCAAGGGTTGTGAAAAAACAGCTCACCTCAAGTAGAAATCCAATCGTAAAATAGTCGGACAGTTTTAACACAAGCAGCCACAAACAAACAGCATCAAGTAATGCACAGCCGGCACACTCACAGCACACACAGCATGTCCAAGCACAGACTCACTTAAGTAGCCTAGACTCCACTCAACCCTAGCCTCCAAATGTGATATAGGGAAATACAGAAACTTTTAATTCCAAAAGGGAGTAGAGACCAACCAAACAACCCCAAACCCTAGGTCTTCACCCATATGAAATTCTTACCATCAACTTCAAATCAACACAAGAGGAGTTGAGGGAGGAGATTACCTCTCAATTGCAAGAAAAATCGCAGAAATCGGAGGAGAATCGAGCCCGATAGCACAAGCGGCCACTGGCAGCGGCTTCTTCCGTCTCTTCCTCCCGTCGAAATGAGAAAAGATGATAAGGATAAGAATATAAGGCTCGGGATACTTCACCGCCCTAACGGTAGAGCCGGGTCCATATTATTCGGTAAACTGGTAAGACATTGCAAATAAAATAAAACGGCCACAGGAGAACAAACAACCCAGCACCCAGCCGTTCCAAACAAAGACCCCCCAACCAAATCAAGCCCAAACTCCATCAGCTCATAAAACATCCGGCCAACTCAAGCCATTCAAATTGAAACGAAAACGAAACGATGTCGCAGAATCAAACGGAAAAGCGAACATAAAATTATCGTGCGACATCGCATCAACACTGCATTTTTGCTTTCATCATCGGGGAGTAATCACATAAATTTTATTTTACAAGTAAAACATTTATATTTGTTTGGGTATTACAGAAACACATCGTCATAGTCCCCCAGTTGACTTTTACGTCGCCCAGCGTGCAAAATCCACGCAACTCCCAGAATGGCGTCGATCCCGCCATGTCGAAGCGTAGAAGTTCGTCGTCACCGAGTAAGCACCCACAGAAAGCGAGACGGCCGGACAACGGCCTTGGATTGAGCGGCGACGACCATCGCCTAGACTGATAGTGAAATTGGAGAAGGTTCCATTGGAAGACGTAGCTGTTGGGCCAAATGAGATTAAAGAAAATTATGACTCTCCCCGCTGTCTACCATGATGACAATGTGGCGCTCGCCCAACTTGCCCGCCTGGTCAGGAAAAAAGAAGGCAGTTGGCACTTCTGCGTGGACTATCGGGAGCTCAACAAAGCCACCATCCCAGACAAGTATCTGATTCTAGTGATTCAGGAGCTTTTAAATTAGCTCCACAACGCAACCGTCTTCACCAAGCTGGACCTCCGTTCCGGCTACCACCAGATTCGCGTACAACCGGACGATGTCGCCAAGACGGCTTTCCGGACCCATGACGACCACTATGAATTCTTGGTTATGCCTTTCGGCCTGACCAACGCACGGCCACTTTTCAGGCCACGATGAACGACATTTTTTGCTCGATACTTCGTCAGCACGTACTTGTTTTTTTTATGACATATTGGTCTACAGTTCTTCATGGTTTGGTTGCCTGAAATGCCACCCACAAAAAAGCATGGAAGCTCCAAATGGTGAAGGCCTGCGTCAGCGGCGGCCTCTGTGTTGTCCTCTGTCGTGATCTCAAGGTCTTCAAAGTCCGCCGAGGTTTTCTCGGGCTCGAAGTCGCCGATGATGACATGAAACTTTTTGATCACACAAACGTGGGTAGGAGAATAGGGCTGACGGCAGCGAAAACACAACCCTTTGCAGCGAAGATCGTCGAACTCACGGTTGGAGAACCGCTGAGGCAGGGCAGGACGGCCTGGCCTTGCGGCCAGAGAGGTCCGAAGGGCTTGGGGCTCCAGGGTAGTAGTCCTCCATGGTCGGCCGCCTGGCGAAGGCCCGCCTGAAATCGGCGGGGGGCGAGGTGACAAATCCACTTCCACAAGGCGGGCCATGTCGAGGACCTCAGAATGTGTCTAGGGGTGGTGGGTGCGGAGCCGAGACCGGATGTTGGGCCGAAGGCCCTGCATGAAGAAACCAAGATAGTGAACTGGTGGTCTGTGGTAGGCCAGGAACATGGGTGACGAGGGCCATGAACTCATCGATGTAGTCATCCAACGCACCAGATTGCCGTGCTCCACACAGTCTTTCAATGGCGGAGCCGGAATAACCCCTGTCGTTGCGACGAATCATTTCCTGCTTGATTTCCAACCAGGAGATGGTTGGGTTGGTCTGGTAGAGCCATCGGGCCCAGTGGAGGGCGGAGCCGTCGAGTCCCACGATGGCGGTAGAGACCTTGTTCTGCTCGGATGTAAGGTGGAGATCAAAGTACTGTTATGCCTTGGCGATCCACCCAATCGGGTCTACCCGGCGAAGGTGGGGAGGTCCAATGCAAGGGCCGAGCGACCGGGGGGAAAAAGGTGTGGCGTCCCCGATGTGCGGAAGTGGTGCCGCCCCGAGGATTGACGTGTCGGTGGCCGGGCACGCCGATCCGCTGGCGGAGGAGGTCGCCGGAGGTTGCAACGCATCAAGCTTTGCGTGGATAGCGAGCAAGGAGGCCTGCAAGGAGGCCACGATGGACTCCTGAGTACTGACACGACGTAGGAGGGTCTTTGTTAGCATCCTCCGATGGGGCCTCGACAGTGGAGCGGGTGTTCAGCGCCATGGCCACGGAAGGACGAGCGACAACGGTGGCGCGGCGCGGGTTGGACGGGCGTGGACGGGCGGCAACGTACTGGACGGCGCTGCAGAGGCACGACGCGAAACAAGCGGAACGACAAGCCGCGAACGTGCGGAACGACAAGTCGCGGGCGTGCGGGCTTGGATCGCGGAATCAACCGGCGGCCAGCGGAGGGCGGAGCGGCAGGTCGGACCAGTTGTTGGGGGCTCAGAAAAAGGCAGCTACGGGGAAGAGAGGAGGAGAGGAAAGAGAGAAAGGGGATTTAGGGTTTAGAGAAGAAATGAAAAACACACATTCATTCCAGGATGAAAAAATGCAGGGCTTACACGTCCTCTTATAGCGATGAGGAGCGAATACAAAAGGAAATTCAGAAATTAGAAAATACAAAAATACTTAAAATGACACAAGCAAATAAAGCAACAAATAAACCGTCTCAAGCAAAAGAAGCAACCAATAAATCACTAATTATCTTCTGCGGTAATTGTGGGGCCACTCGATACACGCGCCCAGCGCGTGTAAACTTTCCAAGGGGACTCGTCGTCGTGTAGCTCCGTAACTGTATTCTTCTTAGAGAGAATGCCGTCTTGAATGAAGGGGTAGTCAGTTCAATATGATTGATCCTTTCAGAAAACTTCGTATTGTTGGCAATGTAGCTCACTACTGGATCATTAAAAATTTAAAATAGATAGTTCTATATTCATCTGCCACACTAGATTGAACTACAAGAAAGACTTGATCTCGTATACATAGCCAACATAATTTGCATCTGAGAAGGCTTCCACGTCCAAATATTTAGTCCTGGCGTACAATTGCCTTTTTTCAGAAGAAATATTGATGTATCGGATAAACCGGTTCCTAGTATTTTAGTTTTATTAGAGTCTGCATGTGCTGAATCACACATACAGTAAAAAAGATATCAAGTCTAGTGACACTCATATTTATTAATTTTCCCACAGACCTCTAATAATGATATGGTCACCAAGAATTTCTTATTTGTAGATATTATATGTAAATCTATAGATGTATTGGTCGGCTTGTGACCAAGGTGATCAATTTTTTAGGATATTGTTTTCATATTGTCCCTAAGAAAGACCCCCGGTCTAGGTAACTCAACTTTAAGAAAGTATTTAAATGATTTGATGTGAATGAAGGAAAAGTTGATCATTTCAATGATTTGATAGCCAAGATGATTGACTTATTGGTTTGCTCTTTACCCAACCGGACCATTCAATTGCCGGCCCTGATTTCATCTTAGACTTTCCAATAAAAATTCTATGGAAGAAAAGTAAGGATCTTGTCTGGATGTCTCTGTATTGGAGATCTTTATACTGGATCTTGGGATGGTAGTTTACTAACTTATCTTGGCTCGCTAAAAATATCTTGATGAAATGCCTAAATATGGAAATTATTCGATGAATGGTCACACTTCATTTCCAGGATAATTTCTCGTGCTTTTGTTTATGCATCAGGTCTTTCTTTAAGTTACCTTGGCGTTCTGTTCATTTTCCAGCCTACACTTCTAATGCAAGGTATATACTGTTATAATGAGGATTGGAGTTTTGTATTATCATATGCTCCTGTTTGTTTGTTTTATAGTCGATCTAATTATGATTCCGTTTGAATCAACATAAGTTATCAGTTCCATCTTCAGTCACTTCTTCTCTAGTATATTGTTCATTTCATTATATTACTCCTCCAAGTTATGTCGCTATAATTAACGCTTATTATAGTGATTTATTATCTCAAGATTCAACAACTCAATAGAAAATTGAAGCAGATGGTGAATGTCTATAGTTAATTAGATAATCAGAATGACAGTAGTCAGCTCTGCAATATGTGTATTTGGTGCAATCATTTCTGTTTTCTGATGAAACTTCTACAAGACTGATAAACTAAGTGAGAAGAACTAGCTATAAATTAGTTTGTTAGTTCTTGATATACAACAGATGTAGTTAAAAAAAAATTGAATGTGCCTGGAAACTTATTATCGAGGATTTAAATTGTATTTCTGCTGGTGTTGTAGCTCTAAGTTTGTTAAATGAGAAAAACTTTTTCAGAAGCTCTCATCTCCAAAAAATAAAATGAACTCGGATACTTTTTTTGTTAGTATGTTCTTTGCTTCCATGCCTATATAAATGTGTTTATGAGTGTGATGAAGTTCTTTGTTTATACTTTGAAGTTTGAATCATTTGAATTTAGTCACTGCTTATCCATCAATTGTTATTAATGTAGCTCTACATAATGAATGATTTGTGTGAGAAAGAAAACTCACGTGCACAGCTTGGAGAGTATATGAAAGAAAATTTTGAGTACACCACTTGGAGCGCTCCTTATAAAGAGGGAAAAAAATTTGCAATCAAATTTATTCATGAATATAGTCTTGCCTTACATGAGTCTTTTGTGCCTTAATTTAAAATAGGTCCTAAAAGAGAAGACCAATAAACAAATTTAAATTAAACAACAACAACAACACTCAAGCCATTATCCCACTATAGTGGGGTTGGCTATATGGATCCTTTGTTGCCATTATGCCCTATCTTTTGTCATAATCTCACTAATGCCTAAGTACATCATATCTTTCCGTATAGTTTCATTCCAAGTCTTTATTGGTCTACCCCTCCCTCGTTTAACATGCCTAGTAACTAGACTCTCACAACGCCTAACAGGTGCCTCTAATGACCTCCTTTGTACGTGTCCAAACCATCTTAATCGAGCTTCTCTCATCTCTCTGCAATTGGTGCTACTCCTGTCTTAAACTTGATACGTAAATTCCTAATTTTATCCAGTCTCGTGCGCCCACACATCCACCTAAGCATTCTCATCTCCTCAACTCCCATTTTTTGCTCATGTACACAATTCACTGCCCAACACTCAGAACCATAGAGCATCGCTGGTCTAATTACAGTACGATATAAACTTTCCCTTGAGTTTTAATGGTACTTTACGATCACATAAGATCCCTGACACGCCTCTCCACTTCAACCAACCCGCTTGAATTCTATGTGTCACATCTTTATTAATATCTCCGTCGTTTTTGAATTATCGATCCAAAATACTTAAAACATTCACTACGGGAAATATCTTGAATCACCCACTTAATAACGCGCATCCGTCCTTCTTGTACTGCTAAATTTAAGCTCATATACTCTGTCTTTTCCCTACTCAACCTAAAACTCTTCTTTTCTAAAGTGTCTCGCCAAGATTCCAGTTTTGCGTTTACACCCTCGCGCGTCTCATCAACCAAAACGATATCATCCGCAAACAATAAACACCAAGGTATTGCTTGTTTGATATGTCCGGTAAGCTCATCTAAGATAAGGATAAAGAGATAAGGGCTTAAAGCTGAACCTTAATGTAAGCCAACAGTAATAGGGAATTCCTGTGTTAATCCTCCAGATGTCCTCTCCCTTGTCACTGAATTTGTTTACATATCTTTGATTATATCAATATATAAATTAAACAACAAAATAAACTACTTTCCCTTGACGATTACATAAAACATAGATTAATAAAATAAATAAATAATTAGAACTAAACTCTTATGACAAATAACCATGAATATAGAATCAAACATCCATCATTCTCCCAGACCACAAAAGCATATGTGACTTACCTAAAGGATATCCGGAGGCTTTGGCTCAAGAACACCCAAGTAGCTTGCAACACAATAGGAAGCTTGGGTTCATGCTGACGTGCCAACTGCCAAGCGATGATCTCGAAGATGGCATTTTTGAAAAAATCAGAATCCGAAGGCTCATGAAGACACCATAATGCTTATGTACAATTCTCTTACCATTATAGAGAGCAGGTAGTAATTTTGGAGGTCCCACAAACTCCATGTGAACAATCTCAGGAGGATGAGATGCAACTGGGGGTTGAATTTTAGGGAGGTGGTTGTATATTGTTTTGTGAATGGTTTGTGCTCAATGAAGGAGTATCTATTTGGATGCTCGGTTCCGCTCCATCTCTTGGAGATCAACCCTAGAGACCACCCCCCAAAAGCACAATCTTTTAAGCAACCCAAGTTTAGTCCATAGAGCAAGTACAACATATCCATAAACCTTTGGGGTAGTTCAACATAAATAAACACACATTTTTATTACTTGTGGTCCAAGTTTATCCATGTCAGATCCACAATATGAATAAATACAGCTCATCCAAAAACCTTAAGGGACAACTTAGACAGGGATATTTAGCATGAGAACTTCCAAAGGATATTTCAGTTGAAACCAGGAAAACATGAAAATAATATTCCGATCAACAAACTCACTACTCTTATATATATATATATATATATATATGAGTAGGGAAGAATACACATAGACTAAATTACCCCCATAGTGGGATAATGAAAGATAGACTTGACTAATTATAACTCTCTCCTCAAGTCGAATGAAAGATATCTGTCATCCCAAGCTTCTGAATATCATCAGTAAAAAATATCGCATCCCAAACTTGGTGAACACAGACGAGTGGTCTTTTGACTGAACGAAAGGAGTGACCACATTCCTTTATCCAAATGGTCTTTGATAAAGTGTCGATCTACCTCAACATGTTTAGTCCTATCATGCTGAACGGTGTTATGAGCTATATTGATCGCAACCTTATTGTTACAGTATAGGGAGATAGGGCTATTCTCTTGGATCCCTAGATCATGTAGCATGGTATGCACCCAAAGACCTTCACATACTCAGCCTCAACATTTGATCTAGCAACCACATTCTGCTTCTTACTCCTTCATGCCACTAAATTTTCTCCAACAAAGGTACAGTGACCGATAGTGGATTTCCTGTCATCATGACTTCCAGTCCAATCAACATCAGTGAAGACTTTGATCTTCAAGTGATTGTTTCGAGAGAACAAAAAGCCATGATCATGAGCCTTCTTCAGGTATCACAATACGCGATATGCTGCCTCTTGATGTTTGATCCTAGCCTCCTAGGAGCGCATATATCTACTCAAGATACCAACAACGTACGTAATGTCAGGACGGGTGTGAGATAAATATATGAGTCTCCCAACAAATCTCTGATAACTCGAAGTATCCGTGCGATCACCATCACCGTCCTCATCTATCCTGTGATTCTCCTCCATAGGAGTGTTTGCTGGGACACAGCCTAGCATTCCAGTTTCTTTTAAAAGATCCAAGACATACTTCCGTTGAGAAATAAAGATACCTTGATTCGACCAGATCACCTCAATACCTAGGAAGTATCGTAATCTTCCTAAGTCTTTCACCTCAAACTCAACAGATAGAAGAGCCTTAAGGTTACTAATCTCCTCATTGTCATTGCCTGTAATCACAATATCATCCACATAGACGATAAGGATCACAATCTTCTGGTCGTTTCTGCGGCTAAATATGGTGTGATCAAATTGTCCATGCTTGTAACTAAATTTGATCATTGCCTTGAGAAATCTGTCAAACCATGCCCTTGAAGACTATTTCAGTCCATATAGGGATTTTCTCAAGCGACAGACAAGACCTTATGCTCCATGTTTTACAATTCCAGGGGGAAATTTCATGTACACTTCCTCA
This sequence comes from Platanthera zijinensis, assembly GCA_039513925.1. Lineage (NCBI taxonomy): Eukaryota > Viridiplantae > Streptophyta > Magnoliopsida > Asparagales > Orchidaceae > Platanthera > Platanthera zijinensis. The sequence continues at coordinate 4,448,255 of CM077094.1, forward strand.
TCAAGCTCACCATGACGGAAGGAATTTTTAACATCCAGTTGATGAAGATCCCATCCTAAGCAAGCGACACATGATAAAAGAACCCGTATATAGTCTATCTTTGCCACGGTAGCAAACGTTTTCTGATAGTCCAGTCCTTCAGTTTGAGTGTATCCTTGAGCAACTAACCGAGTCTTGTATCGTTCAATCTCACCATCCTATGTATGATATTCACCCATTGTGATCCAATGACTTTCTTTCTGGGGGGAAGAGAGGAGACGTCCTATGTATGATATTTGTCTCAGACTGACATTTCTTCCTTCATAGTCCGTGTCCAAACAGGTATCTCCAATGCTTCCTGCCACGTCTTGAGAATGAAAACCAAAGATAATGCAGAAATAAAGGCCTGATGGGCCGGGGTAAGATGATGATAAGCAACATGATTGGAAATTGCTTGTGGAGTGCATACATTTTTACCTTTTAGCAAAGCAGGAGGGTCATCACTAGAATCCGAGCCTGAAGCGGGCACTGGCAGAGGTGGAACACTAACAACCTGTTTCCTCGGTTGATGACGGTGGTATACGTGCGAAAAAGGAGAGATGGAAGGAGGAATATGAGGAACTTGGATGGGGGAAGACGGAGGTATCTGAATAGCTGGAACAGGGGTAGAATACTGAGTAGGAATGAGTGCAGGAATAAGAGGAAGATGGAGATTAGGAGGAACACAAGTGTCGCCCAACTCCCCCTGACAAAGAGAGTGATTCGAAGCTAGATAATAAGGTTCCTCCTCTCGAAAAGTAACATCCATGGTACAAAAAAAATGCTTGGAAGGAGGGTGGTAACACCGATATCCTTTCATAATGGAGGAATAACTAATAAAGGTGCAACGTTGATCCCGAAGGTCAAGTTTTCCCCTATGAGGCTGATGAACATGCACAAAACATACACACCCAAATACACGGGGTGGAAGATGAGAGGTATGGACAACCGACATAGAAGAGAGGCGAGCGATGGGAGTAGCATACTCTAAAACATGGGAGGGAAGACGATTTATAAGATGAGAGGCAGTGAGGACAACATCACCCTAATAGGATTTGGGAAGATGCATAGAGTGAAGAAGACAACGTGTCACCTTAAGAAGATATGACGATTCTTCTGTTCAACAACCCCATTTTGTGTGGAGGTGTGAACACGTGGTTTGGTGTAAGATACCATGATTGGAGAGTTATGAGCCAAACAGACTGCGATCATCGTATTCCCCTCATTGTCACTACGAAGAACACAAATTTTGCCATCAAATTGGGTCTGAATCATCTTATAAAAATTTTGGAAATAAAAAAACACGTCACTTTTTTTCTTTAGCAAATAGACCCAAGTGGTTCTCGAGAAACATTCAATGAAGGTAACAAACCAATAAAAACCAGATAAAGAAATCACAGGGAAAGGACCTCAAACATCAGAATGTATAATAGAAAAAGGAGTGTCAGTAGGAGAAGATAAATGCACAGAGGTGTGTCGAACATGCTTCGGCATAGCACAAACATCACACGACTAACTTTTAATAAACAGAGAGAAAGCTGGAAACAGTTTGGAAAGATAAATGGGTGAAGGATGTCCGAGGCGCAGAGGCCATTGTCGGACATCAATAGCAGTGATAGTAGTCGATGTGAGAGCAGGAGATGGTAGCTGGTTATCCACGTAGTACAAGCCACCTTGGTTCCTACCACTGCCAATTGTCCGCTTCGTATTCAGTTCCTAAAAAATACATGAGTCAGGAAAGAAAGTTACAGAGGTGTTAAGAGATTTAGTAATGTTGTTGATAGAAAGAAAACTGCGGGGAAAAGAGGGAACGTGAAGAATGGAGGAAAGAGAAATAGAGGGTGAGCATGAGATATGACCTTTGCCCGCAATGGAGGACAGGGTGTCATTAGCAGAGATAACCTTATCCTTGCCAGATAAAGGTGTGTAGGAGACAAAGCCTGAAAAAGATCCAGTCATATGATCAGTGGCGCCTGAATCAATGATCCATGCAGAGGAAGCGATGGTAGCAGTGTGCGCACTGGGTGATGTCGCAGTAACAAATGAGGTGGAGACACTGGAAGCAAAGTCAGACTGGGAATGAAGAAAGCGACGAAGAACATCCAATTCTCGGATGGAGAACTGTCCAAAAGGAGGATATGAAGGGGCATCATAAACTTTGGTTGCATACGCAACATCAATCACTCGAGAACACCCCCTGCGAGTTCCTCCATAGCTGGGACCATGACCACGTCCACGGCCAGCAGGAGCCAAATAAGGATGAGTTCGCGGTGGATCACTCATTTGTAGCATCATCACACACGGCGAATTGACCAAGGAAACAACACCCAAGAGATCCCCTAGCTGCAACAAACATACCTGACAACAAAATCACATAATATGCATCGATCTGATGGTGCAACCATCCCTTTGAACCTGCGGCCAGATCTTCTTTATTGGTTTGTAGCCGATAAGGGGAAGAGGACGAAGAGGTTGCTCGATCTCACTGTAGAAGAAGAATGTTGGAGTAGGTCGATAAGGAGAAGAGGAGGCAAGGTTCCTTTGACTGGGAGCAGCACTGGCAGAGAATCAGACAGGGACGGCGGAAAAAGAAAGGCGGCATCACGAGAGAACGACGACACCGTCCTCCTCAGCAGCCGACTGCGTCGTCGTTCCCACCAGGCGACCGCATGAGCGGTTCGAGCACCTACGCGCCGCTCAAAACAACCGACAGAGAAAGCGGGCCGAAAGAAATAGGGCGCAGGCGGGAGGGACGAGAGGGCGAGACGGGAGGAGCGTGGATAGGTTTTCTAAATACTCCTCTGATACCAAGTTGAAATCAGGAAAAACATGAAAATAATATTCCGATCTTAACATAACCCACTACTCTTACATATATATATATATATATATATACCATTAAAACAATAGTGTTATTTGGAAACACACCACAAGACGAATCAGAACCGTTGGATCAAACTATTTCAAAGATTGGCCGTCAGATTGAATGGATGTGGACTGCCAATAGTCATTCCTCCAAAAAACACCTTCCTCAACCTCCAGAAATCCCGATTCCAGAAAACCTCTCACGGATTGAATACAAATGAACCAAATTACCGTCATAGTGGGATATAATGAAATAAGAAAGACTTGACTAATTACAACCAGTGTTGTGGATATCGGCCGCAAAAAACGGCCGACACGGCCATTTTTTTAAATTAATTTAAATATTTAATTATTTATTATTTTATATTTTTAACATCTTCCGTTGTTTTAAATTCCCGACTTCGCTCATTTCATTTCCTTTCATCGCTCTGCCCTAGCTCTCCCCGTCGCTCCTGGTTCTCTGGTTCTCCAGTGATCTCTAGCTCGCTGGTGCTCTCCCTCTCTCGCGCGCTGTCGACACTTTATTTCTCTGGTGCTCTCCCTCTCTCAAGCGCTGTCGACACTTTATTTCTCTGTGGAGATGAGAATGCTTAGGTGGATGCGTGGACACACGAGACTGCATAGAATTAGGAATGAATGTATCAGGGATAAGACAGGAGTAGCACCAATTGCAGAGAAGATGTGAGAAGCCCAACTAAGATGGTTTGGACACATACAAAGGAGACCATTAGAGACACCTATTAGGCGTTGTGAGATTATAGTCACTAGGCATGTTAAACGGTGGAGGGATAGACCAATAAAGACTTGGAATGAAACTATAAGGAAAGACATGATGTGCTTAGACATTAGTGAGATTATGATACAAGATAGGGCACAATGGCGACAAAGGATCCATATAGCCAACCCCGCTATAGTGGGATAAAGGCTTGTGTGTTGTTGTTGTAATATCAGAGAAAGATATACTTGTACATTAATATCTCATAGTACACATCTAACGTCATACATATACAATTTTGATGACTTGACTATACACAATCTGTAATATTTCACCTGACATGCGCATATATGCATAACCCTGTGGATAACAAAAACCTAACATCCCAAACTGACTAGCACCACATATACTCTACCCTAAATATAAATGAAAATTATCATGTGTGCAATCATTTCTCTTTACAATACTTCTTATATTCTTCAATAGCTTCAAAGAATACATACAATATCTTTATCCACAACATGTATTTTGAACCCAAAAACCACGACTCAAACGAGGAGTTCGGACCGATGTGGCAACTTGCACGTATTTCTCCCATGTTAAGAGCCCTTGACCGATCGCTTGGAACTAAGAAACAGACCCATGAGCTGCAGCAAGAAGGTCCCGCCACACACTCAGAAGATCAAAGAGAGCTTCTCCTCCCTAGCCAATGCTGAGCTGGAGCACCTTGGAAGGCACTGAGGAACACCAGATTGTCCACCCAGAAACCACGACAAACAGTATGGCACCTCCACGCCAACCAGGATCAACAAGAGGAGAGAGAAGCCAAAAAGAGTCCTCTCCAAAGGTGCCCTTGGGGGTCTTTTTATGGTTTTCCAAAACCGTTTTGCAAATAGCGGAATCCTGCCTTTTGGATTTACTAATCGCAGTCCAAATGACCCGCCAACAGCGAAACTCCGCTGCTTGGAGGGGCTATTAGCAGGCCCAGAGGAGTTTCTCAGTAGATCAATTGGGCGAGTTGACTTTCCACTCGCCTTAAGGTGGCGAGTGCATGGTGGGTCTGGCACTCGCCGCTTGCATTGAACCTGGGGAGAGTGCTGTGTTGGATGCCCCGCTCGCCCTTACTAGCTACCTGGGCTCGCCTTGTGCGAGTCGGGGCGGGCTGTCCTCCACTCTCCTCGCAGCTTGCTCGGGACTTGCTTGTCTTCCTTCCTTGGTCTCTCCGGGGGGGGGCGGGGGGCACTCAGCAAATACGGGATTGTACAATGTACCTCGGCTCTCATAGTTGCTTCTTTCTAACATGTATATGCTAGTCTACTATTAGTTAAGTCATATTTGCAACACTTGTTATCTTGTACCCCTAATAAAGTGGAGTAAGATTAGTTATCTTGCATCTTTTGAGCCTTAGTCTTGGATCTCTCCTTAGAGAGGACTCCTGGAGAGAACTCGCATTCAGAGTGTGGAGGGAGTACAGCTAATTGTATTCAGATTGGGTACTTAACAATTGGATACCCTCCGGCCTTCCTGCCTAACCCTAGGTTGCATGGTGTCCTTATGAGACACCTGAACCGATCTCTTCCTTGTCAGACAATTCATACTCTCCCGCAAGGATTAATCCTTCATATGTCCTATTCTTATGCATCGATGTAATTCTCTTTTCATTCAACTTTTCCCTTTTTTAATGTTAATGTCATAGGTTATATTATTATTTATGCTCTCTTCTGAATTCATATATTTCATAATATTCATGTCCTTACGATTGACATGTGTCGACCGGGCATCTAGAGTATGTTTAATCAGGAAATTCATCATCATATATATAAGCATACAATTATTCATGCTAATAATATAATGTGCAAGCATAAATATGCACTTAAAAATAATAAAAACTAAAGAAATAAGAATTTACCGAAGCTTTCTACTTCCCCTTATCCTTTCTAGGGTCAATATCTCTTCCTTCCGTCAACGTCATCTCGAATGCTAATTTTTTCAGCGGGTCTTTTATTATTTGGGAACAGGGCCTCTGAAATGTATAGATTTCACTTTTAAATTTCCATATTAACATAAGTTGCAATTTAAGGAAAGGGATTCTATTTACTATTCTAGGAGGATAATTTGGTAGTTTTTAAAGGTTCTATTGGAAATAGGGAATGTTTATAACGAGTCTTAAAACATGTAGTTTTATATTATTTAACTCTCCCAGTTACACCTTTACATAATACAACTTCACATAAACCACCCTTGATATTATGATATTATGGCCCTTTTGAAATCATAACAACCAAAACTTCAACATGAACAACCCTTCCTTAAGTTAAAATTAGAAAACGGATTAAGTATCAAGCATAAACCAACCAACCAACCTTCTTTATATATAAATGCATTGGCATCAATGCATCCCAAAGCCACTCCAAATCTTAGCCACAACTTACTTTTAGAAACATATTTGATCACAAACCAGCCGGCCCACCTTAATATTTAAAGAGATTTTGTAAAACAATTAGACCATCACATAATTGAAGATTGCCCCCAATTTTTCTTGCAAAATCTGTGACACCTGCTTGCATAGAGTTCAAAGACAAAAGACAATTATAGTTATATCACCAAAAATAAGACACAATATCAGCTAACATCATAACAAACTTACCAAAATAATATTATTATTAAATCAATGAAGTATCAATTAACTGCAGCCACTTATTACACCTATACTTTTAAACTCAAACTAATTATTATTTTCCGTTCTCCAAAAACAAACCAACATTAATATAGAATTAACCCAACATATATATAAATCAAAATAATTAAAAACATTAATATAGAATTAACCCAACATATATAGAAATCAAAATAATTAAAATAACACATCAAGAAGAATCACTTCCACCTCATCGTCTCATCATCACGGAGTCTTTTTAGTTAAATATATTCCTATTCACATATTTGTTTGATTAGTTATATGAGTATTATGTCCGACATCATGATTTAAGATTTATGTATAATTTATATTAGACATTGGGTTTGATGGGGAGAGATATTGCAATTCTCCCCTCCTTACAGACTCCGTCTTACATACTCCTATGAGGTGATCCGCCAACAAATTTTGAGAGAATCTGACACCCCACCTTGAATGCTACTGTAACTGTCATTTCTTTTGTTACTAACCTTCTGCAGCGGTGTTCGCTCGTTTTCTCCTCGCCCTCCAACTTTTTTGCTCATTCGATCGGTCAAGGAGCTCACCACAAGGCTGTCAGGATCTAGATCCTAGATGAGATCGTTTTGAGGTAGGATCGGATCAGATAGTAAGGTCGGATCGAGGATCGCCTTACAAAATCAGGATCGATTTACAAAATCTGGATCGTATGATTGTAAGATCCTATGATCCGGATCGCGATCCTGACAACCTTGGCTCACCACTGTCGTGGCGGGTGCACCAGGGATTGTGGAGGATATCACCCTCTTTGCTCCTATTGTGGACGGCTTTGCCATCTTGTCAAGAGGTGCTTTATGAATCATCCTCACCTCCGTCCTCAGGCCCATGTCAGTACTACTGCACTTGAACCTTCTGTCGTATTGTCTACTCCGCCATAAGAGGATGATTATTTTTGGAACTGAACGCGGCGATCTCTACTGCCTTGACGATCTTCCCACTTCCTCTGCATCTGTCGTCTCATCTTCTCTACACCAGTAAGCACTGCCTATATCCGACGGGTACACTTTTTTCCCTCATCCTGCGTGTGTTTGGTTGTATTGCTTTCGTTCACATTCCTGCATCCGGTTGCGATAAACTCTGCACTTGAGTCACCAAATGTATCTTTGCGGGGGTACTCTCCGACGCAAATGGGATTCGTTGTTTTGACCTTATCTCCAAACGACAGTTTGTCTCAACCAACGTCTCCTTTTTCGAGTCCGTCCCTTATATTTTTGAGAACGTAGGAACCCTGTCTCTCAACATCCTTCCTCTTCCCTCTACAAGCTCTCCTACTCCCACTTATTTTTCATCGTTCCATATCATTCATGCTCCCTCCCCTAATATCTCACTGCCGACACCAACTCATGCACGCGCCCTCACCTTTTCCATATCATTATCATTAACGTCCGGCTTCCCCGCCTGGCCTCGCTCCTTCCACTCCATTGTCCCAGTCGACAGCTCCCAGGCCAGCGCTTTCCTCTTCGGAAGGTTCCCACACTTTAGTGGGCTCAGACTTCGATCTTCCCATTGCTATGAATGTGGGAATTTTCAGCTTCAAATTCACGAGATACCTAGACCCTACAAGATACTTCTTGGGAACATTTTGTTTCCAAAGATATGGGTCTTCCAAGATACTTCTTAGGAGTTGAAATTGCGAGATGCAATAGCTCAATTGTTCTCTCTCAACGCAAGTATGCTCTAGATATACTCAATGAAGTCAGTCTCTTTGGAACAAAACATGTACGCATGGTTATCAGGATCACGATCCAGATTCTTAGGATCTTACGATCGTACGATCCAGATTTTGTAAATCGGTCTGGATCTTACATATGATCTAAATCGGCTCATCTACAACTAGGATTGCGGTTCGGATCTTAGAAATTTTAGGATCACTATCCCGACCCGATTCTACCGGTCTGGCCAAAGGTAACTAGAAACATGTCTAACCCTATCCCGACCCCATTCAACCGATCTAACCCCCATAATCCATTGATTAACCTTATCCCGATCCTGCCCCATACCCCATCACAGAATCATATCATACTGTTTTACTGTATCCCAAGTGTCGATTGTCGACTGCAAACGGAGGCTAAGAGCAACGTCTTCAGTCGCTTCCAGTCCAGACAATGTCTTCTTTTTTCTTCCTTTTTAGGTTCCATTTCAAATGTTGTATGTGTCTTTTCTTAGATTTTTGCGTATAAGCAATCCAGTGGTTGATAATCTAATGGCTTCATGCTTCCTACTTTCAGGCCGACATCTTCTCTTCTTTTCAAGCGTACGAGCAATCTAGCGGTTAAAAATCTAGTATACGAGCAATTCAAGCTTCCTACTTCCAGCGTACGAGCAATGCAGCTGCCTGGGTTCGTCTTCCTACTTCTAGGTTTCCATCAATCCATCAGTCCAAATTTGTTTTTATTATTAGTAAACATTGGGTGCCCTACTTGAAACTGGAAGTGAGCTTAGTATGATATTATATTTTAGATATAGTTATTCAAAATTTTTTAATATAATTATTCACATACTGCTCAATTTATTGATTTTTTGTTTATTGAGCATGTAATTAGATGATACAAAGTTTAATTTTATATTTTTAGTCTTAATTTATGAATGTTGTAGAATCTTACAATCCTCGATCCGATCCTACGATCTTATCCGATCCAACCTCGAAACTATCTCACCTAGGATCTCGATTTTGACAACCTTGTTTGCACGAAATCTCATGCCTATGGGCACTAACAAACTTTGGGATGTGAAATCCCCTCTCCTACAGCGCGTTACTCGATACATGTGTTTGGTCAATAAACTCATATTTTACCGTAACCAAACTTAATATCAACTATGTTATTGGAAGGTTAAATCAATTCATGCAGACTCGCAGAGAATGTCATATGCAAGTTGATCTAAAAATATTAGAATATATAAATGGGTCTCCAGGTAAATGACTGTTGTTTCAAAGAAACAATCACTCACGCATTATGACATTTTGATGCAACCTATGCAAATGATAAAGGAGATCAAAAATCCACTTCTGGATGGTGTACTTGTGTTGGAGGAAATCTAGTCATATGGAAAAGCAAAAAATAGGTAGTATCCAGGCCAAGTGCTGAAGTTTAATACAGAAATACGGCTGAAGCAAGCCATATACTCAGCAACCGTAAGCACATGTCGTAAGCCATACAACTTATCGAGTAGTTGGTCTCTAGAGGATGCAGGAAGGTACTTGTCTTTTAGTCTCTGCTTCATATCATCACATTTGGTGATGAGATAATAACCTTCCCTATCAACTGATCTCTTTACACTGGTCCAGAGTACTTTAGCCTGCCGTATTAATTTCATTTTGGCAAATCATACACATCGCTCGTCACTCATGTCATACCACTCAAAATATTGGTCCATGTCAATGAGTCAGTCGCTAAAAGCTTTCAGGTCCATGTGACCGTCAAAGGAAGGAGCATCGACGTGAATGCGTCGGGTGATGTCATCCTCCTGTGGGAAACCACCTTTGTGTGGCTCCAGATTATCCTCAGCGTACTCATCATGTGCTTAGTTGTGTAAAGCGGATGGGGGATGGTGCTCTCGACGATCGAGATCATAAATTCATTACGGTCATGATCATGACAACTGTGTTGGGGCATACAATCTCTGTGATCATGTGGAAACAAGTAGGGTCCATCGCGTTGAGAAGGATGCTTGCTCAGGGTTCCGCCTTATAGTTAGTGCGGGACCCCGACGGGGAATATCATAATGATGTCACTCAAGGGGAGGTCGAACACCCATCAGACGCTGATCAGGACGAGGAGGAATGTCGTGATCTCCCCCACGAGGTTCTTCTTGCCATGCCGGCATGTCTCTCAGGCTTTCTAAATTTTCTAACCGATTATTTATTTATGCAAGGTCATGACGGAAGTCCTGGAACTGAGTACCTATAATGTCAAAAAAGTCCAGGACAAGTTGTTTAAATTCGACTAGGGACGTGCTCGAATTTGAACTAGTTGTTCGGTCATCAGTGATGTGTGATTCAGACATGGGGGATCTAAAAACCCTACCACTACGGAGTATAGACATGGCCCAAACCTGGCTCTGATACCAATTGATGTATGGTAGGGTGTGTGATGCGAGACTACGATGCATTCTTAGTGATTGGTGGGATGTTGGTCTTACGACCTCAACACTAAATGTGAAGTGACCATGCAAGGAACGCCGACAATATTCAAAAGCTACCAATGAACATTAAATCCACACAATTATAAATAAAGCAAAATTTATTTTCTTTTGGGCTAGCAAGTAATGACTTTCCTCCTCAGGGAGGCCAAAGCCAAGCGCACGGCGAATGATTCTCTCCTGCAAATCACAAGCAAATCTCAAACAAAATTCCACAATATTATATATCCAAAAAAATGAGAATTCACAACATCCTATTTTAGTTTAGAAAACAAAGATCAATACAACAAATAAAAACTCACAAAGTACGGGGGCTACTATGGGAGGGGAAATCCGAAGACGTGTGATGCGAAAGAGGCGATTTAGGGAGGTATTCGGTGGTGGGTATGGGAGCTGGATGTGGGCGGTGGATGGATCTGAAGGGAGGAGAGGTTAGGGAGGTGTTGCACCTCACATGCTAGGGGAATTGGTGTGGGGGGGGGGGGAGTGTGGGGCTGTAGAGTGGGGGCAGGGGGTGCGGACTGTAGGACTATAGGGTGGTTGCAGGGTTTAGGGCGGCTGTGGAAGAGTGGGGGAAGGGGGTGCAGACAATGGCACTACAAGGTGGTCGTAGAGGGTATAGGGCGGGGGGATTTGTGGAGGCCAGACAATTATGGAGGCAACATGGTGGGCGACGGCTGGATGAAGTAGTTGTTGTTTGGAGGGGTTAGAGGGGGTCGGCTAGGACTTAGGAAGGGGAAAAATGATGGTTATGGATGGGGAATACCTTTAAAATGCAGAAAAATACCTAGGAGTCGTCACATAGGGCCTCACGGAGTCATCATCGTATGGGGATTGTCGTCTCCAAAATCTGCAATCGCCTTTTAGTAGCCCACATACTCTTTATTTATAACAAAAAATATTAGGCCAACCCAACATCGATGACTATAATTGATAAGGGATGTGGCAGGCCCGATGACATGAAATAAAATAAAACATAACATTACAATATATGAAAAAAGTAGGTAAACGACGAGTCTGATGCATTTATGGAGTCACATCGCCGATCTGATCAAGTTCTGTGTGATATACGAACGTGGTCCCGCCTTATGGTGAGCCAACTCTGATGGGTCCCCATCAACTCCCCTCGACTGAAAAGCATTCATCTTCGATGAATGGAGATGATTCTATTCTAGTCGAAGTCCGGGTGCGAGTCTATTAAGCTCTGCAAAAACTATCCAAGTGTCGTTGATGAAGGGCCGTCCACGCCAGTGTACCTAGTATCGGCACACATGACAATTCAAAGAGACGACATACTCATGTGATACTATTTCAGTAAGTCTCTCAATGCTCAACTCTCATGTTGGTGAACCGGGTGTGATCGGTGGTGACAAAGGTGAAGCTATAGTAGACGGATTCACAGGTGGGTGAGGATCGTGAGTGGATGAGTGTGGGATGGAGATGACTGTTGTGTAGACTCATGAGGGTCTCCACAATACGGATTCATATACTCGTGAGGCTCGTAGTATAGCGTCAGGTCCTTTACGTTAAATACGGGATGGGTACCTGATGGGAATCCACCGAATCCTGCACCTGGAGGGGGTCGTCGCAAGGCGGGACCCGCGTTCATTTATTCGCGCAGGAAGACTTGATCGGATCGTCGATCGAACTCCACGGTTGCGTCCGGGACGTCGCCGCGAGGCAAAACACTATATTAGTTTATATTTTTCTGTTTATTATTGATGCATTTTAAGGGCCGAACTCACCGTCCAATCATAGTCATTGATGGGGAAGCCCTAGCTTTTCTTTTCTTATAAATAGGAGTCTAGAGGGCTAAAATGAACCATTGCAGATTTTGGAGACATTGAATCCCGGAATCCCGCGATCCCTCCCCGGTGCCAACGTCGTGGAACCCTACGTGACGACTCCTAGGCCTCCGAACTCCCCCCCCCCCCAAGGTAATCTCTACCCCTACCTTCGTTTTCCACCCCTCATATTCCCTTCCCCACCCCCGGAATTCCCCAAAACTCCCCCCACAGTCACCGGCTTGCAGCCACCCAGCAAGCCCCCCCGAACTTCCCTCTTCCCTGTACCACCGCCCGACCCCTCCCTTTTTCTCCCTGAGACCGCCGCCTCCTCCTTCTTCAGCCCAAGCCGCCGGCCACCTCATCATCCCCCCAGCCCACTGCCGGCCGCCATACCAAAATCGGCCACCCCCAAGGGTCCATTTGCCCTAGCCGGCCACTCCTCCTTTCCCCTTCATGGAACCACCTCTAAACAATCCTAATTATCTAGATTCATTCAGATCTGAGAATTTCGCTCCGGATCTGTTATTTCCACCGCTCATACTTTCCATTTTTTCCCGGATCCGACCCTAAATAGCGGATCTACCCCTCCCCGGCTCGGATTTACTTGTACGCGGCCTTATCTACCCATTTCTTACTTGATCTCATCCTTTACCGCCAAGGACAGCCACTGCCCACGTCTTCACGCCGCCGACTCCATCTCTTATCGCCGATCTACACGTCAGGCCCTCCAAATCTTCAGTGTCTCGGTTCAGCCCTCTACTTTGTGAGCTTTTGTAGTATTGTACTATTTGATTCAGCATTTTCATTTGGTGATTTATCATATTTTGTTGTGATTTCTGTTTGTGGACTTTGTTTTTGGTGCCCTAATAATTTGCAGGAGGAGACATTCGCCGAATGCTTTGCTTTGACCCTCCGAGCGGAGGAAAGCCATTATAATATTGCCCAAAATAAATATTTGTTTTTCTATTTTAATATCCGCGTGGTGCTGAATTTTTCATTGCTTACATTTATTTGTCGAAACATCCCTCATTGCATCGCATGTAAGTTTGGATTCGTGTGTCACCCTTGCACTCACACCTAGCGTTGTAGGTTTTGTGCACCTATAGCCTACCCCTACATCAGTACCCATGCTTGCAGGGATATTAAGTTTGTAGGTATATGTCCTGATGTGTCTCATGACTATGTAGGAACCCATTCACTTAGCTCTTAACTTTTTGGCAGGCCCCCCGAATGAGCCTCTTAGTGCGGACTCGCACCATCACATGTTCACCTTCCAAAAATATTCGCTCTCGCTTGTGTACATCTGCATGTGTTATGTAATATTCATTGCTAGTAATGATTTGTCATCGGACCAACTCATGTAAATGATGTTCAAAGGACTTAGCCGACTCGCTAGGTCGGGACTTTAGTTGAACAGGAATAAGGTCGATAGGTTTCCTAGGTTCGTAACCTGACACTATATGAAGCAGACTCAACTCGTAAACCTATTTACCGAACTGTTATATGTGAACCCCGCAATGGGGAGTACCAAGTCCCAACTAGATGTGTTCTCTCCAATTAGACACCTAAGCAAATTTCTTCGAATCCTATTTATCACTTCAGTCTTCCCATCATTTTGGGGATGGTAAGCCGATAAGAACTTACGGGTGGTGCTAGTCTTTCATCATAATGTCTTCCAAATATAGCTTATAAATCTCACGTCCCTATCCGACACTATAGGCTTTGGTAGACCATGCAATCTAAAGACGTCTCTCACAAATTATGACGCGACATGAGATGCGTTAGTGGTATTGCTACACGCAATGAAATGGGTCGTCTTTGAAAACTAATCAACTACAATAAAGATGGAGTCATGCTTCTTCAAAGTGTGAGGTAGCCCGAGCACAAAGTTCATACTAATGTCCTCCCAGGGGCAGTGCGAAACAGGTAGTGGGGCATACATGCCAATGTTTTGCTTAATGCTCTTTGCCGTTTGACAGATACGACAATGTCAGACAACACTAGCCACATCATTCTTCAGCTCGCCAATATAAACGGTCCTCCATAATAGCTATCGACTTGTCCCTACCAAATTAACTGGCGGAGGTGCCCGCATGTAACTCCCAAACTAAGTAATCACGATAGGTGGTCCTAGGTATGCATTGGTGGAACCCCGGTATAGATAACCGTCAATAATCTGGAACCCCTCGATGGGTTCCGGAGGGTCCCTTGATAAAGCAGCATACAACTCTCCAAAATCAGGACAAGTTGGACAGTCAACGATTCACTCAAGCTCTCATCATCTGTAATAACGGAACTCGGGGGCTAAGCACATCAACGGGTTTGTTCTCAACACCGGTGTGATGTTTAAGAGCATAATGAAAATCATGTAGGTACTCAACCCACTTTGCATGTTGATGACCTAAATTTCTCTGTGAGTCTAAATAATGCAATGTCTGGTGATCAGAATAGAGTACAAACTCTTGAGGCAGGAGGTAGTGACTTCAATAACGTAGAGACTAGACAATGACATAAAACTCTCGATCGTAGTTCGAGTATTTCTTCCTTGCTTCATTTAGTTTCTCATTAAAGTAAGAAATTGGGTCTCCCACTTTACTCAATACACTACCAATACCAACACCCGACGCAACACAAGCGACCTCAAACGCTTTGTCGAAATCAGGGAGTCTTAAAACAGGAGCAGTAGTTAGCTTGTCCTTATTCTCTTCAAATACTCGAGTGACCGTTGTGGTCCACTGAAAATTTTCCTTGCGGATGCAACTCGTGTAAGGTCCATAATCGTGCTAAACCTCTTATAAAGGTAGCAAGTCCAAGAAAGTTGTGGGTTTCATGAATAATCGAGGGTATGAGCCAATCACAGATGGACTTGACATTTTTTGGGTCTATAGATACTCTAGTGAAGGAGAGGATAAATCCCAGTAAGTGGGCCTCACTCGGACAAAAATGAACACTTTAAGTTCACAAATAACTTTTCCTTACAGAGGATATCAAACAGAAGTCTCAAATGCATAGAGTGATTAATCTGAGTATGACTATAAATTAGGATGTTGTCAAAATACACAATTAGGATTTTTCCTATTTAGGGTCGCAACACTTGTGTCATAACTCACATGAAGGTACTTGGGGCATTCGATAGCTCAAATTGCATGACCAACCACTCATACAGACCGTCTTTGATCTTAAATGTTGTCTTCCACTCATTTCCGTCTCAAACTCGGATTTGGTGGTACCCACTACGAAGGTCAATCTTAGAGAAGATCTGGACACCCACTATCGTGTTTATCAAATCATCGTGTCGGGGATTAGGGAAGCGATACTTCACAGTAATCTTTTTGATCGCCCGGTTATCAATACACATGCGCCAACTGCCATCCTTTTTAGGGGTAAGAAGGGAGGGGACTGTATGTAGGGAGGGGACTGTATGTGGCTTCAAACTCTCACGAATGAAACACTTCCGAAGAAGCTCATCAACCTGCCTTTTGAGCTTAGTGTGCTCGTCAGGGTTCATATGATAATGGGGCAGGTTTGGGAGCGAAGCTCCCGAGACTAGGTCGATATCGTGTTGAATAACACGTAGGGGTGGTAACTCGTCAGGCATAGTGTTAGTAAATTCATCCAAAAGGGGACGATTATTTGGGTGGGGATTAGGTGCATCAGAAGGGCAATCAACGCCCATGGTGTCCCCCACTACTTTGGCATTACCAGCATTGACGCTGCCCCTCAAAAACTCGCTACATCTTAAGATATGTAGGTGCCTCGAGGAGATCGGACTAATTGATGGCCCAATCCGACCCTTGGGTTTCTCTTTGGGTTCGGTTGCAGACAACGCGATCTTCCGACCCTTATCATAAATGGCACAAGTGTTCAATTGGCCAAAACACATAGTATCATGATCATATAACCAAGGCCTGCCAAACAATACATGTGTGATGTCCATATGAATGACATCACACCACACCTCAAAAGTGGCAAGGCTAATCGGAACAAGACACCACTGTGTGACCTTATTCACGGTTTTGTCTACCCAAATGATACGATAAGGGTGGGGTGAGACTCATCCTTCACCTGCATAAGCTCTAGACCCTTTTGGGCAATTATATTTACACAAATCTCACTATTTATAGCTAGCTTGTAGAGACAACATACACTAGGAAAATTAGTGTAAAAGATAGCGGTGCGGCGCCAGTCCTTATCCGCATGAGGGATGTGCAGGAGATGTCTAACTACATCCATCTCCAATATTTTTTCATCATCATTCTCTCAACTCTCCTCAATGGTGGCCGCAATCTCCTCAACAATCTCTTCTACCTCTAGACTAGGCTTTTTTTTCTTTAATTAGCAGGTTTCACATAAGGCACTGGGTTGTTATGTGTCCTCTGCCTGAACATCTATAACACGAGATTCCCCGGATCGGGGTGCTCAGTGATGGCGTCCTTGCCCTTCGTGTCCTCGGGGGCACGAGAGGGCACGGGAGGGCACGACAGCGGTGGCCGATGGTGGGGCAGGTTCCTGAACATCTAACTGCTAGGTCTAGAAGGACCCTTCCTTGGCTCTGAAGAGCGAGAGTACTGCTCATACTCTAAGGCGAACTGATAGATCTGCTCAACGCTCTCAAGGCGATGCGGGCTCAACTCCCTACGAATATCAGAGTGAAGGTTGGTCCTAAAACGAGAGGCAGTAACAATGGGCTCTTCTACAATGTCATTCATAATAAGAAGCTCATCATAGCGAGCCATATACTCAAGGACCGTAAGTGTCCCCTGGCGTAAGTCATACAACTGATCATGTATTTGGTGTCTGTAGGATGCAAGAAGGTACTTGTCTTTTACTCTCTGCTTCATACCGTCCCATCGAGTGATGTGATAATAACCTTCGCTATCAACTGATCTCTCTACACTGATCTAGAATACTTTAGCTTGCCAGTTTAATTTCATTTTTACAAAACGGACACATCGCTCGTCACTCATGTTATACCACTTTAAATATTGGTCAATATCAAAGTGTCAATCGTTAAAAGATTTTGGTTCCATTTGACCGTCAAAGGAAGGAGCATTGGCGCGAATGCATCGAGGTGATGTCTTCCTCCTATGGGAAATCACCTCGGCCCGACTCTGGATAATCTTCAACGCACTCATCATGGGCATAATTGTGTCGAGCGAGTGGGGGCCTCGCTCTCGATGATCTGGATCATAAAATTGATCACGGTCATGATCACAACAACCGTGTTGGGGCATACGATCTCTGTGATCATGTGGAAACAAGCAGGGCCCGTCACGGTGGGGAGGATGCCTGACATAGGTCTCAGGGTTCCTCCTTATAACCGGTGCCGAACCCCGACGTAGAATATCACGACGGTGTCGCTCAAGGGGAGGTGAAACACCCATCGGACAATGATCAGGATGAGGAGTATCGGAATCGCCCTCAAGAGGATCATCTTTTTGTGTCGGTGTGTCTCTCAGGTTTTCTAAAAATTCTAGCCGATTTATTTTTGCACGGTCATGACCAAACTCCTGAAACTGAGTATCTATAGTGTCAAAACGGTCCAGGACAAGTCGTGACCCAAACTCGGCTTTGATACCAATTGATGTATGGTAGGGTGCATGGCGTGAGACTACAATGCAATCCTAGTTGGTGTTGGGATGTTGACTTTACGAAACTAAATGTGATGCGACCATGCAAGGAATGATGAAAATAATCAAAAGCTAACAATAAACATTTAACCCACGCAATTATAAATAAACAAGCAAAAGTAATTTTCTTTTGGGCATTCATGCAATGATTTTCCTCCTCGAGGAGGGTCAAAACCAAGCGCATAGCGAATGATTCCCTCCTGCAAATCACAAAAAAATTTAGAAAAAAATCCACAATACTATATATCCAAACAAATGAGAATTCACAACAACATATTTTAGTTTAGAAAACAAAGATTCATAGTACGAATAAAAACTCACAAAGTACGGGCGCTGCCTTGAGAGGGGAGATCTGAGAATGTGCGACGCGAAAGAGATGATTCGGGGAGGTATTTGGTGGCTGGTATGGGAGCTGGATGTGGGCGGTGACTGAATTTGAAGAGAGGAGAGGTTAGGGATGGATTGTGGTTCTCAAGCTAAGGAAATATGGGTGGATTTTACGGCTGTGGAGGAGTGGGGGCAGGGGGTGTGGGGCGGCGGTTTGCTGCAAGGTGGCGGAGGCAGGAAGGCAAAACAGAGTGGAATTTGTGGAGGCCGGACTGTTATGGAGGAGGCAGCAGGGTGGGTGGCGGTTGGATGGAGTAGATGTTGTTTGGAGGGGTTGAGGGGCCGGCTAGGGCTTGGGAGGGGGAAAGATGAAGGTTATGGATGGGGAATACCTTTGGGATGCAGGAAAACTCATAGGAGTCATCACCTAGGGCCTCACAGAGTCGTCGTCGTGAGGGGGTCGCTGTATTCTTGGAATGAACTTCTCCAAAATCTGCAATAGCCTCCTAGCAGCCCTCATACTCTTTATTTATAACAAAATAATATTTGGGCACCCCGACATCGACGTCTACGATTGGTCGGGGATGCGGTGTGCCCAATTACATGAAACAAACTAAAACATAGCGATACAATATATGAAAATGTAGATAAACGACTTGTCGGATGCATCCGTGGAGTCGAATCGCCGATCCGATCAAGACCTCTTGCTCGAATATACGAACGTGGGTCCCGCCTTGTGGAGAGCCAGCTCTAGTGGATCCCCGTCATTACGCCTATGCCCCTCGCTCGTGAGTTTCTTTTTGTTTGGTTTCATTATTTTCATCATTGTTGTATGAACGTGGTTCCTATATGATTATAAATGTCTTGTCTTGGTAGTCTATTTGCAGAATCTTTATCACTTGTGTGTTAGCTTTTGGCCCTGCCATCGAAGAAAAGCCTAATTTGCTAGCCTTCGAAATTGTTTGCAACTGCTTATGTTAATTGTGTGAGGTGTATGCTTTAATTATTATTTGTAATATACTATTGGATCCTTCTTTGCATACATGCATCATTCTAGAGTTTTATTTCCTCGACACTACACCTAGGGTTGCATTATCTAGTGTTCACACACCTAGCCTACACTTCTCACTATGCACTTAGCAACACTAATCTAATTTCTTTTTTGTTCCAGAAGCTGGTGGAATGATTGACACAGTTTCTGTAACAGGAGGGCAGACTGTTTATGCAGTCTTACTTGGCTTATTGTCATCTTTCTTGAGTGGAATTTGCTACTGCCTCATAAGAGCTGCAGCTAAGGCATCTGATCACCCAGTGTATGAACTCTCCCGTGCATTCCAAATTTACAGTGTTATTGTAATTATAATTATATTATTCTATTATAATTTAATTAGTGTTTTATTTATTGTAGTTGTTTCTGTTATAGTTTCCCTGTATAGTTCTAAAATCTGTTCATTTTCAACTTGCAACTGCCTCTGTATATTTCTTTTTTTGGCTCCTAATTATCCTCATCCTTCAGGCTTCAAAAGTTTGATTGATTTGCAAAAAACTGTTTGCTGGTTATATGACATCCTCATCGTCATATGTTTTTGCATGCTCATATTTCTGAATATTCGGCACTCTTGAGCAATTCTCTTGAAATTTAATTTTTAGCCCCGCATCTAATTGTGGTTGCATTGACATTATTGTAATATTCATTTGTTGATCTGCTTTCACTCAAGAATGGTTAAATGTGGGCATGAGCAATCTAATTTTGAGTTTAATGGAATTAAAAGCAAACACCAAAAATAATTTCCTCTAATTTAGAGTAAATTGTTGACAGCCCCCTTATCTTTAATTGTTCATGCTTATGGGGGGGGGGGGGGGGTATGCACTTATTTCTAAACATAGAGGGGGTTATAACCAATTTATTTTAACACCATTTTAGCACATTTAACTATATAAAATTAATTATTTTGGAATAACAACGACACTCAAGCCTTTATCCCACCATAGCGGGGTCGGCTATATGGATCATTTGTCGTCATTGAGCCCTATCTCTAGTCATAATCTCACTAATTTCTAAGTACATCATGTATTTCCTTATAATTTCATTCGAAGTCTTTTTTGGTCTACCCCTCCCCTTTTTAATATGCCTAGTAGCTAAACTCTCACAACGTCTAACCGGCGCCTCTAAATGGTCTCCTTTGTAGCATGCCCGAACCATCTTAATCGATCTTCTCTATAATTGGTGTCACTCGTCGTATCTATGATACATTCATTTTTAATTTTACCCAACCTCATGTGTCCACACTTCCACCTAAGCATTCTCATCTCTGCAATTCCCATCTTTTACTTGTGTACATAATTCACTGCGTAACACTTAGAACCATAGAGCATCACTGGTCCAATTGCTGTACGGTAAAACTTGTCTTTAAGTATTAATGGTACTTTACGATCAGATAACATCCCAGGCGCGTCTCTCCACTTCAACCATCCTACTTGGATTTTATGCATCATATCTTTATTTACACCTCCATCTTTTTGAACTATCATTCTCAGATATTTAAAGCACTCACTGCGAGAAATATCTTGGTCACCCAACTCAATGACGAAGTCCTCCATCCTTCTTGCACAACTAAATTTAAGCTCTATATACTCTGTTTTTTGTCCTGCTCAACCTAAAATCTTTTTTTTCTAAAAGTGTCTCGCCAAGATTCAACTTTCACGTTTAGAGCCTCGCGCGTCTCATCGACCAAAACAATATTACCTGTAAACAATAAACACCAAAGTATTGCTTATTAGATATGTCTGATGAGATCATCTAAGACAAGGGTAAAGAGATAAAGGCAAAAGCTCACCATTGATGTAATCCAACAGTGATAGTGAATTCTTATGTTAATCCCCCATATTTTCTCACCCTCATGACTGAATTTGTATGCATATTTTTTATTACATTAATGTATTATACATTTAAACCTTTCTTGTCTAAGGCTTTCCATAATTTGAACCATTTCATAAGCTTTCTCGAGATCGATAAACAACATATGCAAATCTTGTTTTTTCCCCGATAGTTGTCAAGGAGTCTCCTCAAGAGGTGCATAACTTTCATGGTCAACCACCCTGGCATAAATTCAAATGAACTCTTCGAAATGCTAGCCTCTTGTCTTACTATTCTCTCTATTACTCATTCACATAGTTTTATGGTATGACTCATTAATTTATTTCTCTGTAATTGACAGAATTATGCATATCTCATTTGTTCTTATACAAAAGTACCAAGGTACTTTCTTTCCATTGGTCTGTCTTGCTCTTTGTCTTCAATATTTTATTGAAGAAACATATAAGCCACAACATTTTTTCCTTCCCTAGGTATTTCCAAACTTTGGTTGGTATATCGTCTTGTCCAACCGTATTTTCACTTTCATCTTCTTCAGAGCATCATTTACTTCTGATTCTTCAGTTTTATGATAAAAAGTTATGTTCTTATATTTCTCCGATTTACTTAACTTTTTCAAGCTCAATTCATTGTCTTTTTCTTTCATGCTTAGTTCATTTTCTTGGGGTGAAATAAAATATTGCACTCACTCACCGAAGGCTCCGTTTTCCATGGAGGTAGGGGTCGTGAACGCGGTGTTTATGAATCGTCGTTCATGAATGCCCGACCTCACCTAAACAATTCCATCCACTTTTATGTTCAAATTAGTTTTTTTACATAAATTGGTGCATCGGTTGAGGTGTTCTCGTATGACCTTGAGGTCATGAGTTTGATTTTGGAGCGACCTCTTACAAAAATGCAGGGTAAGGTTTACCTACATTTTACCCTTGTGGTGGGACCCTTTCCTGGACCCACCCTCGCTGTGCGGGGATGCTTTGTGCATCGGGCTGCCAATTTTTTACATGGTAGCAGTCATAACCGTTGTCATGCCAAACACATATTTTATGATGATGGTGTTTTTGTCCAAACTCACCGGAGCAAAAACGTCTCGCCAAACGGAGCCTTAGGTGAGTGAGTGCAATATTTTATTTCATTCCAAAAAAATTACTTTAATATAGTTAAATGTGTTAAATTAAATTGTTGATAATCCCCTCTAATTTTTAGAAATAAGAACATAATCCCCCATAAGCTTGAACAAGTAAAGATAAGGGGGTTATCCACCTATTTCTAAAGATTAGAGGGGTTATTGGCAATGGTGAAAAAGTTTTGGGGGATTATCAACAATTTACTCTTAATATTATGAAATTTATATTTTCAAATCTGATAAATGTATAACCAACTTGCTTATCTAACTTATATGGGGTTAGGGCACTTTTCGAAAGTGCGCATTATTTTTCGGCGAAGGTATTTGTTAAAAATGATGGATTTTTATGGTATCCGTGGACTCTTTATATTTTTTGTATGGTATTTGATCACAAAATGTGAATTCTAAAAGATAAATATATACAATTGTGGTGAGATTGCTATGGCTTAAGGCTATATTATTATGAGTGTGATGCAGGACAGACTTCACACCTGTCTTCCACCCTAGAGTCCCACCAGGGGCCCACCTTGGCATCCCACCAAGGCGGTTTTATCAAGATTGCAGCCCGTAGACCCCCAACCCGTTTCCGGTCCCACCACAGGGCACATCGGGTTTTTGAGGGTGGGGATCTAACACCCGATCTCCTTGATAAAGAGTTTGTGATGAGAGTCTTCAGGCACAGTTGGTGATGAGAGTTTGCTTGAAGATTTTTTATCAAGGAGGTCAGATGTTCAATCCCCGGCCTCAACAACCCGCTGTGCCCTTTGGTAGGTCCGAAGACGGGTTAGGGTGTATGGGATGTAGCCTTGATAAAGCCGTCTTGTGGGACGCCAAGGTGGGCCCTCTGGTGGGACTCCAGGGTGGTAGGCAGGTGTAACACCTGTCCTGCATCATAAAAGTGCACTTATTTCAGCATCTAAGAGTATTGCTGACATTGTGGGGCATGACATATTCGCGACACTAGACAACCACACTATTTGTTACCTGGCGGTTTACTATTTATGATAGTTGAATTTCATCACAGGAGCTCGACTCACTTACCCCTGATCTTCGTCAGGAGTATGACCATTGACATTCTATGAAGAAGAATGTTTTCAAGTCAGGGAGAATGGATGGGAATCATAGTACACGGGTGGGCCGACTTGTATTGGAGCCCATTTGGGATTAAACTCACAGGAGAATGGGTAGGGTCGTTGTATGGACGATCTGAGTCATTCACTGCATTCAGAGCATTGACATCATTTTTTTATGTATTTGTTTTATTTTTTCACACATTATTTATGTACATTTTTTGTGTATTGCGACAGTCAATCACAACCACCCATTATGTAACTCCTACCCAGTGTTGTAGATGTCGGCTGACATGTCGGAAGGTTTTGGTTAGAAAACGTCACGACATCGACATTTTAAGCAAAAATATCGTTTTTTAAAATATCCCCCGATATATCAGTCTTGTCCGATATATAGGGCGATATCTCATGGTCGATATATCTGCGAGGGTATTAAAACTTTTTTTTCATTTCTTTTAAGCGTCCGAGTGGTAATATTTTATTTCGTGCATCTCTATAAGCCTAAATTCGACGTCTTTCTTGTCTTATCCTCATTTGATGCTCTTTATGTCAATTACTGTTGGCAACGTATTTTTTTGTGTAATTTATAAACATGCATTATGTTTATTGTGTAATTTATTAATATACATTATGTGTGTAATAATACATATTTACAAAAAATGTGTGTATATATGAATAAATTTATATAAATATTAAAATCCGACATTGTAAAATATCTCTGATATATCCCCCGCAATCCGACATCCGACATTTTAAACTCAAACCGACATGAACCTGACATCCGACATCTGTAATCTTGCTCCTACCTATAAATATGTTTGTCGAGTTTTTTTGCGGGCATTGCAGGATTTTGAGAGATTTCAAACTTTTGAAGCCCAATCGCCGTTTATTTTCTCATCTTGTTGACCAACATACTCCACCGTCAGTTACAACCATTAAATCCTCATGTATCCATTACACATGTCGATAACTGCCACGATTACCGCCTCCTTTACCCTAATTGACCTGATCTTCCTTCCCGTCCCTTCCTTCCACCGTGAACTTACCCAAATCACATCGTCTCTTCAAGTCGAGCCTCACATAATTTCTTTACACCCTCCCCTTAGAAATTAATTTCCTTGCCAGCTTCCTAGCCAAACTGCATTGGACGACCTATCTTTTGCGTTGATACCTAGTTGCATCCTGTCTTCGGTTTTATACAAGAGAATCTTACTAAGATCTGCATCCATCTCTCTTGTAGCCTGTGTTTTGAACATCCCTGAAAGTATGTTATTAAAGGTGCACCTCATGTGCGTCTAAGGCTCAAGGCTCACCAGACTCGGAGGTTTGCGCCTCTGTGCGCCTTATTTGCGTCTTTGGAATATAAAAGACGCACCTCAGTGAATTTTTTGTTGTAAATTTTTTTCTTCAAATATTAAGAAAAAAATAATGTAAGAACTCAGAATTTTTTTATTGATTTAGTGTTTGTGAAAGATAATGTAAGAACTCAAATATGATGCAAATGACCACATTGATTTTATTTTTTTAAGGGATATAAACGATAGTAATGAATGATTAATTAGTAGACTAGATGAAGAATTTAATCGAGAAGCTGAAATGATGTTTGATGTCCATTATTTAAAATGAATGTGGTTGCGTCTTGCCTTTTTCAGGCGCGCGTCTGCGCCTTGAGTCTTGCGCCTAGGCTCCAAGACCCCTTTGCGCCTAGGCTCCAAGACCTCGGTGCGCCTTTAATAAATTAGCCCTAAAGAAGAAATGGACTTTCTCCACTTTATTTAGTAGTCTAGCCTTCTTCAGACCCCTGCTACATCATTTTTTCTTCCGGACTCCATTTTCAAATCTATGTCTTGGTTTAATCCTGTGATGACACATGGCGCAATCTCGAGCGTCAAATAATAAAAATGTCTTCGCGCAAAAAACTCCGCCTAAACCGCGCTAGTCGTCTTCTTCCATGTATGCTATTTGGTTATTTTGTAAAATTGTTGGCTCTCTTCTTCTCCAAAAATCGAGTGTCGCTCCTTTCTCCGATCAACAATCAGGCTGCTCTTTTCTCCGACGAATAGCCTGGAATTTCTTCATCGAAAAACCGACAATGTTTTCTCCGACGAACAGTCGGGTAGCTCGTCATTGTCGTTGTAGAAAATGCCGATTATATTCTCCAAAAGAATAATGGATACAAAGAAGGTAATTCTTCTTATCATGATTAGCAATCTCTACTGAAAATGAACTGGTTTTCACGTAGATGACTTTTGATCTCCGCGGATAATCTCCGTGGAGATCACTTTTGATATCTACGGAGATTATTGCTCTCCATGGAGCTCAAAGGTGATGTCCAAGAAGATCAATAATGATCTCCACGGAGATCATCACTGGCATTGGACTCGGGAATAAAAACACCCTGGACCCACGAATTAATTGCAATTGAACTCACTAATTCCTTATATCCGTGTGACAAGGTCGTCGCATCTATTCTAAGACTACCCGACACCGCCACGAGTTATAAAGATCGTCGGAGATAGCGTCAGAGCTTCTTTTGCTTCTGTAGAGTCAAGTCCAAGTCACCGGAGAACCGCCCAGTAATAATTTTCGCAAGCAATGTGAATGAACATGATGTTTGCAGTTCTTTGAAAAACCTTTTTATTATTTGACGATCAAGATTGCGCCACGTGTCATCACGGGATTAAACCTGAACTTAGATTTGGAAACGGAGCCCAAAATCAAAAAATCCGCACTGCTACAACAATCTCTTGGTACGACTCTTCTCTAGCCCCGGTGATGCAGGACAAAGTGTAGGATTTGCGCACTTGTCGACTTTTTCTAAGGAAACCATAATGCACGCAATGTTTTATGAATTATGCAAAGACTTTGAGCAGACGTTACACAAACCTTATGAAAGAAGACTACTTTAATTTTAGTAAAGCATAAAATAAACCATTTGTTTCAAAAATGAGTTACTTTAAAACAATGGTTCAATTCAAAATTCGGGGAAGAGCGGCTTTCGTTTCGTTCCCCTTTTCGTAGGAAAACAAAAATCGTGAACTCCAGATACATTTCCAATTGGAGTTTTCGACGTAGCGTTCGCTGACAAAACCCAGGCGAAAACCCAACAATGAATCTATTAACCTAAAGAGAAAATGTAGACTCACACAAAGGAGGGGAAAGAGTCCCAGCAATGAATCTATTACCCACAGAGAGAGTCGTCTTTCCTCAACCGAAGTCGACGGTGATCCCGCAAGGAATTCCTCGTCACCTCCGATCTCCCACTCCAAGGTCGGGCACTATCGCCTATCGCACACGGACATCACGGTGAAAATCCGCTCACTCTCACACAAGGTGGATCCACAAATTCACAAAAACTCTTAACAGGAAACAACTCAATTTTTTACTATTCCCGGAATCAATAATTCATGGCAACACAACCTCCTTCAATTGGTCATGGGAGCAAACAGCAACAAGCAAAGATTTCTCTATCTCCAAACTCACGGTAAAACAACTCTCTTTCAGTCACTGTTCAGGGAGCATTTCATGGAAGCAAAGGTCGAACAACAATATTTCATTCAACTGACAAAAAAAGAAACATCACACTTTCATTCAACGGGTCTCGATGGAAGCAATTAATTAAACAGAAAATCTCATCTACAACTGTTCACAGGTTGTTCACCGGCAATATCAAACGGCAAACTAAAACCCTGCACTCAACAGCAACTGGAATAAAACCACACCGCAACATTAATTTTCCCTCACCAACAGCAATAGTAATATCACAGGTACACCATCAACAGCTCTCACATGGGAATCAAATCACAGTTTCATTGTTCTTTAACATCAACAACCACTCAAAAACACATACAGATCTCCCTATTTATATGGCAACTCCCCCAAAACAGAAACTGAAACCGCCGAACCTGAAGAAAGGGCCAATCGTGGCCGGGAGCTTCGACAGGCGCTGAAACCGCCAGGGAGGTGGGGCGTGGCTGCGGACGTGGCTGAGATAGCCGCCGAAACCGTCGGGATGTGTATTGCTGGAGGCGTCGTGGAGCAGAAATAGGCGAGGGGTTTGCGGAATCGGTGGCGACGTGCCGAAATCCCGTCTGTGTGCATCAGCCGAACCAGGAGAACACTGGCTATGGCAAGGATGAACCGGAAATGATATGCTTCATGGGCCGGTTCCTTTTTAATGAAGGCTTTAGGAAGACTAAATTAAAACAAATTGCAAAACTTACAATGGCCCAACATTAACAATGTCCCAGCAGGCCAATAACAAAAATTGCAAAAATACAAAATAACAAAAATTAAAAATGCAATATTTATGGCCAGTAAAGGTCCGGTCGGGTGCAGCGTCGGGAATTTTTGCATCGGCCTGATCTGGGCTGGTCTCCACCACCCGGATTACCTCCCCTTGAAAAAATTCCGTCTGCTTCAATTGATGTTTGCTGCAAATTGTAGTTTCCGGTCCCCTGCTCCTTTGGAATGCAATTGACTGCTAACAAACCTCCAGAAGCAGTTCCAGCACGCAAGTCTCCATCGTGCCTTTCCAGTACAGCAATTCCTACCAGAATCCTGAAAGCAGTGCAAAATTAAAAGGCTACCTACTATCCAGTTACTCAAAACACCCACCGTCTACTTCCCTGGGATTCAATTGCTTGCGTAAGTTCTTAATTGAAAGTTCTTCTACTTGGTGTTGAATATAGTGCTGGAAACATACTATTTGGGATTAAAATAGTTGAAACAAAAGCATATTATTATTAGGGCAAAACCCGGCTATTTATAGCCTACATCACTCTTCTAATATTACAACACTCCTCAAGATTGACAAAAAATATTCACTAAGCTCATCTTGTTACAACCCCTAATCATATCATTTGAACTGAGCCCCTTGGTTAAGCAGTATGCAACCTGCCCCTTGGTCGGTACGTCACTCAACTCCAGTAGTCCATTATCAAGCTTCTCCTTTATAAAAAACCCATCAATCTCTATATGCTTGGTGTGATCGTATTGGATTGGATTGTTTGCAATGATGATGGCTGACTGACTGTCACACCACAGCTTCATCCTTTCTCCTTGGTCCAGCTTCAACTCCTCAAGCATTTCTTTCGGCCACAGGAGCTCTACAACCCCTATTGTCATTGCTCTGTACTCCGCCTCTGCTGTCGATCTAGCCACTGCCGACTACTTCTTGCTCCTCCATGAGACCAGGTTGCCTCCCAAAAATATGCAGTAGCCTGAAGTAGGCCTTCTATCATCCACACAGCTTACCCAGTTAGAATCGCAATAGCCTTCAATCCTCACGTGCCCATTCCTTCTGAAGGTCAGCCCCTTTCCAGGGGCACTCTTCAGGTATCGCAGAATCTAGTACACTGCATCCATATGGCCCTTTCTCGGTTCATGCATGTAGCGGCTCACCACGCTTACAGAGAATGAGATGTTCGGGCGAGTATGGCTCAAATAGATCATTTTCCCGACTAGCCTTTGGTACATTTACCGATCTATTGGTTCTCCGGCATTTGCACCCAGTTTACACCTTTGATCAATTGGCGTCGCAGCAGGTTTGCACCCCAACATCTCGGTTTCAGTGAGAAGATCCAACGCGTATTTCTTTTGGGAAAGGACTATCCCCTCGGCCTCATACGCAAACTCGATCCCAAGGAAATATCTAAGAAGGCTCAGGTCCTTCACCATGAACTCCTTGTCTAGGGCCCTCTTGAGGCGGCCAATCTCCTGCTCATCATCCCCTGTAATGATCATGTCGTCCACATACACTGCAAGAATGGTGATGTGATCTTCATTATGCCTGAAAAACACAGTGTGATCTGCATTGATCTAGCGGTACCCCATCCCAATCATTGTTCTTTTGAATCTGTCGAACCTTGTGCGGGGTGACTGTTTCAGCCCATAGAGGGATTTCTTCATCCTGCAGACTCTGCCTTCTGTCTTGGCCGTATCAAATCCCGGTAGTATCTCCATGTACACCTCCTCTGCTAGATCTCCATGAAGGAATGCATTCTTCACATCTAGTTGGTGTAGCAGTCATCCACCGTTCACTTCCAGGCTGATGAGCTTCCTAACGGTACTCATCTTTGCAACGGGTGCAAACGTCTCGTCGTAGTCGATGTCATAGGTCTGGATGTACCCTTTGGCAACCAATCGAGCTTTGTACCACTCAACCTGTCCATTTGGGTTCTTCTTTACGGTGAACACCCACTTGCACCCAACGGCCTTATCTTTTGGCAGCCGTGCCAGCTCCCAGGTCTTGTTCTTCTCAAGAGCCCTCATCTCTTCCTTCATTATTGTCCTCCATTTCGGATCGTCTTTGGCGACCTACCAATTGTTAGGTACAATAACACTATCCAAAGATGTAATGAATGCTCCGTGTGTGGGGGAGATATGATCGTAAAAGACAAAGGAGACAAGGTCCCAACTGTATCTGTCAGGAGGATTTCCCGCATTGCTGCGAGTAGTCTTCCGTAACATAAGAGAAGAAGTAGGGAGAGGAGAATGGATATCACCTCAGGCTTGAGGAGGTTTAGGTGTTCTAGGAGAGGGGGCGACGCAGGCAAGCGACTATGAACTAGAATGGGCACCGACACTGGATCTGGTACTACTGGCAGCTTCCTCCTCCTACTGTATGTCAGCAGTTCCCCCTGAGCCGTAGGTCTCTCATCTTGCCTCTGCTCCTCAACCTCCTCCTCCTGCTCATCATCACTCTCCTTCTCCTCCGCAGATCCTCCCTGTCATACTCTCATATCTGTCACCAACCTTTTTCTTTCTAACTTCATACTTTCGGTGTCTGACGAGTCAAATGTAGGTAACCTCCTTCCTGCCAGTAGTACTGTTCCAGCTCCCTAAAATGAACATCCATGCTCACGAAGCATCTTTTCTCCACCGGGCTCCAACACATGTACCCCTTCTTAGTACGAGAATAGCCCACAAACATACACTTGACTTCCCTTGCATCAAGCTTACCGACACCCGGTCTTTTGTCCTTTACGAAGCACACGCACTCTAATACCTTCAATGGAAGTATCCCTCCATTATGTCCCTGCAACTGCTGGTACGGAGACTTCCACCCTAAAACCTGTGATGGCATCCTGTTGATCAGTTGTGTCGCTATTAACACCGCATACCCCCACAGACTCTGAGGCACCTTCATGTTTAGCATCATACTCCTTTCCACCTCTAGAAGGTGTCTGTTCTTCCTTTCCGTCACTCTGTTCTATGTCGGTGTGTAGGCACAGGTGGTCTGGTGCAATATCCCATGAGCTGATAAATATTCCCTCATTGACTTGTTGGTGTATCCTATCTCATTGTCTAACTTTAGTATCTTAATCACCGCATTGTATTGTGTCTGTACAAGCTTATGGAAATCTCGGAAGCAGGTGAATACCTCACTTTTAGTTTTCATCAAATATAGTCGTATAACACGAGATGCACGATCAATAAAAGTAACAAAATACTTATAACCATTTAAAAAGCCTACAGTACAAGTTTTCCAGACATCAGAATGAATAATATCAAAAACAGAAGAACTTCTTCGGTCCGTATTAGTATACGAACTCCTAGTAAGCTTGTCCAAGTCACACGCATCACACACCAATTTTGTTTTATTTGTTGTTTCAAAAATAGTAGGAAACAATCTAGCTACAATTCTGAATGAGGGGTGCCTCAACCACCTGTGATGGAGTATCATCATATCCTCTGCACTCATTCTCTGTCCTCCAACCCTTGTTGTCTCTATCACAGAGACCAGAGTCGCATCCAATCCTTCCCGATCCAGATACCACAACCCATCATGCCAAGCTTCAGTCCCAAGTATCTGTCTCGTCCCTTTCTCCTCGAAAGTCATTTTAGGGATATCAAAAGAAACAACACATCTCAGTTGAATAATTATGGAACTAATGAATAAAAAGCTAACTGGGAAAGGAGCATGCAAAACATTGGATAGTATTACCGAACCTGAACAATTAACAATACCCTTACCGACCACTAGCTGGAACGTACCGTCCGCCGTCTGGATGCTATCTGCAGTAGCTAGACGAGTATAGGAGGAGAACTCGCCTATATTTCCTGTCACATGACGGGACGCACCTGAGTCGATGATCCAATCTGATGCCCTAGAAGAAGATATAGATGTCAGAGCGAGAGATCCATCAGAAGGTGGGTTGGCATACATAGAGACCCCCCCAGCTCCATCTCTGCTCCCCTCGCCCGTCTGTTTCCTCTTGATACCCTCCATCATGCTAAGTAGGGTTTGCTCCTCCTCTGTATAGATAACACCAAGTTCCTCCACACTTTCAGTCATACCCAAATTGGCTCGATAGCCTCCTCTGCAACCACGGTCACGGCCACGATCACGACCACATCTCCGTCCACCACCCAAATCTCTCTCCTTGGGCGGCTTGGAACATGCTTGTCTCAGATGACCGACCTCACCACAGTTGTAGCACTATCGGGTTTCTTCTCTCTGCCTTGTAATACCAAGGGCAGCAACCGCTAGTGCTGACTTCACAGTCATGGACCCTCCTGTCCCTACCTGCAGTTTGAGACGCGTCTCCTCCTGACTCATAACAGAGATGGCCTCCGTGAGTGTAGGAATCGCCGTACCTGACAGAAGTAGAGCTCTCCACTGATCGAACTTGTCATCTAACCCATTCAAAAACTTCATCGTCCTTTCCTCCGCGATGATTTTGGAAGCCTGACACCGTGGATCACTGCAGCACATCCCTCCAGAGGCGTGATCGTAATCCACCCATAGTCGTTCCAACTCGGAGGCGTACTCCTGCATCGTTTTTCCCCTTGAACAGTGTCATCGATTTCTCCCTTCACCTAGAAGACCCGCGGAGTGTTCCCCACACCATCATATGTGTTCTTCAGCTTATCCCAGACCTTCATGACTGTCTCGAGGCCATCTGCCGTGGCGGCAATCGATGGGACATCCGAGCTAAGAAGCCACATAAACACGGTCATATGGGCCGACTCTCACTCATCTTCAGCCGAGTTCTCTGGTTTCTTCAACGCCCCTGTCAGAAAACCCCCAACTTTCTTCGCTGTCAGGATCTTCTTCACACGGCGTGACCAACTCCAGTAGGTCGTCGGTCCACCAAGCTTCAGATCAATCGGTGGAAGTTCCAACTTGCCGGCCGTTGCGATGAACCCAACACCCTCAACAATGTGGTCAACTCATCCGGGCCCAACATTTTGAAAAGGTCTACGTCTGTTCCCTCCTTCGGCTCCATGGATCAACTTCCCCACCAATCACTGTGTCTCGTTCGGTATCATCAAATGCATATGCCTGCCCTGGATCCAATCACCTCATCCTGAGGGACGCTAAGAGGCACTGAGGAACGATGAAGACCCACTAGATGCGGCGACACAACAACAGAAAGTGGCGGCCAATATCAATGTCGGTGGCAGGAACCCCCTAGGGGTTGTAGTGGTACGCCCCCCACGGCCCCTGGATGCGGCGGCGGCCTCCGGAGACTGCAGGAGCGTTGTTCGTGCAGCCCTAGAGGCGGGTTCCCCCTATCGGGAGACAATCAGTGAGCAGAGGGCCTCCTTCCGGCGGCAGAATCGCAGCCGCAGCAGCGATCAGGCGTCGGAAACGACGATGCGGCGTCGTTCGGCGTTTGGAGTCGGGAAGACGAGCGTCGTTCGGCGTCGGCAGCGGAAGCACTATGCGGAGCCGCACTTTTCCTTCCCCCGGATTTGATACCAAGTTGAAAGCATAATATTATTAGTGCAAAACTCGGCTATTTATAGCCTACACCACTCTTCTAATATTACAACAAAAATCTTGAAGATTCTGCTTAATCTTTATTGTTATTTGATGGGCGTGTTCTCCCTGTATTTGATTACCACACTTTTCTTTTAATTTTTACTTGATTTTGTCTTACTTAAAGTTTATACTTGATTGTGAATGTTTGTTCACTTCATTTATAAGTTCAAAATTATTGCAACATGCACATTCGTTCATTAGAGTTTTCTTAGTGCATTTTCACATCGCGGCCTTCACTTTTTCCTACGTCAGGCTTGCAGGTAAAATTCCTCTGAAATTTTTTCACTTGAGTAATTTCGCAATGGATCCTGCTGTTCGGCCCCTGAGTTGGAGGAATTTCTACACCCTAGGGAGCCTATAGCTCTACCCTGGACGATACAAATCTCTCAACGCAACATAACCTGCAGTTCGATCCTAGATTTGTTGGGATTTCCCGCTGCGGCAAAGCCCTAGCTCTTCCCAAACTTGGAGAAATGTTCTAATGTGGGGAAGCCTATAGCAGAGGGCACCAAACTCTGCGGAATCTCCTGACTTCATTAAGCCTGCAATCCTAACTTGGTGTAACATCCCAACGTAACTAAGCATGCAACTCGGCAGCATCTCCCAACATGATGTAACCTACGACTTAGCCTCGAACTTACCCACTTTCAACAACTCCTCCCCTAAGATCATAATCAGTGAAGACGAAGTCGCTCAAGCTGCACAAGGTGCTCAAACTGCTCGGCACTCAAGTTGCACAAGACGCTAAAGCTGTACATGACGTTCAACTATACAATGGCGCACGGCCGTTGAAAAAATGACGATTGATGCACGTCATAAATGACCACGCCCTGTACCACTGACAGGAACAAGAACCATATACATCTTTTTCCATACTTGTAATTGGACTTGTATGCCTGATTTGGGAATGACCGGCCAATATAAATTGTATTGCATCACAATATTGTCTTCTTTACACCACTTAATTCGATCAAAGATATTAATCTGTCAGATAATTTTTAAATTATTTGGTTTAATCCGACTTCTTCCCTTTGCAGGTATACAGTTTTATCATTTGGATTACTGGCTAGTCCTATATCAGCAATTTGTACATTGACATTGCAGGTGTGGAGTTTACGGTATTATTACCTTGTACTTTAATAGCTTGATTGCTAAATGTGTTTTAAGTACTCCTGAAGTTTCTCAAACTCGAGGTCAAGTTGTTAAACTTGACTTGGCCACTGTTTTTGACAGTGGCGTTTCCACCATACGCCAACACCGAGGCTCGAATGTTTTCGAGCCGGCTTTTGAGTGTTCTATGAGCGCGGAGACTGCGTTTTCAGCCTGAACAGGATTGTGCGTGGAGGATTCTGAACTCGTTCGGACATTTACCATTCCGGCCCAGTTGTTTCAGTTGTAATAATTGTTATTTCAAGTCGTCCGTGTCGTTTATGTGTAACCCCAGTATGGGGTAGTTTAGTCTTTTTAGCTTTTTCCCTTACTCATGTATATGTATGAGTAAGGGCTTCTCTTTGGAATTAACATAATCGATTATCTGATTCGACTTGGTATCAGAGGCAGACGCCCTAATCCCGCGGTTTTTCTCACGCTTGCGCGCCCGACGATCGACCTTCTCACGCCCGATACTCACCACCGCCGGCTCTCCCGCTCTTGCCTGCGCGCTCTCCGGACACGACGGGTGGCCTTCACTTCGCCGCTGACTGCTGAGAGGAACGCAGCCGCCGTTCCTCCATGACGCAATCCGTCTTTTTTTCTGCCGCTGTTTTTCTTCTCCGCCGCTGTTGACAGTGGTGGTTCCCCTGACGATTTCATGCGCAGATACCGCCAGCTGCTCTCTCATCGACGATGACTTCGCCGCCACTGCTGTCGGATGTTGCTTCTCCCGACGATTTGGCCGCCACTGCTGTCGGGCTCTGCTTCTCCCGGCGTCTTCTTGCTGCCTCCGCATCTGAGGCTGCCTCACGACGTTTTCTGGCGCCGATCCAGTGCCGATCTCTCCTTCAACAGTTGTTGCTACCTCACGACATGCTGATAATGTTGATTTCCACTACCTTGGTCATTACCATCTCCTTGTTCTGATGATATTGCTGTAGGCTGTTGTTCCTTTCGTTTTTTCATCACTATGGGTGACCCTGATTTTTCGGTATCTTCTCCGGGTGTGATCCAGCCTCAGATGAGTGACCCTCAGCGGCCTCATGGCCACTCCAGCTCTTTGAAGATTACCACGGTACCTTTGGATGACACAAACTACCTTGAATGGTCACGCGCGGCCCAGCATGTCATCCGTAGCCAACAAATGTTTGGATATATCGATGGGACGATTAAGGAGCCCAATGTCTCTGATCCTTCCTGGAAGCGTTGGGATTCGGATAACTCTCTGGTTGTTTCTTGGCTCCTGCATTCGATGTCAACCAAGGTTTATCGGAGCTATATGTTGATGGACTCAGCATTTGAGATCTCGACTCGTGCTCGTGAAACATACTCTCAGATTGGGAGCTCCACTCAGGTGTATGAGCTCACTCGCCGCATTTTGGAGTTGCGCCAAGGCTCGATGACTGTTTCGTCATTCTTCTCTGAGTTTGAGCGGTTGTATCAAGAATTGGACTACTTTGCGCATTTCACTCCAGCATGTACTGTTGATGCCGTCCAGTTAAAGCAAAGGGATGACTGTTTCCTCCTTCACGTCTTCTTGATGGGATTGAATATGGACTTTGATATGGTTCGAACACATGTTCTCCATCGCTCTCCTCTTCCCTCCCTTCGGGAGGCGTTCAGTATGGCTCTCGGAGATGAAGACCGACGCAAGTCTCTCAGTGTCATGGTTCCTCCTGATCGCTCTGCCCTGACTGGTATTGGTCGTGGTCTCATTCCCACTCCTGGCTCCTTTGTGCCTATCTGTGATTTTTGTGGTCGAAGGGGACATTCTCGGGAGGCATGCTTCAAACTTCATCCGCATCTCGCACCCTCTGGTCGTGGTCGTGGAGGGGGTCGTGGACCAGGCCGCGGGGTACATAGACACAGTGGCTACCATTCTTCTGATGTTGCGTACACTACTGATATCTATGATGAGTCCCAGTCTCAGTCTCCATCTCTTACAGCCCAGGAATTTGATGCTTTCCGCCGTCTGCTTAACTCCCGGCCTGATCCTGTCACCGGAGGCTCTACGTCTCTTGCTGCCATTACTACGCCTAGTGCTCATGCTGCTACCACCTCACCTTCTGAATGGGTGCTCAACTCATGGGCTACACACCACATGACTGGGTCCTCCTCAGGTTTCCTTTCTTATACCCCTTTGTCTGGTAAGGAGAAAGTTATTTCTGCTAACGGCTCATTGTCCTCTATTGCGGGCAAAGGCAATATCTCTTGTTCTCCGTCCATCTCCTTGTCATCTGTACTTCATGTTCCTTCTTTCTCTCGAAATTTACTTTCCATGAGTAATATTACAAAATCACCTAACTGCTCAGTAACTTTTTTTTCCTGATTCTTGTATTTTTCAGGAACTGGGTACGAAGCGAAACATTGGTAGTAGTAGGAATCGTGGCGGCTTGTACTATCTGGACACTCCTCCTCCCTCTCAGGCTTTCTCCATGTTGATGCGCGAAATGCGCCTTCTAGTTAACGGGTTGTTCGGTCTCACAAGCTAGGTGAAGAAGAGGGTTGCGGGGATAGCAGAGAGGTTTGCTGAGAGCAACCGGGAAGGCTGATGATCAGCGGAGAAGGTTGATGATCAGCGGAGAAGATTGATGATCAGCGGAGAAGGTTGATCAAGAGCTGTCGAGCAGACGGTTACTTGACGGTTGAGCTCTGATGGTTGAGACCAAGAGAAGAGAAGAACAGAGGGGGCCGCTAACAGCGGCAACAACAGACTTCGCCCGCCGCGGCTTGAATGCCACTCTTGCGACAGGCTTTTCCTTTAATTAATAAACAAGATTACAGTTTGTTATTGCACCTTTACATGAGAAAGCAATAAAGGGTACAAAGGGGGAAGCTGACGGCTAAGGAAGAAGTTGCCAGAAGCTAAGTTAAAAGAGGCTACAAGCAAGCTGCATGGCTTGATGGTCAGCTTACTGGTAGCGGCGGAGGACTGGGAAATTGAGTCCGCAGGTCTTGATGATCAGCTGTGGAGGACTGGAAAACTGAGTCCGCAGGTCTTGCTGATAGCGGCAGTTTTCCTCACGTGCGTCCCTCTAAATGATAGGTTTTAGGGGCTATTTATAGGCCCGAGGAAGATCTTCTAGAAGCAGGGCCCAGTGACGTCATCACGGAGCTTTGGGCGGACGAGAGCAGCAGGCCGCCGACCTGGGCGGACTCGGCGGACAGGAGGAGGAAGTCTGCCCCCTTGGCGGGCGGATTCGGCGCGGGCAGGCAGTCCACCCCCTTGGCGAGCGGACTCGGCGCAGGCGGGCAGTCCGCCCCCTTGGCGTGCGGACTCGGAGCAGGCGGGCAGTCTGCCCCCTTGGCGGGCGGACTCGGCACAGGCGGGCAGTCCGCCCCCTTGGCGGGCGGACTCAGAGCAGGCGGGCAGTCCGCCCCCTTGGCGGGCGGACTCGGAGCAGGCGGGCAGTCCGCCCCCTTGGCGGGCGGACTCGGAGCAGGCAGCCCGCCTTATTGGGCGGACGGAGCTCGTCTTTGCTGCTTCCGAGTGGCGAGTAGGAGGAGCAAGTCGTCGCTTGCTTGGCGACTTCGGCAACTTGGATGTAGGTTGCTGCCACTGATCGGCGACCTGGAGCAGGTCGCCATTGCCGTTGGTTGATATGCTGCGACTTGGCGGACTGGAGTCGGAGTCCGCCGCCTGCTAGGAAAGTGCATGGTTAGGCTGGTCTAACCGCGTGTCTTGCGGGAACATCTTGCGAAAGTAGCTCGTCGTCCTGCAAAGCACGCGGCAACTGCGCGACTTGGGCGGTCAGCCTGGGGAAACCGTCCTAGCCGTGCGGCCTGAGCGGATAGGAGTTTCTACCCGCCTGGCCAAAAAAGAGGGCTGAGGCAGATCGCAACCTTCGGGGGGGGGGGGGGAACCCCTGAGTGGGCCGCGACTTGTGAGCTAGATATCTTGGGAGGGATCGCCGATTTTGGGGTTAACATAATCCCCGCATTTTTTTAAGTTCTGAAGGGAGCTTCGAAAAAGTAGGAGACCCACGAAAATCGTGATCCATCCCTCGGAAAAAGGGGAAAGGAGAGATGGAACCTGATGTATCTCCTCAGAAAAAGTTTGTTAATGCCTGTCTTTTTGCTGTAAAGGAAAAAAATTAACATAGGCAGAAAGTGGTACATCTTATGCGTACCTGGGTTGCTTTTGCGAAACGAAGAAGACATGAATGTCTCCTAATGAGCTCTGCAAAACAATGATGAGAGGAAAGCATAGAAGGGTGATAACTTGCAAGTACCTGAAGGAGGCTTGCAAGCATCTGTTAACTTCTGCAAAAAGAAGGATAAGAGGCAGATATGAAATAAAATTATGTTGCAAGTACCTGGACGGAAATTACAAGTCTTTTTTAATATCTGCAAAGGAAGAGTGAGTAGCATGTATGATAGAAAAGCAAATAGCAATTACCTGAAGGGAACTTGCGAATATCTGCTAATCTCTGCAAAAAAAGAGTGAGCAAGCAGATATGAAAGGAGATTAAGCTGCAAGTACCTGAAGAGAACTTGCTAATATCTGTTAATCTCTGCAAAAGAAGAGTGAGCAAGCAGATATGAAAGGAGATTAAGCTGCAAGTATCTGAAGGGGACTTGCTAATATCTGTTAACCTCTGCAAAAGAAGAGTTAGATGCAGATATGATAAGAGAAATAAGCTGCAAGTACCTGAGAAGAACTTGCTAATATCTGTTAATCTCATGAAATCCAGATTAGCAAGATGAAACCATCTTAATTTAGACTTATAATAACATGGTTTGTCAATAAACAGAGATAGAATCCTTGATTGAATAAGAGATGCCAAGAGTAAGCATAATCAATCGTCAGCGGATGGAGCTTCATGAAAGCCAAATATACAAGGTGAGCATACGAAAGAAAATGCTGCAAATCCTTTTGATAGGTTGGAATTAACCTGTAAGAAGGCAAAAAACAAAGAAAGGAGGGTTATACCCCGAAGATGACTCAAAAAAGACTG
Organism: Platanthera zijinensis; assembly: GCA_039513925.1. NCBI lineage: Eukaryota > Viridiplantae > Streptophyta > Magnoliopsida > Asparagales > Orchidaceae > Platanthera > Platanthera zijinensis. The sequence goes on from CM077094.1 coordinate 4,487,400, forward strand.
GATGCTGCCACAGGAGATCACATGTGGGCCTTATGCATCGCTTGCCTGTGAAAAACCATCTAGGGCGTAGTCCTACCTTGAGCGGGCTAGCCGCGCATCCTTTAGAAGGGCACAAAAGAAACAAACACAAAAAATCCTAAGAAGGATCGACAGATACACTGCTCTCATGCCTCGGATTACACGTATCGCTGATTAATTAGACTAGATGCGCCAAGTGGCCTATTGCGTGTCTGCGGATTGATCAGCGGAGTTGTGGGTCCCGCGAAGGCACGGATTGAGAGTACCTTGGAGTGTTCGTCCGTTACAGTTGTGAGATGATCGAAGAGGCAAGATTTCACTTGATCGTCATTGCTTGTTCAGCAAAAATCATCGTAACTGTAACGTATCCCTTAACGGTGCACAGTAGAGCTAACACATGGGACCTCCCTTGATGCACACTTTGTGTTAGATACCGGGTAGGATCCGAAGTCTGAAGTTCACCATCATAGATTGAACGACCCCCACTGCACATATGCGAACACTCCCCGCTATATGTGGTCATCGCGGTCTTACGCCGGAGAACAATCCATGGAGGGAACAACAAGACTTGACGATATCTCATTGGTTCAGTGATCTCTTTGGCAAAGAGAAAAAGTAGAGGAGGAGGCACTTCATAAAGGAAATGTGTCAGTATGGGATCTCTGACATAAACTTTATTGAAATGAAAATGAAAAAACACTTAGAAGTGTTGTAAAGAGAATGACAAAAAGAAGTTTGAAGAAACAAGAGATAACCGACCGTGTTGGCGAGAAGCTTTGGGGACTTTGCAATGTTTATCGGCCAAATATATGCCCCAAAGCACCTTCATCGTTGGCATCGAAGCACTCACCATTATTAAGGTTGGGGTGATTGTTGATCTGATTCACTCCCTTTGAACAGCAAGGCATATCTGCTACTTCTTTGCCTTTTGAAGTTGACGGATCAGAGTGATCTTCCTTTGGGATTAGATCGCGCATCTTACCCAGCCTTAGCATCTTCTGTATAAGTTGACGAAGCGCTCGGCAGTTTTCAGTTAAATGCCCGCTTTCTTTGTGAAATTCACAGAACAGATCTGAATCTTTTGATCTATGATCTGTCGGCTGGCAAGGCTTCTTGAAATTAGCCCTACCCTTCATGATTTGACTCACTTCTTGCATGGCCTCATCAAGCTCGGAATCTGGCGAGTCATCTTCTTGCTGCTGATGAACTGCTGCTGTTAGCGGAGATGATACTGGCAATGGTAACAATTGATCTTGGGCACGATCCTTGCCCGGGAAGAGGTGTCGATGACGTTGAAATCTTCTCCCCTTCCTCGAGTAGGATGGAAAATCTTTCCGAGGAGACCTCGAAGGCTACTTGTAAGAGGAAGAATTTTTCTCTGTTACAAGCCTGGAGACAAAGCTGAGATTGCTTTTCTCACCGCGGATGTATGAGTTTGCTAAACCAATCAACTCTTGATATGCCCTCGGTGCTCGGACATTAGCCTCGAACTTGAGTGGTCCTTCACGCAGTCCGTGAATAAGAGCCACTCGGTACAATTCTTGATCGATGATCTCGATGTCCAAGATTTCTTTCTGAAAACGATCCACAAAATGAGACCAAGTCTCGCTCTCTCGCTGCTTGATCTCAAAGAGGGCTTCTGGACCGTCCTTCCTTTTTAATCGAAGTAGAAAATCTGATCAGAAACTCTCTTCGCAAGTCAGTAAAGAAAGAGATGGACTGAGGACGTAGTCCATAGAACCAATCCCTCACTTGACCATCAAAGGTCGTCACAAAGAGTTTGCATTTGGTAGCATCTGAGAGGGTCTTGAGAGCAACGGCTGATTTAAAGGCTTGAAGGTGCTTCATTGGATTCAGTCTCTCCAGTGTAAGTTGGCAACCGCGGCTCTCTGAAGTTAACTGGAGTTGGTTCGTGCCGAACATTTTCTGAAAATGGTGACGGCTCTTCCTGCTCTCCTGAAGCATAAGGGAAAAAAGGGAGCATAAGTTGTAGCTACAGAAGGAGCAGGAGGATAGAATGGAAAAGTTGTTGTGGAAGGAGCAAAGGTAGGAGCTGAAGAGTAGGGATAACTTCCCTGAAAGTTTAGGAATCTAGCTGGAGTTCCTCGGGCAGCTTCTCGGAAGAAGTTTTGACGAGCTGCAAACTCATCATTCTAAGACCGCAAAGGGGCTGCAGGCCCTTACGGAAAGGTTGGAGTGTAAAGAGGAGGATAGACCGGTGGATAGGCCGGTGGATAAACTTGAGGAGTCTCGGATGCTGGTGCTGGATTGATTGGAGGAGCTGGTGCTGCTGAAGATTGTGCGGCCAATTGCTGCGTGATAGCTGCTAGAGTACGGTTGATTGCTTGAAACTGTTGTGCAGTTTCTCTGCGAGATTGCTCTAAGGCCTCCCAAAGAGGATCTTCACTGGGACTTGGAGCAAGGTTCTCGGCTGGTTGATGGTCTGTCATGAGTAACCGCTGATTTCACTGTTTGTTCGAGATCTAAAGGCCGCGTGTTAACTTTTGATGCGCGAAATGCGCCTTTTAGTTAACGGGTTGTTCGGTCTCACAAGCTAGGTGAAGAAGAGGGTTGCGGGGATAGCGGAGAGGTTTGCTGAGAGCAGCCGGGACGGCTGATGATCAGCGTAGAAGGTTGATGATCAGCGAAGAAGGTTGATGATCAGCGGATAAGGTTGATGATCAGCGGAGAAGGTTGATGATCAGCGGAGAAGGTTGATGATCAGCGGAGAAGGTTGATCAGGAGCTGTCGAGCAGACGGTTACTTTGACGGTTGAGCTCTGATGGTTGAGACCAAGAGAAGAGAAGAATAGAGGGGGCCGCTAACAGCGGCAACAACAGACTTCTCCCGTCGCGGCTTGAATGTCACTCTTGCGACGGGCTTTTCCTTTAATCAAGAAACAAGATTACAGCTTGCTATTGCACCTTTACATGAGAAAGCAATAAAGGGTACAAAGGGGGAAGCTGGCGGCTAAGGAAGAAGTTGTCAGAAGCTAAGTAAAAAGTGGCTGCAAGCAGGCTGCATGGCTTGATGGTCAGCTTGTTGGTAGCGTCGGAGGATTGGGAAATTGAGTCCACAGGTCTTGATGATCAGCTGTGGAGGACTGGAAAACTGAGTTCGCAGGTCTTGCTGGCAGCGACAGTTTTTCTCACGCGCGTCCCTCTAAATGAGAGGTATTAGGGGCTATTTATAGGCCCAGGGAAGATCTTCTAGAAGCAGGGCCCAGTGACGTCATCACGGAGCTTTGGGCAGACGAGAGCAGCAGGCCGCCGACCTGGGCGGACTCGGCGGACAGGAGGAGGAAGCCCGCCCCGTTGGCGGGCGGATTCGGCGCGGGCAGGCAGTCCGCCCCCTTCGCGGGCGGACCCGGCGCAGGTGGGCAGTCCGCCCCCTTGGCGGGCAGACTCGGAGCAGGCGGGTAGTCCGCCCCCTTGGCGGGCGGACTCGACGCAAGCGGGCAGTCCGCCCCCTTGGCGGGCGGACTCGGAGCAGGCGGGTAGTCCGCCCCCTTGGCGGGCGGACTCGGAGCAGTCAGCCCGCCTGATTGGGCGGACGGAGCTCATCTTTGCTTCTGCCGAGTGACGAGTAGGAGGAGCAAGTCGTCGCTTGCTTGGCAACTTCGACAACTTGGATGTAGGTTGCTGCCACTGATCGGCGACCTGGAGCAGGTCGCCATTGTCGTTGGTTGATATGCTGCGACTTGGCGGACTGGAGTCGGAGTCCGCCGCCTGCTAGGAAAGTGCACGGTTACGCTGGTCTAACCGCGTGTCCTGCGGGAACGTCTTGCGAAAGTAGCTCGTCGTCCTGCAGAGCACGCGGCAACTGCGCGACTTGGGCGGTTAGCCTGGGGAGACCGTCCTAGCCGCGCGGCCTGAGCGGATAGGAGTTTCTACCCTCCTGGACAAAAAAGAGGGCTGATGCAGATCGCAACCTTCGGGGGGGAACCCCTGAGTGGGCCGCGACTTGCGAGCTAGATACCTTGGGAGGGATCGCCGATTTTGGGGTTAACACTCCAGTTCCGTTGTTACTACAGAGGATGTTCTTCGTTGGCATCGGCGTTTTGGCCATCCCTCTTCTGTTTATTTACGAACATTATTTCATGTTTTTTCTCTTTTTCTTCGAAACTTTGTTTGTGATGTATGTGATGAATCTAAACATGTGCGACATACTGCTTCTCATCTTTCTGTCCCTAGTACTATTCCTTTTGATGTTATCCACTCTGATGTCTGGGAGCCATCTCTCATTGTTTCTATCACTGGTCTTCGATGGTTTGTCACATTTATTGATTGTTTTCACGTACTACGTGGGTTTATTTGTTAAAAAAGAAAAGTGAAGTGTTTTCTTGTTTTTAAATTTTCCATAAAATGGTGCAAACACGGTTTAATTTCTCTATTCGAGTTCTTTGGAGTGATAATGTGGGGGAGTATGATGATCGGGGTGCCTTTGGCTCTTACCTCTCCTCTCACGGTATCATCCACCAGAAAACCTGTGCTTATACATCTACTCAGAACGGAGTGGTCGAACGGAAAAATCGTCACCTCCTTGAGGTTGCTCGCTGCCTCCTTAACACTTTGCACCTCCCTAAACCCTATTGGGGTGATGCAGTACTTACTGCTGCTCACCTTATCAACCGTCTCCCTTCTCGTGTCCTTTCCTTTACCACTCTTCTCGCTCGTCTCTCCACCTCTGGTGTGGTTCATACCTCTCATTTGACACCTCGTGTTTTTGGTTGTGTATGTTTCGTGCATGTGCACCAACCTCATTGTGACAAGCTTGACCCTCAGGCTCAGCGGTGTGTTTTTGTTGGTTATTCTTCTACGACCAAAGGTTATCGATGTTATCACCCTCCGTCCCGACGTATGTTCTGTACCATGGATGTCACCTTCCGTGAGGGGGAGTCCTATTTTCTGCCTTCGACTCACCTCTTTCGTCAGGGGGAGAACCGTGGTGATGTGGATGTTACTCCTGTTCCTCTTCCTCTTCTTCCTACCATTCCCTCTACTCATTCTACTCTGGTACTCATATCCCCCATCCAGGTACCTGACTCTTCTACTATGATTTCTCCCTTTCCCCATATTTACCACCGTCGCAGTTCAGGTACTCAGGTTACCACAGCTCGACCTCTGTCAGTGCCATCTTCGGACTCAGATCCTGATGAAGCTGATCTGTATATTCCGATTGCATTCCTCAAGAAAGGTAAAGCTCCTTGTACGCAACATCCTATCTTTAATCACGTGGCTTACCACCATCTTACTATGAGCCATCAGGCGTTTGTTTCATCTCTTTCCCTTGTTTTTATTCATAAGACATGGCAGGAAGCTCTGGAGATACCGGCCTGGACTCAAGCTATGCATGATGAGATGTCTGCCTTGGACAAGAATCACACGTGGGATGTTTTCGCTCTCTTCCGGGAAGAAAGCTATAGGTTCCCAGTGGGTCTTCTCTATTAAGCAGAACCAAGATGGCAAGGTGGAACGGTACAAAGCACGTCTAGTTTCTCAAGGGTACACCCAGACACAAGGAGTTGATTATCAGGAGACGTTTGCTCCTGTTGTCAAGATGGATTCTATTCGGGTGTTGCTATCGTGTGTTGCGTGCCTGGACTGGGAGCTTCATCAATTGGATGTTAAAAATGTTTTCCTCCATGGTGAGCTCGAGGAGGAGGTGTACATGAAGTTTCCTCCTAGTTTTATAAAGAAAGGAGCTGAAGTCCTTGTCTGTCGCCTCAGAAAATCTTTATATGACCTGAAGCAATCACCTAGGGCCTGGTTTGGGAGATTTCTTACGGCAATGTTCAAGTTTGGGTACAAGCAAGCCCAATCGGATCATACCATGTTCATCCGGAGACATGAACAGCGTGTTGTGGTTCTCATTGTCAACGTGGATGACATTGTGATTACGGGAAATGACACAGAGGAGATTGTCAATCTTAAGACCCTCCTGTCTGCTGAATTTGAAGTGAAAGACTTGGGAAGATTACGGCACTTCCTGTGTATCGAAGTGATCAGATCCGAATAGGGTATCTTTATATCCCAACGAAAATACATATTAGATCTCCTAAAAGAAACAGGTATGCTTGAGTGTGTCCCTGCGAACACCCCGATTGAGGAAAATCACAAGATTAATGAAGATGGTGATGGTGATCACACCGATGTATCACGATATCAAATATTGGTCGGTAAACTTATATACCTATCCCATTCTCGCCCCTACATTGCGTACGTTGTTGGTATCCTAAGCCGATATATGCATTCTCCTCGAGTCAGACATCAAGAAGTTGCGTATCGTTTGCTGCGATATTTGAAGAAAGCTCCTGGTCGTGGTCTCTTATTCTACAGGAACAACACTTTGAAGATTGAAGTTTTTTACTGATGCTGATTGGGCTGGCTGTCATGATGACAAAAAATCCACAACAGAATACTGCTCCTTTGTTGGTGGAAACCTCGTGACATGGTGCAGCAAGAAGCAAAATGTTGTGGCTCGGTCTAGTGCGGAGGCAGAATATCGTGTCATGTCCCAAGGTTTATGTGAGGGACTATGGCTGCGCACTATGTTACAAGATCTGGGTTTCCTAGTGACGGACCCCTTCTCCTTGTTCTGTGACAATAAGACGGTCATTAACATTGCCCATAACCCGGTCCAACATGTCTGGACAAAGCATGTTGAGGTTGATCGACATTTTATTAAAATTCACTTGGATAAAAAGACAGTTGTCACTCCGTTCGTTCATTCCAAAGATCAGTTGGCCGATGTGTTTACCAAGAGTTTATGGTGTGACGTGTTTATTGACGACTTTCAAAGGTTTGGGATGACGGATGTCTTCTGTCCGACTTGAGGGGGACAGTTGTAATAATTGTTATTTCAAGTCGTCCGTGTTGTTTATGTGTAACCCCGGTATGAGGTAGTTTAGTCTTTTTAGCTTTTTCTCTTACTCATGTATATGTATGAGTAAGGGTTTCTCATTGGAATTAACATAATCGATTATCTGATTCGACTGTTTCCTCGGTGCTAAACAGAGCTTTATTTTTATTAGAACCGGAAACATCTATAAAAATATTGCAAATGCTTATCACATCTACCTGCTAGGCCCGCCTTACCTTAAAATGTTTTTATTACCTCAAATTGAGAGGTGTAGATCTCTCTGCATTACCGTAATCCTTGAGCAATTTTAATTGTTTGCAGGAGTTTGTACTACCAAATTTATTCGCATTTTCCTTGATGATTGTGTTAGGTGTCCTCGCATTTTTTGCTGAGGTATGCTTTATCTTCACAACATTTCAAATTGATTACTTGTACCTCCTCTATTATTCTGAATCGCTCCAAAATTTAGAATGCTAATATTGGAATAATATTAGGAGGGTTGACCTTCCTAGGAAGTTGTATGAAGAGAAAGCTTTGATGGTTGTTGGACCATAGCATTGTATATCTCGATGGTTAAGAGTTCATACTGTTAAAATTGCTTTTGACTCATTTGAGGCAGTGCTACATTGTGGGAGGCACCTCTTGAATTTGTAGTTTGTCACCTCTAGGATCCTATTTTTATGGTGGATGATTATGGGATGCGTAAGGGTGCTGACTAGGATGTCATTCCCTAAAATTTGGGAGATTGTGAGACCCTTGAGTAGAACTCTTAAACTTCAGAGATGTTTTTTTAGTTATAAGGGTTTATTATCGAGGCCTTCCCTGTGACTTTGTGTTGAGAGAAGCCAAAAACTTGTATGTATTGCTTGAGTAAGTAAATACAAGGAGAGAATACAATTATATAGGAGATGAGAAGAGAGGAAAAATCCTATACAAGATGTGGGACTAAAGAAGAGAGAATACTATGGCCTTTTTGGGCCTTTATACATGGGCTTTTCTAATACTCCCCCACAAGCTGGAGCGTACAAATCGTATGCACCAAGCTTGGACAGGCATTGATAGAAGAGGGTACTTGACAAGGCCTTTGTGAGGGCATCCGCAACTTGTTCGGTACCAGGAACATGTCTGAGGTCGATCTTCTTTAGTTGAATCTTTTCCCGGATAAAATGACAGTCGACTTCAATATGTTTAGTTCTCTCGTGAAAGACTAGGTTCTTGGCAATGTGTATAGCAGCTTGACTGTCACAGAGGAGAAGAGCCGGTGAAGGAAGCTTTACCCCCAGATCGGTGAGAAGGCTTTCAAGCCACGTTAGTTCCGACACCACAGATGTCATCGCCCGATATTCTGCCTCAGCTGATGATCGAGCAACGACCGCTTGTTTCTTGCTTCGCCAGGTAATCAGATGTCCTCCAAAGTACGTGCAGAAGCCACTGGTGGACCTTCGATCATCGAGGGACCCAGCATAGTCAGCATCAGAGTATGCTACCAGAGTAGGAGTGGAAGAAGAGACTTTGTACACCAGTCCTTGTCCAGGAGCCTTTTTGAGGTATCTGAGAATACGTTCAACCGCCTGAAGATGAGAGCTTATGGGGGAATGCATATATCGACTGACGATACCAACAGCGAAGGAGATATCTGGTCTGGTTACTGTGAGGTATATCAATTTGCCAACTAGGCGACGGTAATATTCTGGATTGTCCAGTAGGATATCTGAGTCAGAGGCCTGTGCGCATAACTTGTGATTGACATCCATTGGGGTGTCAATTGGCTTACAGCCTGAGTAACCCGCATCATGAAGAAGGTCAGTACAGTACTTTCGCTGAGAAAGGATCAAATCATCTGGCCGTCTGGCGACTTCTAGACCCAAGAAGTACCGAAGGGGCCCCAGATCTTTTGTTTGAAAAACGGTGCTCAGATGAAGTTTGACCGCCAGTATACCATTCGAGTCGTTCCCAGTAATAATGATGTCGTCCACATAGACTAGCAGAAAGACGGTCCCAGTAGATCGGTGGCGAGTGAAGAGCGAGAAGTCGGCGGAGCTTCGAGTAAAACCAATCTCCCGGAGGGCTTTACTGAACTTGTCAAACCATGCCCGGGGGGACTGTTTGAGACCATAAAGAGCCTTTCGAAGATGGCAGACTTGAGACTCCCCCGTGGTCTCAAACCCGGGAGGTTGTTGCATATACACAGTTTCCTGGAGATCACCGTTCAGAAACGCATTTTTGACATCCAGTTGGAGTAGGGGCCACTGGCGATGTACCGCAACAGAGAGGAGAACCCGGACTGTATTGAGTTTGGCCACCGGGGAAAAAGTCTCTTCGTAGTCGAGCCCCTGCTGCTGGGTGAAGCCACGAGCCACAAGACGGGCCTTTAGGCGGTCAATAGTGCCATCAGCAGCATGTTTAATAACAAAGACCCATTTACACCCAACGGGTTTTTGACCGGGAGGAAGAGGGACGAGAGTCCAGGTCTGGTTAGTCCAGAGAGCAGTCATTTCCTCCTCCATGGCAGCCCGCCAGCCAGGATGTTCGAGCGCCTCCTGCACAGAATTAGGAACAGAAACCGAGGAAAGAGAAGTAGCAAAAGTGTGAAGATGGGGAGAGAGGCGATGTAGGGAGACGTAGTGAGCCAAAGGATGAGCGGTGGATGTCTGTACCTGATCTGCCGGGCGCGTAGTAACCGTGGTTGAGGCGGACTGCAGTGGGGCCATAGAGCAACGGGGGCGACGAGTATAGACCCGGATGATGGGTGGTGCGGGGGGAACAGGAGGTAGAGCTGGTGGAACCGGTAGCAGCGGCGTTGTAACGGGGAGAACAGGTCGTGGGATGGATGGAGGTAAAGGAGCCGAAGGGATAGGAGTAGTGAGAGGATCCGGAAAATATGGTTCAGTCTCGCGGAAGGTGACATCCGCAGAGACGGAGAGCTTCCGAGTGACGGGAGAATAACAGAGATACCCCTTCTGAGTACGGGAATATCCCACGAATATGTGTTTGGCCGCCCGGGGATCCAATTTGTCCGAGGGCGGGCCCAGATGGTGGACGTAACAAGTGCTACCAAAGATACGGGGCGGAAGAGGGAAGGCCGGAGTCGAGGGAAACAACAGGCTGAACGGAGTAGCATAGTGGAGGACGGAGGAAGGGAGACGGTTGATGAGAAAACAAGCCGTGGAGACCGCAAAGTTCCAGTAATGCTTGGGCACATGCATTTGAAGCATGAGGGAGCGAGCCACATCAAGTGTCGGTTTTTACGTTCGGCAACGCCATTTTGTTGAGGCGTGTAGGCACAAGAGGTTTGGTAGGAGGTGTGTCGAGAAGGTAGAGCCCGTTCCGTAATCCGCCTTTACCAATGGTAGTCCGTGTCCTGCGATCCTGTATGACAAAAGAAGAGGAAGTGAATATAACAGAGCAATCCAGATCAGCAGTAAGGCGACCAACAGAAAGTAAATTGAAGGAGGAACTCGGAACATGAAGAGCCGAGCGGAGAGGAAACAACGGGCTGAGAGAGATGTCCGTCGATCCGGAGACGGGAACAAGGGCCCCATTAGCCACGGTGATAGACCGCGGATGAGGAGAGTCCGAGTATGTGGCAGACTGCTGGGACGTAATGTGATGAGTGGCACCGGAGTCCATGATCCAGGACAGACCGGTGGAGAGACAGGCCGTACCTGCTTGGGAGACGAAGGTGGAGGCCAGGGAAGCAGGAGGCGGGTTGAGCAGTCCCTGGAGGTGCTGGAGCTGGAGGCGGACAGCTTCAAGGTCCGGAGAGGCAGGAGAGGAGGCATCTGCGGCCACCGAAGCCGTCGGTCGAGGAGGATATCCATTCTTGCGGTAACAAGTCGCTTCAAGGTGTCCGTCCTTGCCGCAGTAGGAACACTTCGGCCGCCCCCTGCCACCACGCCCGCGGCCCCGAGAGCCGGAGCGGCCACCACGAGCAGCAGGAGGCAAGGGAAGCAGGGGCGGAGGGGCCTGTTGAAGAAGGGCCGAGGAAGTCGGCGCAGGAGCATCCGGAGGAGGCGTCACGCGGAGGAGCATGGAACAGATCTCAGAAAGGGATGGAACGGTGGGAGACGCCAGAACCTGAGTCCGGATAGTCTGAAGGTGAGACGGGCAATGCAAACCGCCTCCTTCTGAGCGCGCTGGGCAGCATGATCACTGGTAGAAGGCTGATGCAGTATCCAGGCTTCGGCCAAAGTCTTAGCCCGAGCGACAAACGACGTCATGTCCGGGGCGCCACCGGCGTCGAGAGCAACGAGATCTGTGAGGATGTCGTAGAGGTGCTGAAGGCTGTCTTTGCCGGAATAGAGTGAGTGCAGCTCATCCCATATAGACTTGGCCGTCTCGTGATACATGGCCATCTGATACGGCTCACCATCCAAGGAGTTGAGGAGCCAAGTCTGCACACGACCGTCGTTGCAGAGCCACTCGTCCGTAGGGGGAGCCGGAGGAGCCTGTGTGAGGTAAGACAGGAGACCCTTGGCCTGGAGAACCCGGCGCATAGAATGCGCCCAAGGGAGAAAATTTTTCTTCCCGGAGAGAGAGATGGTGGTAATGCGTAATTCATCGCGCAGGTCTACAGGACAAGCCGGGCGGTCTGCGGGCGGACTAGCCGCCGGGCCAGTGGAGTCAAGAGAGGATTCCATAGACCAGGAAGACAAGCCGCACCGACTTGGAAGGAGGCCGCAGCGACCAGGCAGGGGTCCGCTGGAGAGGCAGGCCGCAGAGAGGGGAGGAGACCGCCGCGACTAGGAACAGGCCGCAGCGACGAAACAGCGAGCAGAAAAAGGTCGGGAGAATGAACCCGCACGGTCACGATGCGAACACCAGCGGCCAGACAGGCCACGACCAGAGCGGGTAAGAAACAGACCGCACGGTCTGGAGACCGCGAGAAGGCGGGGATAAGAGAAAAGAGACCGCGAGTGAACAAACTCGAGCGGATAGGAGAGAGAGAAGCCGCGAGTTGACGAACTCGAGCGGGAGGGAGAGAAGAGACCGCGAGTTAACAAACTCGAGCGGATAGGAGAGAGAGAAGCCGCGAGTTGACGAACTCGAGCGGGAGGGAGAAAAGAGACCGCGAGTTGACAAACTCGAGCGGATAGGAGAAAAGAGAAAAGAAATCGCCTGGCGAGAAGGAAACCGCAAGGAGCAGACGCCGAGCGGATAGGAGGGGAAGCCGCGCGGATAGAACTAGAGACCGCGCGAGACGTACGGGAGGTGGGGTCCACGGGAGAGAGGAGAAAAAACTATAAAAAAAGGGGGGGAAGAGGAGAGAGTCTGGATCCACGGGAGAAGCAGCGGACTGTCCGTTGAGGCCGCGGACAGTGAGCGAGTAGCGGCGGATAGAAAAGGAGGCAGACCGCTGGAGACTGCAAATAGTCCGCGAGAAAACCGCGGAGTCCGCCAGAAGGCGGCGGGTAGATGCGGTTAAAAAGGCACAGGTCGGTTAGAGGTCGGAACCTGGCTCTGATACCATGTTGAGAGAAGCCAAAAACTTGTATGTATTGCTTCGTTCTCGTACTTGATGTTGCCAGGGAAGATTAATCAGGGAAGATTAATCAATCCTTCGTTCTCGTACTTGATGTTGCCACAAACTGAACAGTCATTTGGCTTGTTAGGCGCAGCGAAAAATATTTTGATGGTTGAGAATTCTGATTGTTATAAAAAACTTTCAACAAAGTTAACCCTATATATTTTTTATATGTTGCAGGTATCTCTAGCCCGTGGACTACAACTGGAGAAGATATGCAAAGCTACTAATATGATATATGTACAGGTTTGTTTCTCCACCACCCGGCTTAAGATTAAGCTAGAAATTTGCTAAGGCTCAGTTTGGTGCGGCCTTTTTGCTCTTATGAGTTTGGACAAAAAACACCACCATCATAAAATGCATGTTTGGCAAGACAAGATGGTTATGACTACCACCAAGAAAAGAAAAGTAGGCTCCGTTTAACGGGGTGGTGGCGGTCGTGAATGCGGTGGTTATGAATCGTCGTTCTTGAACGCCCAATCTCACCCAAAGAACTTCATCCACTTTTATGTTCAAAACTAGTTTTATTTTTTTTGGTGGTGGTCATAACAATTGTCGTGCCAAATATCCATTCTAGGATGGTGGCGTTTTTGTCCAAACGCACCGGAGCAAAAAAAGCTGCGCCAAACGGAGCCCTAGTTTTGAACATAAAAGTTGATGGAGTTCCTTGGGTGAGGTCGGGCGTTTACGAATGACAGTTCATAACCACCGCGTTCACGACCGCCGCCGCCGTGCCAAACGAAGCCTTCTCTTTTGTTTAATACCTCAGTCTCTTAGTTTGATAGGGTTTAAATACGGTTCTTGGATAATTGGAAGGTTTTAGATGCGCACTGGAATTGCTTTCGGATCGGGTTTTTTTGGGGTCTGTTTTCTATGTTGTAGGGATGGCTTAGTGAGTTAGGATTACCGATCCAACCATTCGTGCAAATTACGAGACAAGTCAAATCTAGGTATAGATTTGCTCAATTTCAATTTCTATGTAGGTATTGATTTGCAATAAATTGTGAGGGATACAATCACAAGGTATACTCGCATCTTGGGGTTGGTTTCCTCTAAGAGTCCTCTTCAAGGAGAGTTCCAAGATTGCTGAAGTGGCCAGCCCGATTGGCACTTTCATAAGCTCCTCGAGGCCGCCCGATTGGCACCCGTAAGCCGCTCGATGTGCAAATGCAATCCCACCCTGCATCCGGATACATTTCAATTCAAGTCTCAAATCAATTAAAGTTTGATGAGCCAAGCTTCGCTCATTAGTCAGCCCATGCCTTCGATCTGAGCCTAAATTCATACCAATTTCGATCAATCCTCATTCTTCAACCCAAACTCACAGCCCCATCTTAAGTCCTGGGCTATAGTTATATGACACTCACCCGCGTATACACTAATTAATCGAACTTTGTGGGTTCACTCGACCCGATTCAGTTCTCGAATCAAATTGTAGATGTGGTCGAAGCTGACCGATATCTGTATATATGCATTTTCTTTTTTCAGGTGGTTTTTTCCCAAGCTTGGAACATGTCCTACCTTGGGACTTCTGCTTCTTCCAATAAACTCATTGGTTGTTTGCTTATTCTGGGATCAGTTTGTGGCACTTTATATTTTGGACCTGAGAAGGAACCGAGTGATGCCTAGCTGAATTGTTTTATGTCCAGTTTGAGGAAGAAGAATTCTTCCATGTTAATATTTTTTGCCTCTCCGACCACTTCTGCATCTGTGCATCTACCGATTTTAGAACGTAAACTTGCGTTCCTTGGACATGAACTTGGAATAACGAGAAAAGTGAGTTTAAATTTACCCTAATTTTTTTGTGCAGTCCAGCCGAGCGCATTTCACTGTTGGCTATGGCAGATGGAGTGTTGCTTGAGCTTAAATTATGATTCTTTTGGTGTAAATTTCTTTCTATGTGGATGGCTTCAACTAGGGTTGTGACTGGAGATGTTATTGTAAGGCTGTTAACAATTTGTAAATATTTGATGTGAAATTTTTTGAAATAAATAATGTCAAATGTTATGTTAAGAAATGTTATTGGAGAAATATCATTTCGTCATGATGCATATTCGAAAACATTGATTCTCAATAACTGACACGTGATTTATTTATAGTATTTGTTAGGGTGTGTTTGTTTGGAAGGAATTAAGTCATGGAATTGGAATTCCAGGGTTGTTTGGTTGTGCCTTCGCAGGGCAGAATAGAAATTCAAAATGAATTTCATAAATCCAATTCTCTCCAAATTTAGTATTTTAAAATTTCTAAAGAAATTCTCTGGTCTTTATTTTAAATACTCTTTTTCTATTCTGAATTTGAGGAGATTTTTGAATTTCAATCAAATGTTAGTATCTAATTGTCTCTGATAAAATTAAGCAATTTTTTTTAATGGTATCCCACAAACAAAGTGAACCCTTATGGAAGGATTTTTGGCACTAAGCACCTTTGAATCAAGAGGTTTTTGCAAATTGCTCTTCTCAAATGTGTCTTATGCCAAAATTTATATATCACCAAAGGCATAGAGGTACTAATTATCCTAGTTAGGGATAGTTTATCTATACTACATTTCATAATAATAAAATTATGTTTTCTTATCATACCATGAGACTTCATAAAATATTCTCTTAAATATTAAAATATATATATTAAAATGTGGGATCTTGTCTTTCTTAAGTGAAAAGTTCTTATTTTACCAAAAGATTTATCAAATAAGCAAACCTTGAACCATCAAAAACTAATGTTAATGTTGAGGTAGTTCTAAGGGATAAAGTAAAGTCTAAAGTTGTCATAAGAATAGCAAGATAAGATAAAGTAGGGTCTAAGAGAAGAAAGGCATTATTGATCCTTTTGATTTTCACATGTTCCTATATAGTTTGTTAAATTAAAAGTGGTGTTATAGACACACCAAAATTCACTGTGTATCCAAATTATATTTGCACCTCAAATTAAAATATTTGCACATGTATACACTAATAGTATACTAAATACAATTTTTTATATTTGCACACCAACTTTACGAAATGACTTTGTGAGCACCTCTCTATTTACGATTTAGGCTCCGTTTTGGGGGGCTTATTTTCACCGGTCAAGCGGTTACCACCGCATGAACCGGACCATAATTAAGGTCCAGTTCATTCATAACCGCTTGACCTGTGAAAATAAGTCCCCCCAAACGGAGCATTAGTATCAGATTGCTTGTAAAATATATTAGATGAGACCATCAAAGTTATTCATCCACAATTTCATGCTTGTCCTGTCGATGTTATTTCATTTTATTTTTATTACTTGATTTAGGGTTTTGGGGTGAGTACTCCTAGAGCATTAACACATGAATTCTCTATCACGGTTGGCTTGCATCAAGGTTCAACATTAAGCTCTTATCTCTTTACCCTTACTTTAGATAAGCTCGATGGACATATTCAACAAGCAATACATTAGTGTTTATTGTTTGCAGATGATATCGTTTTGGTCGATAAGACGCACGTGTGTAAATACAAAAGATGGATGACTTCGTTATTAAGTTGAATCTTGGCGAAGCGCTTTAAAAATGAAGGATTTTAGGTTTAGCGGGGCAAAGACAGAGTATATGTGGCTTAAATTTAGTAGTGCAAGAAGGATGGATGACTTCGTTATTAAGTTGGGTGATCAAGATATTTCCCACCGTGAGTGTTTTAAATATCTTGGATTGATAGTTCAAAAAGATGCAGATGTTGATAAAGATGTGATACATATAATCCAAACAGGTTGGTTGAAGTGGAAAGGCATGTCAGGGGTCTTATGTGATTGTAAAGTACTATTAAAATTTAAAGACAAGTTTTATCGTGTTGTAATTAGACTAGTGGTGCTATATGATTCTGAGTGTTGGACAGTGAATTGTGTCCATGTGCGAAAAAATGGGAGTTGCGGAGATGAGAATCCTTGTGTGGATGTGTGGAAACAAGTGACCAGATATATTCAAGAATGAATGTATGAGAGGTAGGACATGAGTGACGCCAATTGCAGAGAAGATGCGAGAAGATGATTTGGACATGTACAAAGTAGACCATTAGATGCAGCGCGCTTGATTGAACAATTCTTAGGGGGAAACCCCATCATGTTCAAAGGGATGATATTTGTTAGTTGATCCTTAACCAATGACAATTTAACCCATGTGTTTACGACCGCCACCGCCATACCAAACAAAGCCTAAATCTATAACAACAATTAAGTTAGTCAACTTAAAATGACCTGTTTTGTCATCCTCAGAAATACATTTTTTTGTAAATCTTTCAATGTTGTTAGATTTCATGAATGTTTCTTAAATCTCCTCTCAATTTGTTTATAGTACTCTTGGCATGCTTCATTGATCTACCAAATTAATTATTTTTTTTCTCTTGTTCATTTTCATTGACAATCTAACTCTTAAAATGTAAGTCAAGTCTTACTCTTATACAATTGAAGCATGATATCTCATCCACATAAATATTATTGACGGTAGTGAGCAATCATCATGCATCAACGAGTGAATGAAGTGATTATTATTTACAAATTCAATAAAGATTGTCTTCCAGCTCGTTATAGGGACAGAGTGCAAAGGATGAGGGCAAAAGAATGAAACATTGAGTAATGAAATACTTGTACATTAAAGACCATGCGATAACTAATCTCATGTCCGACATTGACATATTTGTCGAATGGAGCTGAAATTGAATAACAATCCAAAGATAATAATAGCTTTGCATGCCTCATATTTCCCAACAAGATTATGTATATATCTTGGGTAATTGGCAAGATACACCCTTAATATAGGATTTTGGCAAAATGCAGCTCAAATTGTCAAATATTACAAAATACATCCCTCACTCAAATTAAAAAAGTCGGACACTTTGCACCTTGATGAGGTGCATTTTATTAGTATTTTTCTAATTGAGAGATGCATTTTACAATGTTTAATAAATTTAAGATACATTTTATCAAAATCCTTTAATTCCACCATGCCTCTTGATATTTGATAATTACCCATAAGATCTTCATAACATTCCATATTTCCATTCCCAAAAAAGGTGATGTATAGATCTCTTCCTCTTGTTTTGTTGTCAAAGGGTAGTTTTTCTCACCTAGTTCCGCTCTCCTCTGCCGTCTTAACCTAATCACGGGAACAGGGGAGGCCGACAGAGTTGAGTGAGCTACCAAGACGAAGAGATCGCTAAGCGGCAGCGGAGCGAGCAGTGGCGTCGCGTGTCGGGTGCGCAGGCAGAAAGCCGGCGCAAGGAGGCGGCGGCCGAGAGTGGCATTGTCTGTGCCCGCGCGATTTCCGACGGACGGCGGTTTAGACAGTGTCAGCGAAGGACATAAACTTCGAAAGAATTCCTTCTGCTCCAGATTCTACAGGAATGGTGTCGCCAGCTGAAACTCCGACAGAAGAAAGTCCTTCCCCTCTTCCCCCGCCTCCCGTGACGCCAATTGTTGTACCTGAGCTGATGGAGTCCGATCATGTGAAGCGAACTGTGATGGGAAGACCTGGTTTCGGAACTAAAGGCCGGCAAATCCAACTTCTTACTAATGAATTTGGCGTTAGCTTGAAGACACGGGATCAGTTTTTCTGCCAATACACTGTATGCTTGAACTATTGTCTTGCAGTATTTTCTCTTTCCTCAGAACCGTTCAGTGTCATTTTTCTTTGTCTGGCTTCGTGCAGATTTCAATAAAAACTGCTGATAACTTAGCGGCTGAAGGAAGGCGTAGTGCTAGAAAGGTTTTGGAAAGGCTGTATCAAATTTATGGTTCAGAACTCGGTGGAAAAGAATTTGCATATGATGGAGACAGCAACTTGTTCACTGTTGGGTCTCTTCCTCATAATAATTTTGATTTTACCGTTGTGTTGGAAGAATCGAGAAGGTAGATTACCTCTTTTTTGTCTTGATTCAGTGCTGAAGATGTTATGATATGCCAACTTCTTCAAACTTTGTTTTTTTAGAGCTCCTCTTAGCCCTGGTGGTGAGAGTCTTATTGATGATTCTCGCAAGCTTTCAAAATTCTCATTTACTCCAAAGACACTTAATGTTCAGATAAGGTACGCTGCCAAGATCCCATTATATGCAATTGGACTTGCGCATGTGGGAAATGATGCAAATCATGCACAGGATGCTTTGAAAGTTCTTAACTTAATTCTGAGGCAGCGGCAGGAAAAATGGTCTGGCCTTTGGTTTCTTCATATCTCTAGTTTTCCCCCCTCCTTTTATAAATCAGATTTGCTAATATAACAGTTTGGCCAGTGGATCCTTGCTTGTTAGGCAATCTTATTTTGATGGAGATTCTGCAAACTTCATTGATCTGGGTGGCGGTGTTACTGGTTGCCGGGGATTTCATTCTAGCTTTCGCACTACACATAGTGGTCTATCCTTGAACATGGGTATTGGTTCATTCCATCTCTCATTTTTATGATAAATATATAGTTTTGCTAATGCATTTGTCCTTCTCAGATGTTTCCACCACTATACTCGTAAAACCTGGCCCAGTTATAGATTTTTTATTTGCAAACCAAAATGTTCGGAGTGCTAAAGAGATTGATTGGGACAAGGTGGAAAAAAACTTTCATTGATCTGATACTATTGTTTGAGATATGTATAACTCGTTTTCCTATCTGCAATCATTTAGTGGAGGATTGGTTATTGTGTTCATGATTCTATGTAGGCTAAGAGGACGCTCAAAAATATGCGAATCAAAACCTTACATACCAACATGGAATTCAAAATCATAGGACTGAGTCCACTTCCTTGTAGCGAACAAACGTATGCATCTATTATCTATATCCCCCCTCTCTCTGTATTATGTTTTCATATAGTTTTTGTTTTCCTTGGTAAATGTTATGTTTTACTTTTCAACTTATTGTCCATAGATTTCCATTGAAAGGTAATAATGGACATAGGGCAGATCTCTCTGTGGAAGTTACTGTTTTCAATTATTTTAAAGAGAAGTGCATTGAACTGACATGGTCATCTTATTTGCCCTGTCTTGCTGTTGGACGGCCAAAGAACCCGATTTACCTTCCTATGGAGGTGCAACATGTGATTTCTTTTTATGGTTCTTCATAAACTTCTACATGAAATAATGTTAATGAAAAATAAATATTTTTCGTTTAACTTTATAAAAAAACAACTTTTTTGCAGCTATGCAATCTCGTATCATTGCAACGCTATACAAAAGCATTATCTTCTCACCTAAAAACATCAATGGTTGAGAAGTCTCGACAGAAACCTCCAGAGCAAATAAAATCTGTGACTAAGGTGAGATTTTTGTTTGTTCTTTATATAATTTGTTCTTCCTTAGAGTGCTAAAATTCTTTACTTTTTTCCATATGAAAGGAATTCCAAAAGAATCGGTATAATGAAGACCAGGTGCTTTTTTCTTGCGGGATCACAATTGAGAAGCAGTTGACCCAGATAGATGGTCGTATTCTTAATGCTCCAACAGTAAGCATAACTACTGTCTGAGATTCTCTTCCATAATATCAGTGCTTATGTAGATGATACTTTTCTTCTATGATTTGAAGAATGATGCTATATTTTGTTCTTATTGTTTGGACAGCTGAAGTTTGGTGAGTCTGAAGATTGTTTGCCCAAGGATGGGCGTTGGAACTTCAATAATAAGGTTTAGAAATCACATCACTTGTTTCCCAATTTGTTCTGATGCTTCCATGTAATTGTCATAACTTGAGTTTCTGGTGCAGAAATTATTGCAAGCCAAACATATTGAAAGTTGGGCAATTGTAAATTTTTCTTCATCTTGTGATTTAAGCCATCTATCTCGTGAAATTATTAGCTGTGGGAGAAACAAAGGAATTGTAGGTTATATTCCTGACTCTCTCTCCTTCCTTCTTCCTGTGCATTAAGTAATCGTTCTACTTTTTTGGCTGCTATGAGCAGATTATTGATCGTCCATTCGCAATTATTGAGGAAAGTCATCAAAATATTCGAATGGGGCCTGTCGTAAGAGTTGAAAAGATGTTTGAAGAGGTTAAAAAAAGATTTCCTAAATATCTTCCAGAACTTCTCCTCTGTGTTTTGCCAGAAAAGAAAAACTCTACTATTTACGGTTGATACCTTACATTTTTTGTATTTTTTGTAAAATATGCAGCTATGTTGTTTTTTGAATTGGTTTTGTGGCTATAAGTACTATCTTGTTCTGTAGGACCATGGAAGAAGAAGTGTCTTCATGAAGAGGGTGCAGTTACCCAATGTATTGCTCCCACAAAGATCAACGATCGTTACTTGACAAATGTTCTTTTAAAAATCAACACTAAGGTAATAAAGGTTCATTATAAGATATAAAGAAAATTCACCATAACATTTTCTATCTCCTTCCACGCAATGTTGTTATTCATTCTATTTATTTTTTCCCCTTTAAGCTCGATGGTATAAATTATCTTCTTGAGGCCGAGGCAAATCCAAGTATTCCTCTAGTTACAGAAGTTCCTACACTGATTGTGGGAATGACCATCTCCCACGGATTTCCAAGGCATGCTGGTCTTCCATCTGTAGCAGTGGTGAGTCACTTATATTTATTTTGATAGATATTCTTTCTTGCAATATAATATTATAAATTATAAAATTTTCATATCTAATTTATAGTTTATAGGTCATTTGGGTCATAAAAGTTTTTGTTTTCTGTGAATAATCAGGCAGTTGGTTCTAGAAACTGGCCATTAATTTCCAGGTATAATGCATCGGTGAGGACGCAATCTGCGAATTTAGAAATGATAGATTCTTTATACAAGCCTTTCTCAGAAAGAGAGGATTCTGGAATGATGAGGTATTGTTTTCCATGCATTGTAGATAATAGTCGTTCTCCTATCACAACTTCTGCTTTATTGATATATTTGTTTGGAGCTTATTTAATGGAACTCGTAAACCCCTATTAGCAATCGTAATAAAAAGTGTGGATGTAAAGAATATCGCCCTAGACATACTTCATATCTAAAATGTATTCTAGTGTGCAAGTCATTTGTCTAAGAAGGCATGAACTAAACAACAATTACATTCTAGAGCCATCAAGGCTTGAAATCACAAGTCTTGTCCCAACTATTTGTTAACTATTTATTTTTGATCTTCCATTCATTCTTATTTGACTGCTTCGTGTGGTGTTATTTTATTTATCAAAATTTGTGCACAATTTTTAATAATATTATCTTTAGACAGCTTTTCTACTTTGTAACCCTTCCAAGCTGATCCTATAAAACCTTTAGTACATCTTCTAGCTTATGTTGTGCATCCCTAAATCACGTGAAACTCTCATCTTCAACTTGGTGATCACCATTATTTTCTACAATCATCCCCCACCTTTCCTTTCTTGTTTAACCTGGCATCTATCATAACATTTTCATTCTTTCTACACTCAATTTGGTTGCTATGAATGTCAAAGATTAGACATCGACAGTTTACATATTTCAAGACGTCAACCCAATCTAGAGTATGAGAGAGCATTGACATAGATTTAATGAGTGAGTGTAATAGACAAAGAGCACATACCCAAAGAAATACAAAGATTTGTGGTTAGATCTATAGACCTACACATGCATTATAAAAATAGTGTGAGGATTTTTTCTAGGCGGTGAGAAATAAAATCATAAAGCTCTAATAATGGCAAAAATTTTGGGTTTGTTGTCGAACGCAAATCTTTGTCTGAGCTGCATGTGATTTCAGCATGTGTCCCTAAACTTTAAAGTGCAAAATGAAAATTTTCCCTAGAGTCATCTTCTCGACTTCTAAGTGTCGTAAAGGGTTCTCATCCATGCAGGTCAAATCTATATGTGACCGATTCGTGATGCCCTAACCCTTGATGAATGCATGTAAACATGCGATAATTGCAAATGAATCTACAACAAACCTTAAAATGAAAATGTGTTAAAATGCAAGCATGCAACAACATACAATCGAATGAACTAGATGCATGAGAAACTCACAACATAAATCCTTACCCTAATTCAATGCCAACAAATGATCCAATCATGCAAGTATTTTGAATGCGTAGTTAGTTAAACAACAAGGTTTAAAATGGGCATATATTATCATAATCAATCACAAACATTCTAATTAGGTAAGCATGTGGGAATCGCAAATTAGTTGTGAGTGCACATAAATTAAGAATGGGGCGAATAAGAAAAACACGCCGAGTGAAGGTAAAATATTCAAATTATCTTGTAGCAAAATATTTTTAGCAATAACAAATAAAGATGCACCCATAAAATGCAAGAGAATGAAAATTAAGTGTAAGGACTCACTAAGCAATCACTACCGATGATGTAGAATGTGGTAGGCGAGTGATAGATATTGGTAGGAGCGATGTGTGGGCATGAGTGTGCGGTTTGCAAGGAAATCTTTATGGTTAATTTTTTGGCTTTGTGGACTTGGGAAGAGATGCAGCGCATGTTGGGATTGTGGGGCATCAATCGGGACTGCTGTGGGGAGAGGATGTAGGCCGTGTAACGGCCCAGAATCCGCCACAATTTAAATCAATCTTTCTGAGAGGGTTTTTCATAAACTATACGCAGCAGTATAAAAAAAACTGGGTGTACCAGTGAAAATATATAACATCACAAATCATTAATGTACAGAATATACACACTATCTCTAAGCCAGGTACGAAAATGTCTACATCTAGTACATTCCAACTAGCTATCATAGTACAAGGAAAACCATCAGGCTAACCCGTAGATGAGTCACATCTTCGACTGGTCTTTAGTCTGCATTTGCCTGCGCCCGCCTAGCGGGGTCTAGTACGCTGGTACTCGGCTCCTGAAAGAAAATTAGGAACAAATTAGTTTTAAAAACTAAGTGAATTCCTTACCCTTACCTGTATTTTCGCATTGCAATCAGACAAGAGAGTCAGCAGCAATAAATCTATATGAACATGTTTTTAAGGCGCTCAAATGCGCAGCAGGCTTCCACGCCTCCTAAATTGGATTCTCATCATATTCTGTAAGAGTTCGACCCCTCCTACGAGGTGTGAGAGTTCTACCCCTCTCATGAGGTGTAGGAGTCTGAAGCATTCCCCCTACTAGGCCGACCCTTAGCTTTTCGATGCGTCGACGCGATCTAAATTTCAATTCAAATTCTATCTTCTCGTTTCATTTCATTTTCTTAACAAAATAGGATTTATTTGTATGTTTTCCCCTCAGAAATCTATCGCTCGCTAAGCCACGTTAGCGTTTCGGCGATTCATATATTTCAGTGATATCAAATACAGGAAAAATAACTAGCTTAACAAATTCACCAGAAAGTAGTAAGGACTCACCCCAATTTTTCCTTTACCCTTGTCCCTCGAAGGAGTCACATCACGCCTATCGCCGGACGTCATTCTCTGCAGTATCAAAATATCATTTACTTTAGGATTGCGCCTTAAATATTTACGAGCGGACTCCTACGACGGTCACAACTACGACATCTAGGAGTTGTCTAGGAAAGGACTAGCGTGGGTGGCTCATACTAAATGTGTATCATTCGACCAACATAGAGTTGAAATACCCATGATAGAATTCCAAATTGCTCCAATACACAACCGCAAGGGTTGCCATCATGGCAACTCCAAGTGTTGTGAATAGCAGCTCATATCAAGTATAAATCCATTTTTAAAATAGCCGGACCGTTAACCCAAGCAGCCCAAACACAACCTGTAGCATCCATAGTATAACCGGCCTACACAATACACTCACGGCACCGTCTAAGCACAGCCGGCACTACAACACACACACAAACAACACGGTCTAAGCACAGCCGGCACACACAGCACCATCCAATCACAGCCGGCACACATACATCACACACAAACACTATCCAACACAGTCGGCACACAAGGAGATCAAGACAAACTAGACTTCACTCAAACCCTAGCTTCCAAATATGGTTCTAGGATTATACATAAACTTTTAATTCCAAAAGGGAGTGAAGAAAACCAAAAACTCCAAACCCTAGGTTTTCACCCATCTGAAATCTGTACATCAACTTCAAAATCAACACAAGAGGAGTTAAGGGAAGGAGGTTACCTCTCAATCGCAAGAAGATTCACAGAAATCGGAGAAGAATCGAGCCCGATAGAGCAAGCGGCGGTAGCGGCTTCCGAAATTTCTTCCGTCCCGTCGAAAATGAGAAGAATACTATAGGGATAAGAATATAAAGCTCGGGATGCATCGCCGCCTAACCGGTTAAACCGGTTTAAATAACAGGTAGCCGGTTCCCAGCTAGGTAGGAAATTATACGTAACCGGATACAGGAGCTCAATCCAGGTTTAGCCAATTTCAATAAAATGAGCACAGCCACAGCCATACTAACCAAAACAGCCCAGCACCCAGCCGGTCCAACCAAAGAAATCCCAAACCAATTCAACAACCCATCATATAAAATTAGACCGAAGCGAAACGACTGTCGTAAAATCAATCGATCGCAACAAGAATCCGAACATAAAATTATCGTGCGACACTGAATCAACACTGCATTTTATCTTTCATCATCGGGGAATATTCACATAATGTTTATTTTACAAGGTATAAACTTTTATAATTGTTCGGGTATTACAGGACGAGGCAGATAAAGGTGTTGGTGAGGTCCCGAAAGACAGTGGAGGTGGTTGTTGTCTCAGGGAAGGACGTGGAGGTGGTTGGCTGGGTTGACGGGTATAGGGAGGCGATTGAAGGACGACGGGGGTGTCGGGAATTGCTAGAATAGGCGGTGGAGGGGTTTTCAGAGGCAGTAGAGGTGATGAGAAAGGGAGGTGGATCATCTTGTGGTTGGACGTAGCTTGGGGTGAAACTGTTGGCCTGGAATCGAGTCGGGCGTGCAGGGGAGGGTTCATTGGAGGCAGTAAAGCTGATGGGAGATGAAGGTGGGGTGTCTTGTGGTTGGGTTTGGCTTGGGGAGGGCCTGTTGGTGTGGAATCGTTTCAGGGGCGTGGGCTCGGCATGGCTGGAGAGGAACAAGCATCTAGTGGTTCGAGAATTGGTCAATCGCGACAAGTAAGCAGTTGTTGTGGCTTTGCACCACGAGCCCTCTCAAAGTCAACGTTGAAATGGGGGATTGTTTCTCGTGATTCCTAGAGACTGACAACTTGAAAACTCAACTCCAAACCTTTGGTACCTTGGGCATAACATAATAGATGTATGTATAGTGGAGAGGAGTTAGGGTACACAAATTCGACCTTTTCGATCGAAAATCAAGACGGTCACAATCACGGTCTCTGAACGTCCATCTGACGATCCAACAAGTGTCGATCCAATAAATCCTCAAATAGTGTTTGGTCGATCTCCATCATGGATTATTTCTCTTTGGATGTTCTTGTCAAGGGCAGAAGGAAAGCATGTGGATTTCCCCAAGAAAAGGATGAACATGTTTCCTCAAATACGAAAGAATCTGCAAAAATTAAGAGATCTCTTTCATACCAAAAGCGTTGGCTCGTCTCCCGGAATGGGCGATCTTAGAAGTCGAGCCTACAAAATGGAGATATCTCTTTCAAAGACAAAGAGCGAGGTGGTTATTCTCCAGGAATGGTCAGTCTTGGAACTCTGTTCTGCCAGAGGACGAGGTGGTCTTCTCCACTACAAAAATGGAGAGATCTTCAGGAGATAGGCGAAGGTGTGATCTCTCAGTGGTCAATTACTAATCTTGGAGAATTATTGGTATAATTGTTAATTTCTCATCCATTAAATTTGCATTTCCAATGCTTGGCTTTTGTGTTGATAATGAGATAAGGTTAGAATTCTTGTTTTTTTCCAAAGTGGCATCCCATTGATGGCTCCGCTCACATCTTGCAAGGGGCCCTTCTTTGCCTTTACCTGAGCTTTTTAGGAAAATTTCAAAATCAATCCTAGGAAACATCAAAGCTTCAGTGGGTCTTTCTGTCTAGTGTAAGTATTCTTCCTTCATAGATAAGTCTATTTCATTTGGCTTCTTTCCGAGACAATACCCTGAGCATTGCGCATTTTGTGCGGGCCAATACTTACCTTTTAGGGAGTTTCACTATATAAGTTAGGCTATTGTTGCATAAGTCATTCACTCGGCTTTGGTCGCTGACCCCACTATCATCAGGTCACCAACTTCCTTGGCCTTCCTTTACTAGGTGTGTGTCAACCTCCCAAACATGGTCTTTCGAGGCAGGTCGAGTTTGAGTAAGTTGGTCATGACTAAAATTGATGGTTTTGGTTTTAGATCAAGTCAATTTTTACCTTTAAAATTGATTTTGAGTTATTTTGATCCCATATTTTTTCAGAATACACACATTCATATGCATACATGTGTTAGATATAGTGTGCAACTGTACATTATGTATGGTAGAGATAGCTTAGGCTCACATTGGGTGTTCTGAGCACTCTCTCTTGTACATGTATATATAACACTACTGTTAATGTAAATAATACGATTTGATCTTTTCCTATCATGGTATCAGAACGCTAGGGTTTCCCACTCCATCGCTCCTCTCGTTCTCGCACGTCGGGGAGATTGCTCTGCGTTTCCCGCATGTCGCGCTCGAAGGCCCTTCCCTCTCGTTGATCGCAGATCCCGCTCCCGCTAGCTTCTGCAGTCGCCGATCCTGCTCCCTCTAGCTTCTACAGTCGCCGATCCTGATCCCGCTAGCTTCCGCCTTCGCAGTCGTCAATCCCGCTCCTGCTAGCTTCCACCTCCGCGGTAGTTGATTCGCGTCCTGTTTTGTCGCAGATCCTGCTCAGTCATAGATCGCTCCTCTAGCTTGGTCTGTCGTTTCTCCTTCTGCTCTATTGTTTCTCCTTCTGCTCTGTCGTACATCCCGCAGTACGCTGTTTCCGCAACCCATATTCCTCCTTCATTCCATTTGTAGCCCGCTGATCTCCTCTGCCTTCTGCAGCCCTAAGCCCGTCGATCTCTGTTGCCCTCTGCAGCCCGACGTCCACTGATCTTTGTTGCCTCTTGCAGCCAACCGGACTTTGTTGATCTCCTCCGTTCTTTATCAAGCGCACTTTTGCTTTAGGCAACCACCTTCGTCCTTTATTGGTTTTATGGTATCGTCTCACTCCTCATCTGCCTTTTTTCAGAAGGTCGGTGTCATCCTCGACGGGCGGAACTACAAGGCATGGTTCGCCATCGTCGGTGTGATCCTCCGTGGTCTCGATCTATGAGGCCACATTGATGGCACTGAGCCTGCTCCGGAGTCCACCGACTGCCAATTCTACAGCCACCCCACCGACTGTCAGTCCCGCAGACTCCCTCTCTTCCACTATCAGCACGATCACTTCCTCCCGGCGCTCCGACTGGGCGAGGTGGCGCTATGATGACTTTTGCGATAGCCATCATCTGTCAGTCCTGCGAGCTCCCCATTCGCATGACCGTCTATGAGTTACCTACGACCAAGACGATGTGGGATCACTTGCGTCGCCTCTACTTACCATCTAGTCAGACTCTGCTCTACTCCCTATTTCAGACCCTTGGTGTCTGCTACCAACGTGATCGGTCTATACAAGTTTTCTTTGTTGAGCTACTGAACCTCTGGCGTCAATGTGATGAGATGGCGCTTTCCCTCTGCGTTACTTGCACTCAGTGTGTTACTACATCCCAGGATCGAGACTTCCAACGTATGTATGAGTTTCTTATGCGCATACGCCCCGAGTTTGAGCCTATTCAAGCATAACTTCTGCACCGGGATCCTCCGCCGTCTCTCAGTGATACCTTGTCCTTGGTGATTGCTGAGGAGACTCGTCTCCACTCCTTGGACACTGTTGCCTTTCCTGGTGTGATGTCTCATGCTATTCTGGTTGCTCTCCAACTTCTACCACAGTCTTCTTTTATGAATGCTCCACTGCTACCCTCGCCTGGTTATAGTGCTCTGGTGCGCCCTATTCCTTGTCCACCTCCTCCGACGCCCTCTGCTGCTCAATCCAGTGCTCTTTGTTGCCTGTCTGTCCACTGTCACTACTGTCAGTGTCTTGGTCATGTCAAATCTAAGTTTCTCAAGCTTCAAAGGGCCCAGTAGTCTAGTCAGCAGCGTGCCCCTGGTTCACCTTCTGCTCACTTTTTTGCTCCGGTGCAGTCACTCTCTGTTTTTTAGCTCGCCCAACAGATTACCCAGCAGCTCTCTTACGGTTCACTACCTCGCTCCTTTGCCTCTGTGCTCTCGCCGGATGCTTCTTACGTCTTTGTTTCTCAGCCGGATGCCTCCGCCCCTACAAGTATCTCTCTCTCTGACTGGTTGATTGACTCTAGAGCCTCTTCACATGACCTATGATGTCACCCACCTCTTGTCATGTCAGCCCATCTCTTCTGACCTTAGCATCATGGTAGCAGATGATATTATTCTGCCCATCACCAATTGTGGCCTCCTTCAAACCAGCCTTCTCCATATTCCCGACGTTGCTTATATACCTAAGTTATCCATGAACCTTATATTCGTCAGCCAAATCACATTTCACGATTGTCTTGTTATTTTTGATGAGTTTGTATGTTGTGTGCAGGATTGTCGACATGGACACTCCTTGGAGCTGGTCGTCGGCATAGCAGGGTGTACGTCCTTGATCACCTCTATCTTTCATCCACTCCATTACCATCGGTGGCTTCTATGTTATGTCTTCCTTCAATGGGCTTCTCTCAGTGGCATCACCTTCTCGGTCATCCCAGTGGTTCGCGTCTAGTTTCTCTTATCAGTCATGACTTCCTTGGTCATGTTTATGTTGATTGGGCTCACTCTTGTACGAGTTATAAGCTTGGTAAACAGCTACAAATCCCCTATCAGTCTAGTGAGTATAGGTCTCAGTGCCCTTATGATTTAGTTCATTCTGATGAATGGGGTCCCGCACCTTTTTTATCCAAGGGCAGACACTGATATTATGTTCTTTTTATTGATGATTATTCTCGTTATTGTTGGATCTACTTTATGCATTCTTATTCTAAGTTTTTCCAGATTTATGTTACTTTTTCTATTATGGTGCGCACCCAATTTTCTGCTTTCATCCGTATTTTTCGGTCTGACTCAGGAGGGAGTACCACCCCTATGGAGCTCTACCTTCAGCTATGTCAGGATGATGGAGTTCTACTCTCTGATTTTACTCGCTACCGCCACCTCGTGGGAAGTCTCGTCTATCTCACCATTACTCGACCCGATTTTGCTTATGTTGTTCATGTGTTGAGCCAGTTTGTTAGTGCGTCCACCTCTGTGCATTATGGTCATTTGTCGTGGCTCATGCGCTATCTTCGGGCGATGACTTCTCATGGTATCTTCTTCTCCAGCAGTATTTTTCTAAAGCTCCGTGCTTACTTAGATGCTACCTGGGTTAGTGATCATGTTGATCGTCGCTCTGTCACTGGTTTCTATCTATTCTTGGGTTCTGATGCTGAGCATAGACGAGGACCTGCAGTGTAGGACGGGTTTTGGGCCCGTTCGGGGCCAATTGGCGACTTTCCATATATGGTATGACCAAATTGACGACCGGACTTCGCGGTTGTGTCTGAATTGATGTCGCGAGTCAAAATTATATGCTACTTTATTACTTTTGGTTTATTTTAGTGTATTTTGAGTGGTCCCACCTTCGGCCAATCATAGTCGTTGAAGGTGAGATGCTCTAGTCTTTGTTTTTTTATAAATAGATGAGTAGGGGCTGGTTTTGAGGGCATTGCAGAATTTGGAGAAGAGAATTCTCAGATTCCCGCGATCATCTCACGGTGCCGACTCCGTGGAATTCTATGTGACGACTCATAGGCTTGTATCTCCCTCCCCAAGGTATATTCTAACCCTAGGCTCCTTTTCCCCTTCCAAACTCCCTCCTGCAGCCCCCCTACAGGCTCAAAAATAGCCACAGTTTCTATCCGGAAAATCCCCTTCTCATTTCACTGTTGATTAATGAAATACACTGTTCACGCCCTATAGTTTTCCCTCCCGTGAACCCTTCCCCCCTGTTTACCTACAGTCCGCCGCCCTGCAAACCCCTAGACGATCCACTGTTTTCCAGTCCTACAGTCGGCCGGCTGTTTCCCCCTCCAGCAGGCCAATTATAGTAGAGAATAGGAAATAAGATGTTGTATTAGAAATAGAGAGATCCCTGCACTTATATAAGTGAGGGAGAAATACTACAAAGACGATAATACCCAAATGGGTAAAATACAAAACAACTTGATTTCAACTCTCCCCCTCAAGTTGGATGGTAGATATCTATCATTCCGAGTTTATGGATGATATCAGTAAAGGCATCGGAGCGAAGACTCTTGGTGAAGACGTCGGCTAGCTGATCTCTGGAATGGACGAAGGGTGTGACTAGACTTCCTTTGTCAAGATGATCTTTGATGAAGTGACAATCCACCTCAACATGTTTGGTCCTATCATGCTGAACTGGGTTGTGTGCTATGCTGATAGCCGCTTTGTTGTCACAGTACAAGGATATGGGAGCTTTCTCCTTAAGACCGAGATCTTGCAATAAGATGCTCAACCAAAGGCCTTCACAAAGACCCTGAGACATCGAACGATACTCAGCTTCAGCACTGGACCTGGCCACAACATTTTGTTTCTTGCTACGCCATGTAACCAAGTTTCCTCCAATGAAGGTGCAATAACCTGTTGTAGATTTCCGGTCATCATGACATCCAGCCCAATCTGCGTCGGTGAAGGCCTCGATCCGCAGATGTTTGTTCTTCAAGAACATCAGCCCCCGTCCTGGAGACTTCTTTAAATACCGGAGAACACGATAGGCAGCCTCCCGGTGTCTGACCCTTGGGGCATGCATGTACCTACTCAGGATCCCAACAGCATATGTAATGTCAGGACGAGTATGTGAGAGATATAAGAGCTTTCCAACCAACCTCTGATAACTAGGAGCATCAATACGATCACCATTGCTGTCCTGATCAATCTTATGGTTCTCCTCCATGGGTGTGTTAGCGGGGGCACACCCAAGCATGCCAGTCTCTGTCAGCAGGTCCAACACATACTTCCGTTGGGAGATAACGATACCTTTGTCAGAACGGGTCACCTCAATTCCTAGGAAGTAGCGTAGCCTTCCCAGGTCCTTTACTTCGAACTCGGCTGAAAGAAGTCCCTTCAACTTTGAGATTTCATCTGTATCATTTCCGGTGATCACGATGTCATCAACGTAAACAATTAACACAACAATTTTCCCTTCATTCCTCTTGACAAATAATGTATGATCAGAGTGTCCCTGTTTGTAGCCAAACTTGATCATGGCCTTATGGAATCTGTCGAACCATGCCCTCGGAGACTGCTTTAGCCCATACAGGGACTTCCATAACCGACAAACAAACCTCTCTTGCCCCTTCTTCACAAAACCTGGGGGAAAAGACATGTACACCTCTTCCTCAAGGTCACCGTGCAAGAAAGCATTTTTAACGTCCAGTTGATGAAGTTCCCAATCAAAGATCGCAGCACAAGATATGATCACACAGATAGAGTCCATCTTTGCTACAGGAGCGAAGGTCTCTTGGTAATCAACCCCCTGAGTCTGAGTGTAACCACGAGCAACCAACCTAGCTTTATATCGCTCAACCTTCCCATCCTGATTCTGCTTAACTGAGAAGACCCATCTTGAGCCAATGGGTTTCTTGCCAGGAGGGAGAGAGATGACATCCCAAGTGTGGTTCTTCTCCAAAGCAGACATTTCTTCCTTCATTGCTTGAGCCCATACTGGGATGCAAAGTGCCTCCTGCCATGTCTTAGGGATAGAAATCTCGGACAAGGAAGATATAAATGACTGATGAGGTTTAGAGAGATGATCAAAAGCAACATGATTAGAAATGGGATGTTCAGTACACCGGGCCTTACCACGTAGCTTAGCAATGGGAACATGTAAATCAGCATCAGGATCTGAGTCTGAAGACAGCATTGGCAGTAGCGGGGCGACAGTGGGCTGTGTACCTGGTTTTCGACGATGATATATATGAGGTAGAGGAGTGATGAGTGAAGGATGATAAGAAATATCTGTAGTGGATGGCGTAGTGGACGTAGGAGGAATATCTGTAGTGGGTGGCGTAGTGGAAGTAGGAGGAATATCTGTAGTGGAAGTAGGAGGAATAAACGTGAGAGGAACAGTACCAATGACAGGAAGAGGGGCAGTATCAATGACCTCATCCTCCTTCTCCCCCTGACGACAAGGAGTCAAGTCAAGGTAATATGATTCATCCTCGCGGAACGTCACGTCTATGGTACAGAAAGTACGTCTGGTTGGGGGGTGATAACATCTGTACCCCTTGGTGGTGGGAGAATAACCAAGAAAGACACATCAGATGGCTCGAGGATCGAGCTTATCCCGAAGAGGCTGGTGAACATGAACAAAACAAACACACCCAAAGATACGAGGAGGAAGAGATGAGGTATGAACAACAGTCTTAGACGCCAGACGAGCCAGAGGTGTAGCATAAGCGAGAACCCGCGAGGGGAGACGGTTGATAAGATGAGTAGCTGTCATGATGGCATAGCCCCAATAGGATTTCGGAAGGTGCATGGTGGTGAGAAGGCAACGGGCAACATCAAGGAGATGCCTGTTTTTCCGTTCCGGCACACCATTTTGGGTGGAAGTGTAAACACACGTAGTTTGGTGGATAATACCATTGTCCGAGAGGTAGGCCCCAAACACACCACGATCATCATATTCGCCCTCATTGTCACTACGAAGGACACAGATGGTTCCGTTGAACTGAGTTTGTATCATCTTATGAAAGGTTTGAAAGACAGAGGCGACATCCCCCTTTTTTTTTAAAAGATAAACCCAAGTAGTACGGGAAAAACAATCAATAAACGTAACAAACCATCTATATCCAGTCAACGAAACAACTGGGGAAGGTCCCCAGACATCTGAATGTATAACAGAAAAAGGAACACTACTAGGAGAAGATAAGTGAGAAGATGAATGACGAACGTGTTTGGACATTTCACATACATCACATTTAAAACTAGAAACAAACTGAGATAAAGCAGGAAAAAGTTTTTGAAAATAAACAGGAGACGGGTGACCAAGACGCAAGTGCCAGCGTCGAGCGTCAGCAGTAGAAACAGTAGAAGAGGACAGAGCAAGGGATGATGGTGTAGCATCCAGGTAGTACAGACCACCGCGGTTCCTACCACTGCCAAGTATCCGCTTCGTACCCAGTTCCTGAAAAAGACAAGAATCAGAGAAAAAGGTTACAAAACAGTTAAGAGATTTAGTAAGATTGCTAATAGAAAGTAAACTGCGGGGAAAGGATGGAACATGCAAAACAGAAGTGAGAGGAAGCGAGGAAGAGCAGGAGAAATTGCCCTTGCCAGCAATAGGAGACAAGATGCCATTGGCAGAGACAACCTTGTCCTTACCAGACAGGGGTGTGTAGGAGTAAAAACCTGTAGAGGACCCGGTCATATGATCAGTAGCTCCGGAGTCAATAATCCACTCAGACGAAGGAGTCACAGCAGCATGGGCACTGGGCATCGCAGCAGTGGCAAACAAAGAGGAGCTACTCGGTGTAGGATCAGACTAAGAGTGTAATAGACGGCGGAGCGCATCCAATTCAGACATGGTGAAATGATCTGGGAGCTGACCAGGATGGCCCCCTTGAATCTCTGTGGAGTAAGCAGCATCATGAGAACGGGTGTCAGTCTGGCGATGTCCACCACGACCAGGACCACGCCCACGTCCACGACCACGGACGTATCCAGGAGGAGCAAGGTGCGGATAAAGCTTGAAGCACACTTCCCGAGAATGGCCCCGACGGCCACAATGGTCACAGGTGGGAATCTGGGTGGTATGGCTAGAGCCACCACGACCAATACTAGTAAATGCCGAGCGGTCAGAGGGGGGAGCCGACGTGTTGAGAGACCTCCGACGATCTTCATCGCCAAGAACCATACTGAACGCCTCCCTGAGAGATGGGAGGGGTAATCGATGAAGAATATTGGTGCGCACCATATCCAACTCCATGCTCAAACCCATCAAGAACACATGAAGACGGAATCGTTCATCACGCTTTTGTAACAGAACTGCATCGGCAGTGCAAGCAGGGGTAAACTGATCGAAGTAATCTAACTCCTGAGATATACGCTCGAACTCAGAGTAGTAGGCGGAAACAGTCATAGATCCCTGTCGTAGTTCCAACATACGGCGGGTCAGCTCATAAACCTGAGTGGAATTCCCGATCTGAGAATAAGTCTCCCGCGCGCGAGTCCAAATCTCGTAAGCAGAGTCCATTAGCATATAGTTGCGGTATACCTTTGGAGACATAGAGTGGAGAAGCCAGGAAACCACCAGGGAATTCTCGGAATCCCAACGTGACCAGGCAGGATCAGTCAGGGAGGGTGCCACTTTGGTCCCATCAATGTATCCAAAGAGCTGGTGGCTGCGAATAACATGCTGCGCCGCACGAGACCACTCTAGATAGTTAGTGCCATCTAACGGCACCGTGGTAATCTTCAGGGAGCTAGCATGACCAGAAGGTCGCTGGAGTTCACCCATCTGGGAACCTGAAGACCGCAGGGTTTCCCCCATGTGAGGAACAGAAACACTTGGTGATGGAGAGCCACCACCAATCGAAGAATCATCCATGAGATCAGATCTGAAGAGGCTCAGTTACATCAAGAACACATCAGATCTGAAAAAAAAGGAGAGGTGTGTTAGGAGAAAGGAGGGGGGGGGAAGATAATTCTAGAGAGCAAAAGAGAAGATTAGGGTTTGTGAGAGAGAAGAATAATACCTCATAATACTTGCATATCCACCAAGGAGGGGGTCCGGGTATAGTTATACCCGGACCCAATAGACCGGCCGGCCAAGGAGGCCGGCCGGCCCCAAAGGGCTGAACCCGTGCGGTTCAGCCCCTATTGGGCCGAAATTACGAAGAGGGGGCTGAACCCGCTGGTTCAGCCCCGTTGCCACTTCCATCTTGCCTCTGCCGACGTTTATAATATTGTCCAAATAGCCTCGTCACGTCCGGGGGCGTAACATTCCCCTCCCCATCAAGAACCAACTTGTCCCCAAGGTGGTGGTCGGGGTAGAGCTCCCGAAATTCCAACAAATCCACCCAAGTGTTGTGTTCTGCCGGAAGATCCTTCCACTTGACTAGTAGCTCGGGACAGTACGCCGTGCCTCGGCGTTTCCATTTGATCAGTAACACCTCTTCAGGAATCGGGCGAAGCTCGCCCCCACTAGTGACCTCTGGGAGAGATAAACTGGACTCGACACTGTCCCCAATCCTCTTCTTCAACAATGATACGTGGAAAGTAGGGTGTATGCGAGACCCCTCCGGCAAGGCCAAAGTATAAGCAACGGGTCCCACCCGCCGAGTAATCCGGAACGGCCCATAATAACGAGGTGCCAACTTCTGATTAGTCCGTTGTGCGACGGACAGCTGCCGGTAAGGGCGGAGCTTGAGGAAAACCTCATCCCCGACCTGGAACTCCCGCTCTGTGCGATGCTTATCCGCCTGCATCTTCATTCGATCCTGTGCCACCCGAAGGTTCTCACGTAACATAGCAAGTGTGCGGTCCCGGTCCCGAAGCGCCCGGTCAACCGCCGCCACTGCCGTAGCCCCCGGCTCATAACTGCTAAGAGAAGGAGGTGGCCGCCCATAGACCACCTCGAAGGGGGTCAATTTGCTGGCGGAGTGATAGGATGTGTTGAAGCAGTACTCCGCCCAATGCAACCAATTTGTCCACGTGCGCGGCTCGTCCAAGACGAAACATCGGAGGTAAGTCTCAACACCTCGATTCAGCACCTCCGTCTGTCCATCAGTCTGCGGGTGGTGAGCCGTACTGAAACGCAGGGTCGTCCCCTGCAGCCGAAATAGCTCCCTCCAAAAGTTCCCCACAAAGGTGGGGTCGCGATCCGAGATGATCGCCCGCGGGATCCCATGAAGCCGAACAATCTCACGAGTGAAAAGGGCCGCCACAGACTCACCCGTGTAAGGATGGCTCAGTGCGACGAAATGCCCGTATTTGGAGAGCTTATCCACCACCACCATGATAACCGACTTGCCTTTCGACCGAGGCAACCCATCAACAAAATCCATAGAGACCGTGTCCCATATCTGGTGCGGAATCTCCAACGGTGTAAGAAGCCCGGCTGGAGAGATCGTCTCGTACTTCTGCCGTTGGCAAATATCACACTGCTGGATGAATAACTGAATGTCCCGCCTCATTCCTTTCCAAAAAACATTAGCCCGAGCCCGCTGAAGTGTGCGTAGGATGCCCGCATGTCCCCCTGTTGGGGACGAGTGGAACTCATGCATCATAACCGTCCTCCAAGCCGACTGGGATGGTATCACCACCCTATCCTGATAGTACAATCGATCATTCACAAGATGATAGCCTGGAGCCACCTCCCTGGCCTCCCGTAAGTCCCGCACCAAAGCCCCCAACTCAGGGTCTCGCTGAACTTCCTCCTGAATCTCATCGATCGCATCCAAATGCGGCGTGGAAATGTGAGCAAGAGTACCTTCCGGCAAACGAGACAATGCATCCGCGACTTGATTGTCTTTCCCTTGCCGGTATATAATCTCATAGTCATAACCCAACAACTTCGTAACCCATTTCTGTTGGAGCGGCGAGGACACACGCTGCTCCAGAAAATGTTTCAAACTCTGGTGATCTGTGCGGATTTTGAAATGATTTCCCAACAAATATGGTCGCCATAAGGCCACGGCGTGGATGACCGCTAACATCTCCTTCTCATATGCCGATAATCCCAACGTCCGCGGAGCGAGAGCTTTGCTATAGAAAGCAATCGGCCGCCCCTCCTGCATCAACACGGCGCCCAGCCCAACTCCCGAAGCATCCGTCTCCACAACGAACTCCTTAGTAAAATCCGGAAGGACCAAGACCGGAGTGGTCGTCATGGCCCGTTTGAGGGCCTGGAAGGCGGCCTCAGCTTCCTCTTGCCAAACAAAAGCATCTTTCTGTAGTAGTTGTGTCAACGGTCGAGCAATTTTCCCATAGTCCCGCACGAACCGCCGGTAGTAACCTGTGAGGCCCAAGAAACCCCGCAAAGCCCGCAGAGTTTGTGGCCGTGGCCACGAAATCATGCTCTCGATCTTCCGCGGGTCCGCCTTCACCCCATCAGACGACACCAAGTGTCCCAAATATTCCACCTCCGCTTGACCAAAGGAGCATTTAGATCTCTTCGCATACAAGTGGTGCTTCCTCAAGAGAGCGAAAACCTGAGTGACATGATGTATGTGATCCTCCCATGTGGCACTATAGATCAGGATGTCGTCGAAGAAGATGAGCACAAAGTGACGAAGGAGATCCCTGAAGATCTCGTTCATATTCGCTTGAAAAGTAGAAGGCCCTCCCGTCAGCCCATTAGCCATCACCAAGAACTCATAATGCCCATCATGTGTCCTGAAAGCAGTTTTATGAACGTCTTCCTCCTTCATCAGAATCTGATAGTAGCCGGAGCGCAAATCCAGCTTAGTAAAAAGTGTCGCTCCATGTAACTCATCCAACAACTCTTCAATCAAGGGGATCGGAAACTTATCTTTCAATGTCGCACTATTCAGGGCGCGGTAGTCAACACAAAACCGCCACGAACCGTCTTTCTTTTTCACCAATATAATCGGGGCTGAAAAAGAGCTTGTGCTCGGCCGTATGATGCCCGCATCGAGCATTTCCCGAACGCTGCGTTCAATCTCCATCTTCTGCATATACGGGTACCGGTATGGTCGAACGTTGGTCGGCTCGGTCCCCGTCTTAAGAACAATCTGATGATCCCGAAATCGTGACGGAGGAAGGGTTCGGGGCTCCTGAAAAATGTCAGCATACTCTTCCACCAAATCCTGCATCTCAATTGGCACGTCCAAAGATGCTCCCTCGTCCGTCCGCACCCCCAACAAGACTGCCATCAAGTTCCCTTCCGCCCCGAGACGCTGCATACTACGAAGTGAAACTTCATGTACCAGTGAGGAGGTGAGCCCCTTCAAACAGAACTGCTTCCCATGTTGTAAGAACTCCATCGTCATCTGATCCCAGTCAAAAGTGACCCTCCGCAACTGCTGCAACCAATGGACTCCCAACACCATGTCGGAGCCCCGAATGGGTAAGAGATAAACATCTGTGCACCCCACATACCCTTGCATCCGAAGCTCCACTCCCTTCATCACTCCCTGGCACTGTAATTTGCTGCCATCAGCCACCATGACTTGGAAGGCAGCTCCCGTATCAACAACATGCCCCACCTTTTGAGCCACATCTGGGTGGATGAAGTTGTGTGTACTCCCACTATCCACCAAGATGGTCACCCGTTCCTGCCGCATCTTGCCCGCCAGCCGCATGGTGAGTGGAGGAGGGTTGCACCCCTCCATCGCATGTAAAGAGACCCCGAGCTCAGTCAGATCCAAGTCATCGCTGCACTCCAACTCGACGGGGTTCAAATCTTCATCATCATCCGCATCCTGCTGTAATAAGAAGACCTGAACCTTTTGGCACTTGTGCCCCGCCGTGAACTTTTCATCACAATTGAAACACAGTCCCTTTTCCTTCCTAGCTTGTAGCTCCCCCCAAGACAACCGTGTTATCGTCGGTTTCCCAGCTACCGGTGTGTCCCTCCGTGCTGGAGGTGTCACGGCAGTAGGCCTCGTGATATTGCGGACTCGTTGCCGGTTGAACCGTTCCTCTTGGATGCGAGCCAAGCTGATCGCATGAGTCAGGCTGCGGGGCGCATAAGCGTGCACCTCATCACGTAAATACTCCTTCAATCCCGATACAAAACAACTGAGGAGCGTCCTCTCCTCCCAATGGACCCTATTTGCCAGCCTTTCGAACTCCGTTCGATATTCCGTCACGGTTCCTCGCTGTCGTAACTTCTGTAAGAGAGCCTCGAAATCCTCAAATTCCAAGGGTCCGAACCGAGATGTAAACCCGTCAACAAACTCCACCCATGGTGCATAGTCGCGTCCCCTCAAAAACCACTGGGTCCACTGAAAAGCATCATCCTCCAAATGAAAGGACGCCAATCGGACCCGTTGTTCCTCCGGTATCTCTTGGTAACTGAAGAACAACTCTGCTTTTTGCACCCACTCAAGGGGGTCTCCACCGGCGAAGCGAGGGAAATTCATCCTTGTTAATTTCGGAGGCATGTACGGACGATAACCGTGTTGTCCCCGCCAACCCCCATCCTGTCTCCGCATCTCGTCAGGCTCCCTAGGCATGGCGGGAAACTGTCGAAACTGCCCTTCTCCCCACTGCATGCCCCTTCCAAGACCCGTTGGCGGCTGTCCCCTATCATTTGGGTTCGGTAATAGTCCACCGCCTCCGTTGCGGACTTGCCCGAAGCCTCCAACAGCTCCCATGGTCGGTCCCGCAGGCGCCCCCCATCCATGGACCGGAGCACTGCCAAAACCGACCTCGTAACCCACAGCGGAGGCCGCCGCCTGCCCGCTGCGACCACCAGCCTCAGCGCCACTGCCGCCGCTGCCATTGCCGTTGTCGGAGAAGACCGCCGGAACAGCGCCTGGCCAGCCGCGACCCGCTGCAGCGCCGCCGAAGCCGGAAGATCCTCCCCAGCCACCGCCGATCGCTCCTTCGCCGGCGCCGTGCCATCCATGGCGGATCGAGCCCATCGGAGCCTCAGCGGCTCGGCTGTAGCCCGCCAGTGTCGTCGCATGCAGTCCCGCGCTGTGCGAACCGGATCCGGTCGCAAAAGGACCCGGTTGTCCCGATCCGGCAGCCGACCCATGTCCGCCCGATCCGCTAGTCGGGATCGACATCGGCCCGGAATCGCCACCTCCGTGCCGTAACGGATCCAGCCGCGAAACTCCATGAGTGTTCGTTTCCTCTTCCATCGGTGCCTTCCCTTTCAACAAGGCCATGATTTCATCCAATCTTCCATCCAAGTTTTGAGTTGTCGCTTTCACACTTTCTTCGATGGCGGCCATCGAATCCGTCAATCCCGCAACGCTAACCTCTAGGGTTTCCAACCGCGTGGTTTCCTCTTGCGAGCGTGTAGAGACCATGGCGGAGGACGAAGCCTCTGATACCAATTGTTAGGAGAAAGGAGGGGGGGGGGGAAGATAATTCTAGAGAGCAAAAGAGAAGATTAGGGTTTGTGAGAGAGAAGAATAATACCTCATAATACTTGCATATCCACCAAGGAGGGGGTCCGGGTATAGTTATACCCGGACCCAATAGACCGGCCGGCCAAGGAGGCCGGCCGGCCCCAAAGGGCTGAACCCGTGCGGTTCAGCCCCTATTGGGCCGAAATTACGAAGAGGGGGCTGAACCCGCTGGTTCAGCCCCGTTGCCACTTCCATCTTGCCTCTGCCGACGTTTATAATATTGTCCAAATAGCCTCGTCACGTCCGGGGGCGTAACAAGGTGCCGGAGAAGAAGAGAGCATCCAGTGGCTGGATCTGAAGAAGCTCGCAGAGGGCTCGCAGAAGGCTCGCAGAAGGCTTGCAGAAGGCTCGCAGAAGGCGGAGAAGCTCGCAGAAGCTCGGCTCGCAGAAGGATCGCAGAAGACGGAGAAGCTCGCAGAAGCTCGGCTCGCAGAAGGCTGGCAGAAGGCTGAGAAGATCGCAGAAGCTCGCAGAAGGCGGCGGAGGACGGAGAAGCTCGCAATGGCTGGATCTGAAGAAGAAGGCGGCGGCTAGTCGATGCAGGAGGCGACGCAGTGGTCCGGCTGCTTCATGGAAGGACGGCGGCGGCGTCCTTCTCAGCACCCGATGGTGGCGAGGAGGCCGCCCGGCATCCACGGAAGAAGAGCAGCAGACGATGGCGA
Organism: Platanthera zijinensis; assembly: GCA_039513925.1. Taxonomy (NCBI): domain Eukaryota; kingdom Viridiplantae; phylum Streptophyta; class Magnoliopsida; order Asparagales; family Orchidaceae; genus Platanthera; species Platanthera zijinensis. Next base: position 4,528,454 of record CM077094.1, read on the forward strand.
GCGAGAGAGGATCGAGCGGCGAGGATGACGGGCGAGCGAGCGAGGAAGCGGGACGACGAGCGAGGCGGCTAGGGTTTTTCCTTTTTTTTTCCCTCTGATACCAAGTAGAGAATAGGAAATAAGATGTTGTATTAGAAATAGAGAGATCCCTGCACTTATATAAGTGAGGGAGAAATACTACAAAGACGATAATACCCAAATGGGTAAAATACAAAACAACTTGATTTCAACTTTTTGAGTGGTCCCACCTTCGGCCAATCATAGTCGTTGAAGGTGAGATGCTCTAGTCTTTGTTTTCTTATAAATAGATGAGTAGGGGCTGGTTTTGAGGACATTGCAGAATTTGGAGAAGAGAATTCTCAGATTCCCGCGATCATCTCACGGTGCCGACTCCGTGGAATTCTATGTGACGACTCATAGGCTTGTATCTCCCTCCCCAAGGTATCTTCTAACCCTAGGCTCCTTTTCCCCTTCCAAACTCCCTCCTGCAGCCCCCCTACAGGCTCAAAAATAGCCACAGTTTCTATCCGGAAAATCCCCTTCTCATTTCACTGTTGATTAATGAAATACACTGTTCACGCCCTATAGTTTTCCCTCCCGTGAACCCTTCCCCCCTGTTTACCTACAGTCCGCCGCCCTGCAAACCCCTAGACGATCCACTGTTTTCCAGTCCTACAGTCGGCCGGCTGTTTCCCCCTCCAGCAAACCAGTCGAACCCCTTCCTCCCAGGTTTTCCCCTCCCGATTCACTATTTGCAGCCCTGCTCCAGTCCAGCGGCCTTCTACAATAGCCGCCCAGTCCCCCTAGCCTCCATCGCATCTTATCCACCCTCCACAGCCCCTACATGGCTGGATCTACCTATTTCCGATCCGATTCCACCTTTCACCGTCGAGGACAGCCACCTACAATGTTTTTCCATGCCTCCGATTCCACCTTGGATCGTCGTACACACATCTTCGGCGTCGGATTCTTCAGTGCTTTGGTCAACCCACTATTTGGTGATATTCTGTTGTACTGGATTATTATTTTCAGCATTTTTGTATTAGAATGGATGCAATATTTTTTTGGATATATTGTATTGTGGTTGTTTGTGTCACGGTCCAGGCCCGGCACAATGTGTCTTAGTGGGACCCGTCTGGAACCGTGGAATCCTGCAGGCTCGAAGTGACCCCAACCCTTCTCCGCACCTGTTTCTCAGCGCGGCGGGTTATTGAGATGGGGTCTCGAACCCACAACTCCTAGATAAGGGAATCTTCCGCCATCCTTCATCACCAACTGAGTTAGATTCCTTTATCTATGAGTTGTGGGTTCGAGACCCCATCTCAACAACCCGCCGCGCTGAGAAATGCAGCTCAGTTGGTGATAAGGGATGACGGAAGATTCCCTTATCTAGGAGTTGTGGGTTCGAGATCCCATCTCAACAACCCGTCGCGCTTAGAAATAGGTGGGGAGAAGGCAAGGTTGTAAGGATCGAGATCCTAGATGAGATCGTTTTGAGGTAGGATCGGATTAGATAATATGGTCGAATCAAGGATTGCTTTACAAAATCAGGATCGATTTACAAAATCTGGATCGTAGGATCATAAGATCTTATGATCCGGAACGCGATCCTGACAACCATGGGAGAAGGGTTGGGGTCACTTCGAGCCTGCAGGACTCCACGGTTTCAGACGGGTCCCACTAAGACGCATTGCGTCGGGCCTGGGCCGTGACAAAAAAGTGTACTTTTTTGGTGATGAGGGATGGCGGAAGATTCCCTTATCTAGGAGTTGTGGGTTTGAGACCCCATCTCAACAACCCGCCGCGCTGAGAAACAGGTGCGGAGAAGGGTTGGGGTCACTTCGAGCCTGCAGGACTCCACGGTTCCAGACGGGTCCCACTAAGACGCATTGCGCCGAGCCTGGGCCGTGACAGTTTGTTAGATACTCATCGTGATTTGCAGGATTTATTCGTCGCGCGCTCTTGCTTTGGGCTTGCCTCGCTTAAATAAATTATCTGTCTTTCTTTGAATATTCTGCGTGGGATGATATTATTTATTATTCAATTATGATTTTATCCGTCGGGCTTTACATAACATGTAGGGTTAGGTCACCGATTACCCGCCGCTTATAGATTCCTCCTGCGTCAGGTTCTTCACTTATTGCATGGAAGTCTAAGAAAGATTGGTGTTTCTCGTTCCAGCACTGAGGCTGAGCTTCGGGTCATGGTTACCACCGCTGAGGATATTATTTGTCTCTGTTGGCTTCTTGAGGACCTTAGTGTCTCTTCTCCAGATCTCACTCCACTCTACTGTGATAACGCCGGTGTCATTCAGATTACTCTAAAACCGGTGAAGCACCCACTCTTCGAGCATATCATGGTGAATGCTTTCTTCTTACGTGAGCACTATGACAGTGGCACTCTTGCTCCTTCCTTTGTTCCTTCCGAGCAGTAGATTGCAGATTTGACGATTGAGCAGTAGACGAGGACCCAACATGTCTATAACTTAGGCTCATCTTGGGTGTTGTGAGCACTATCTCTTGTACATGTATATATAACATTATTGTTAATGTGAATAATAGGATTTGATCTTTTCCTATCAACATACACATGTATTATTACCGATCGGGATGAGGGGGTGCAACAGCGATATCGCCCGGCGGTAGGGGCGGCTGGCGGCGCAGAAGAGAAGGGAGAGGCAGGGAAAGGAGGAGAGGGAAGAAGAGGATTAGGGTTAGAGAGAGATCAGAGGGATCGACCCCCTTCCTTAGATAGTTGATCCAAAGATGCACAAAAGTCCAACCACACCCCCTCTTATAGTGAGGGGTCCAATACAATAATTAAAATACTGAAAATAAAAACTGAATAAAAATATCATCCGGAGTGGTGCGGGTCTGGTTCGTTCTCCGCGCGAGTATCTCCCTCCGGCTCGTGTGCGTCGTGAGCATCCTCCTCCGAGTCGTGCGTTTCAACCGGATCCCGCCGCCTTCGCGTGTACACTTGCCATGTCGGCTCCTCCGGCTGCAGCTCGGTAACAATACCGCCATCTGGAAAGTTGGCCTTGTCCTCAAGGCAGTAGTCCAGAAACTGCCGGCGAAAGTCGTCTCGAAGAAACCAAGTAGCTTCGTTTTTCGGGCGGTGCCGCCAAGCGACGCGGATCTCTTCCGGGCTAGCGTCCCCGGGTAAGTGATGTCGACAATCGAGAATGGTCTCGGGGTACAAGGGCTCGGACCCGGAGTACTCGAGGTCGGACGGAATATGGTCCACTACGGGGTGGTCGCCTACCACCCGTCGGAGCTGGGAGACGTGAAAAACCGGGTGGATGCGACTGCCACTGGGTAAGCGAAGCCGATACGCCATGGCTCCGATCCGACTGATGATCTCGAATGGCCCATAAAAACGTGGTGTCAACTTCGGGCACGGCCGCCGAGCGACAGGAAGCTGGCGGTAAGGCTGAAGTTTGAGGAAGGCCTTCTCTCCTACTTGGAAAGAGAGATCCCGACGCTTCCGGTTGGCGAAGGAGACCATCTTCGCTTGGGCTCGCCAAAGGTGGCATTTCAAGCTGTCTTGGATGACGTCCCGATCCTGCAGATGGTCGGCCAGGTTGGCCACGGGGCACTCCCCGGGAAGGTGGCGGGTCACAGACGACGGTGGTCGGCCATACACTGTCTCGAATGGGGAGGTGTTCGCCGCATGATGATACGCTGTGTTATACGAGTACTCCGCCCAACACAGTCATTTGGCCCACGTGCCTGGCCGTTCTCCAATGAAGCAGCAAAGATATGTCTCTAAACACCGGTTGAGAACTTCTGATTGCCCGTCAGACTGCGGGTGATAGGCCGTACTCATACGGAGACGGGTACCCTGTAGGCGGAAGAGGGAGGTCTAAAAACTGCTGAGGAACAAGGGATCGCGGTCACTGACGATGGAGTGGGGAAATCCATGTAGTCGCACAATCTTTGCAATGAAAGCGTCGGCCACCGTGGCGGCCGTGTACGGATGGCGCAGGGGAATAAAGTGTGCGTACTTCGACATGCGGTCTACCACCACCCAAATGCAGTCGAACCCGTGCGAACGAGGGAGCCGAGTGATGAAATCCATAGCGATGTCCTCCCAGATTCGTTCCGGAATCAGAAAGGGTTGTAGCAGGCCGCTGGGAAACATAGTCTCATACTTTGCTTTCTGTCACGGGAGGCACGTGACACATGGGCCTTCACCTGGCGGAACATCTGTGGCCAGTACAGGAATGCCGCCAAACGCATGTACGTGCGGAACGCCCCCGCGTGACCGCCGGCCGGGGTGGCATGGAACTCGTCTAGTAGCCGGGGTATGCTCGGAGAGGAGGCTGAGAGGATAAGGCGGCCCCGGTGGAATAAACGTCCTCCCACGAGCGAGTAGGGCGGATGAGCTTCCGGGTTCGCCAAGAGGGCCGTCCGGATGGCCGCAAGGTGGGGGTCCTGCTCGACCTCCAGCCGTATTGTGGCTGCGTCGTCCCACACCGGCCGAGAGATGGCCGCGAGCTCAAGGGCATGCGGTTGACGGGATAAAGCGTCTGCCGCCCGGTTCGCCCGACCGGGATGGAACTCAATGGTGAAGTCATAACCCAATAATTTAGCCACCCAGACCTGCTGTGTCGGAGTTGTGATTTTCTGTTGCAGTAAGTAGCGAAGGTTGTGGTGATCGGTACGGACCACGAAGGGGCGACCCAAGAGGTAAGGCCGTCAGTGTTGGACCGCGAGCACAAGGGTCATGAGTTCGTTTTCATAGGCTGAGCCGCTCCGGATTGTTGACGAGAACGCGCGACTGTAGTAGGTGATCGCCCGTCCGGCTTGCATGAGGACCGCTCTGACGCCGGTGTCGGAGGCGTTACATTCAACGACAAAGGTTTGCTGGAAATCTGGCATAGCCAAAACCGGCCCTTGCACGAGGGCGGTTTGGAGTGCGGAGAAAGCCGTCATGGCGGCGGGTGACCATGAGAAGGGGCCTTCCTCCGAGAGCTTGAGCATTTGGGTGAGGGGGCGAGCCAACGCGTCATAGTCCTTGATGAACCGTCGATAGTAGCCGGTGATCTCGAGAAATCCGCGGACTTCCCGAAGGGACGTGGGTGTCGGCCACTGCAGGACCGCCTGGATCTTATCCGTGTCCATGGCCACGCCGGCGGCCGAAATAGTGTGACCCAAGTATCTCACTGTCGTCGCCCTGAATGAGCACTTCTTGCGGTTGAGGACGAGCTGGTTTTGCGGGGCGTCAAGAAGGTGTGTCGCACGTGATCAAGGTGTTCCTGCCAAGAACGACTAAACACCAAGATGTCATTAAAGAAAACGAGCACATGCTTACGGAGAACTGGACGGAAGTTCTCATTCATGGTCGCTTGAAACGTCGTCGGCGCGTTTGTGAGGCCGAACGACATGACCAAAAACTCGAAGTGGTCGTCATGTGTCCGGAATGCGGTCTTAGACACGTCATCTGGGCGAACCCGGATCTGATGGTAGCCCGCCCAGAGATCCAGCTTCGTGAAGTAGGCGGTGCCGTGTAGCTCGTTCAAAAGCTCCTGAATCACCGGAATGGGGTACCTATCCGGCACTGCTTGAACTCGTGCCAGGAATTGGTGGGCTGGACTTGGCGGAGCCAACGCGCCCAGTGGAGAGCAGAGCCGCTGAGGCCGACCACGGCCGTGCCGACCCGATCCGCCGGCGGTGTGAGATTGAGATCGAAAAATTGTTCTGCGCGCGCTATCCATCCCAATGGATCTACCCCGAAAAAGGAGGGAATATCCAACAAAGGTGTCGCCCGCCCGATTGTCGGGGGGGCGACACGGGCGGTTGCAAGGGGGGCGGCATCCCTAGAATGGTTGCCGCATTGACCGAGGTTGAGCCGAACGGTGGAGTGGTGGAGATCGGGGGCTGGATGGCGACGAGGCGGCCAAGGAGGAGCGCCTGACCGGGGAGAAGGGCTTCGACGAAAGACTGGAGGGCGTCGAGGCGGGAGTCTTGGCAGTCGATCCGTGCGCGGTTGTCGTCGGTGCCCTCGTGGGCGTCGGTTAGGTGGGTACGGGTAGTGGGCGCCATCGGCGAGAGAGAGCGAGATCCGGCGGCACGCGGGCGGGCGGAGCGACAGGTCGGACCAAATATTACCGATCGGGATGAGGAGGGTGCGGCAGCGGTATTGCCCGGCAGTAGGGGCGGTTGGCGGTGCAGAAGAGAAGGGGGAGGCAAGGAAAGGAGGAGAGGGAAGAAGAGGGTTAGAGAGAGATAAGAGGGATAAGCCCCTTCCTTAGATAGTTGATCCAAAGATGCACAAAAGTCCAACCACACCCCCTCTTATAGTGTGGGGTCCAATACAATAATTAAAATACTGAAAATAAAAACTGAATAAAAATATCATCCGGAGTGGTGCGGGTCCGGTTCGTTCGCCGCGCGAGGATCGCCCTCCGGCTCGTGTGCGCCGCGAGCATCCTCCTCCGAGCCTTGCGTTTCAACCGTAGCCCGCCACCTTCGCGTGTACACCTGCCATGCCGGCTCCTCCGGCTGCAGCTCGGTAACATGTATGCACCAAATGGCCACACAAATTGTTATGAATCCACTAGAGAGAAGAGAGATCTGGAGAGGAAAACGGCTAGGGTTAGAGAGGAGAAAGGAATGCCTTGTAAAATATTTTGTTTGATTCCCCCAAGGAGGATCCGGGTATATTTATACCCGGACCAAGGCCGACCGGCCAAGGGGGCCGGCCGGCCCCAATTGGGGCTGAACCGGGTGGGTTCAGCCCCCCCCCCCCCCAGGGCCGCCATCTATAGAGCGGGGGTTGAACCAGTTGGTTCAGCCCCGTTGTCGCCTTCGAATCCGTCCGGGGGCGTAACATTCCCCACCCCATCAAGACCCCGCTTGTCCTCAAGGTGGGAATCTGGTCGCCGCTCCAAACAGCAAAAAGAGCCCCCTGACACTGGTGAGATGTGGATTCCCTGCAGACAGTATTCTCTCCCAGCTCTAGCAAACTCCATATTCAGCCTTTCCCAATCCAGAGTCACCCTGCCCAGCTGTCGCAACCATTGGGCCCCCAGAATCATATATGGCCCTTGGATGGGCAATAAGTAGACATCCATGTTGTCGGTGTACCCTTGCACACTTAGTTCCACGTTCGGAAGCACGCCTTCACAATGCAGCTCGTGTCCACCGGACACCACAATCGGCGACGCGACATCCGTGATGACCTCTAGCCCCAGCTTCTGTGCCACTGCCAGGCTAATAAAGTTATGTGTACTCCCACTGTCAAGCAGAATGGTCACCTGCTGTTGGCCAATCCTCCCCGCAATACTCATAGTGGGTGGAGCGGAGTCTCCTGCCATGGTCAAGGAAGATACCCCGTACTCGACTGTATCCATAATGTGCCCCTGTTCCCCTCCATCTCCATCCGACATCGGATCTTCCTGCAACATGTAAACCTTGATCCTCTGACATTTGTGGCCTGGGGTAAACTTTTCATCGCAGTTGAAGCACAATCCTTGCTCCTTCCTAGCCTGTAGCTCTGTCCACGTCAATTTCTTCATTGTGGCCCGATCGGCAACTGCTGGATCCCTCTTTGTGTCGGGCAGGTGTGTAGTGTTCCTCGAAGTGTCCCCCCTGAACTTTTGTCGATTGAGACGCTCTTCCTGAATCCGGGCCAAGTTGATAGCGTGTGTCAAGATGCGCGGCATATAAGCATGCACCTCATCTCTGATGTCCTCCTTCAGGCCAGAAATAAAACAACTTGTTAATGTCCTTGTACAACCCCGTAGCCGGGCGAGTGGGACCCTCCCCAAATAACAGCGTAAGGACGTATTATGGGCGGTCCTCGTGCGTGCGTGCGGAGGTTTTATGTGCATAGACTTTTAATATATAAATATATATGTTTAATATTATATAATATATATATTATATTATATATATTATATTATATATATTATATTATATACAAAAGGAAAAGGGGAGGGATGAGATAGGCACCAGCTTTAAAGAGAAAAAACAAAAAAAGAAAGAGAAAGAGAGGAGGCATCGGGTACAGCAGCATTAAAGAGGAAAAACAAAAAAAGAGAAGAGGAGAAAAGGGGGGGCTCGGGCAGAGGCAGCAGGGAGAAAAAAGAAAGAGAAGGAGGAGGAGGTAGGGCATCGGGTTGCCGCAGGAAGGAGGAGCCGAGCCTTGGATCTCCTCCCCCGTCGCCGCTGCATGGAGCAAGACCGGCCTTGGAGCTTCTCTTCCCGCCGTGGCCGCCCGGATGCAAAGCTCGGCCTGGAGCAAGGCTCGGCCTGGAGCTAAAGCATGGCCTGGAGCAGGGCTCGGCCGCCCGGAGGGAACGCCACCACCGTCGTCGTTCCTCTCCTCCTTCGGAGCCCGTCGGCGTTAAGATTTGGAACGCCACCACCGTCGTCGTTCCTCTCCTCCTTCGGAGCCCTTCGACGTTCAGATTTGGAACGCCACCACCGTCGTCAGTCTTCTCCTCCTTCGGAGCCCGTCGGCGTTCAGATTTGGAACGCCACCACCGTCGTCGTTCTTCTCCTCCTTCGGAGCCCGTCATCGTTCTTCTCCTCCTTCATAAAACTCTTGGACCCGAGCTTCTCATAAAGAGAGCTATTGTTATCGAGATCCACAGTGAGAGGAAGAATCAGAGCTCATACTGCGACGTCCGGACTTGTGCATGAACAGCCGCTACGGCTGCTAAACGTCGAACCCCGGGCATGACACGCGGTTGCGGCTCCGCCAAACACGCGTCAAGGGTAACGAAATTTCTTCTTGGGCAGGTGAAGCCCTTCTTTTCCATATTTGCATGGAAGCCCCTCTCCACCAACGGGTGGGGGAAGGGAGCTCTCCGACGGGTTGACATATGCGTCCCCGCTATTAATTGCATTAGTACCCGGAAGCGTGAGTACGGGTTTAGGCATGCTGTGTGAAGCCCATCCGGACGTATGAGCCGGATTGGTGATGTTCTGGGGTTCCCGGAGAAGACTCTGAGGAAGTTGTTTATTAGTCGCTTGAAGGGAATGCGCATCATAGCCCCAAAAAAGGGGGTGTGCGCAATATGTTTGGCCCGCTTATGTTAGCCGACCGATGCCTAGTTGGCCGCCGCTCGTCGAGACGTTGGCGTACAGGTGTTGCAGTACCAAGCGGGAAATAGCGGGCTTAAGCCCCAGCTCGTGTCGACCCTCGAAGGACTAGTTTGTTTATATTGCCGGTCTGCGTGCCGATGTATGGAATTCATGTTCCTGTAAATTTAATATGTCTGTGATGCTCTGTGGCGGCCCTAGAAGGCCTATGTTATGATATTAGCGGCTCAATTGGGGCGGCGTAAAATAGAACTGCTCGGCGAGGTTGCGCGACTGGTAGGACAGATGGGGAACATTTACATAGACCCAAGGTGGCACCTCTAGTTAAGGAGTGGATCTTTAGATCCTCCTTAGATGTTCCGGTCGGCCAAGAGAGCCCTCCGAAGGTGCCTTAGCTCAGCCCTTGGCTTGGGAGGGGAAGAGTTTGTTAGTCTTCCGGGTATGCGGCGGGACCTCCACGCTGAGACCTTGGGTTTGTCCCTTGTGTTCCTAGTCTTGTGCCTAGATCGTTCGTTTGAGGGCAGTAGGTGCGCGGTCACCCCTTCCCCAAGGGTCGAACTCCACAGAGACCGATTTTCGGTTTCAACATTATGGTGCGGTGAGCGTGGAGAGTGACCAGCACAGAAGAACTTTGGCGAACGTCATGGCTATAGAAGAGGAACCAAGCGGCGACCAGGGTCATGCGTTGATACTTTGTATGTAAGGTCCTCATACTCGGAGTTGTTCCCTCTCATAGGTTTTGTTGGAGTCCCATAGCATTTGGAGTAGGATTTGCACCTATTTGAAGCGCTTCTGCCTGTGAAAAAACATATGTCCCCGCTTATTGCATCAACGAAAAACCTGGAGGTTATTATCTTTAAGATCAAGTAAGAGAGCAGCTGAGAGGTATTTGGAGTCGGGGGGACCTGAAAGGGTTCCCTATCTAACGGTAATATGTTATCTCTTCCTTGTAATTCAGTAGCGGTCAAGTTTTCCTCTTTATTGATAATTCGCCTCGAGCTTCTGAGGGCTTCAAGGGTTAGCCTCGCGATCGACTCCGGAAGCCAAACGTCCAACCCGTTCCTTTTAAATAGCCTAGTTCGGACGATGGGACGGTGCCGCGGGACTTTAAGCGCTATTGTAAGACTGAGCCTCTGCACTGACGGCCGAGATCAGCTCCCCCCTTGCACGTCGGCCTATGTCCTCCCGATCGCACCTCTCCTTCAACTAGAGGAATTATCAGGAACGAGCCTAGACGCTAACCTCCCAGATTTGATAAAGGGCCGATCTCTCCAAGCAATCACAAGTGAAGGCCTTTGTTATTGAGAGAGCAGGATAACATGTAAAGGGGCAGGTTTTGGCCCAAGGGAAGACGTTGGCCTCAAGTGCGTCCTAGAGGACCCTCGCAGGAACACTACCCGTCGCCCATTCACTAGCTATCATCATCGAGTGACACGGCGGAAAGTGATCTTTGTCATTAGATCAGGATACGAGCCGTCGACCTGTTCCTTCTAAATAGCCCAGTTTGGATGATGGGACGATGCCTCAGGACTTTAAGCGCTCTTGTAAGACCGAGCCTCTGCACTGACGGCCGAGATCAGCTCCCTCCTTGCATGTCGGCCTATGTCCCCCCGATTGCATCTCTCTTCCGATTGGAGGAATTATTAGGAACAGGCTCGGACGCCAGCTTCCCGATTTGACGACTTCCAGATCGTCTCTCTTATGAAAAGAATGCGTCCTCCATTTGTAAAAGCATCGGTGCAATTAACTCTCCAACACCTCTTAAGTAAACAGGATGTCTCCACCTCGAGCAAAGTCAAGTCCTCGAGTAGTAGTGCTTTTCCCTATCACCAACAACTAGGCTGAGTATGAGGTGGTTATAGCGAGACTGTGCCTGGCCTGAGAACTTGGGGTACATGATGTGGAGGTTCTCACTGACTCCTTGATGGTGGCCTCCCAGATTAACGTGGAGTTCGAAGTGAGGGAGCCTACCCTCCAGTTATACTTGGCAAAAGTTTCTCAAGCCTCCTCACTCTGAGGTTGCTCTCGACGCTCCCGCCGTCAGGCTTTCACCTAGCTGACTGAACCGGCAGTATCACCCGGGAGCCCGGACGATTCTATGTGGACATCGTTATGACCCTGGACATCGTTATGAAATTCGTAGTGACAATGCTCCTGCCGCAATCTATGTGGACGATCGAAGTATTCGTTTACCAGATCCCGAGCGGATCCCGCTGTCAGGCTCTCACCTAGCTGGCAGGGCTGGATGTCACTCGGTGTTTGGGAAGAATTTGGATATTGTGCAGAACCCCGAGTGATGCTCGGCCCCGAGTAGACCCGCTGCCTGGCTCCTACTAGCTGGCAGGTCCGTAGGCTCGCCTGGGGGGTAAGGGACCCCGAGTGCTGCTCAGCCCCGGGTAGACTCGCTGTCAGGCTTTCACTAGCTGGCAGGGCTGTATGCACGCCTGGGGGGAAAGGGAGACAGTTTGAGGTTTGGGAAGAATTTGGATATTGTGCAGGACCACGAGTGATGCTCGGCCCCGGGTAGACCCGCTGCCTGGCTCCTACTAGCTGGCAGGTCCGTAGGCTCGCCTGGGGGGTAAGGGACCCCGAGTTCTGCTTGGCCCCGGGTAGACTCGCTGTCAGGCTTTCACTAGCTGGCCTGTAGGCACATCTGGGGGGAAAGGGAGACAGTTTGAGGTTTGGGAAGAATTTGGGTATTTTGTAGGACCCCGAGTGCTGCTCGGCCTCGGGTAGACTCGCTGTCAGGCTTTCACTAGCTGGCAGGGCTGTAGGCACACCTGGGGCGAAAGGGAGACAGTTTGAGGTTTCGGGAGAATTTGGATATTGAGCAGGACCCCGAGTGATGCTCGGCCCAGGGTAGACCCGCTGTCTGGCTCCTACTAGCTGGCAGGTCCGTAGGCTCGCCTGGGGGGTAAGGGACCTCGAGTGCTGCTCGGCCCGGGTAGACTCGCTGTCTGGCTTTCACTAGCTGGCAGGGTTGTAGGCACACCTGGGGGGAAAGGGAGACAGTTTGAGGTTTGGGAAGAATTTGGGTATTGTGCAGGACCCCGAGTGATGCTCGGCCCCGGGTAGACCCGTTGCCTGGCTCCTACTAGCTGGCAGGTCCGTAGGCTCGCCTGGGGGGTAAGGGACCCCGAGTGCTGCTCGGCCCCGGGTAGACTCGCTGTCAGGCTTTCACTAGCTGGCAGGGCTGTAGGCACGCCTGGGGGGAAAGGGAGACAGTTTGAGGTTTGGGAAGAATTTGGGTATTTTGTAGGACTCCGAGTGATGCTTGGCCCCGGGTAGACCCGCTGCCTGGCTCCTACTAGCTGACAAGTCTGTAGGCTCGCCTGGGGGTAAGGGACCCCGAGTACTGCTCGGCCCCGGGTAGACTCGCTGTCAGGCTCTCACTAGCTGGCAGGGTTGTAGGCACACCCGGTGGGCAAGGAAGAGAGCTTGAAAAGAGTTGATTTTTTGTTATGTTGCAGTGTATTAAATATTGCGTGTATCGTTGATGATGAGCCTAGGAGGAAAAACACGGGCTAGTGATATTCGTGCTAGAGCCTCTAACGAGACTATGTGAAAAGTAAGCCCTGGGGTGGAGCTCCCTTTATACCCAAATGAAGAATTCTCTCAATTTTTTTTCTTTGGGTCGGCTCCCACTCGCCGGATACGTAGGGTTGGATGTTTCTTTCCGAGCTTGTACCAAACTCGAAAATAGCGGGGATTATGTACAACCCCGTAGCCGGGCGAGTGGGACCCTCCCCAAATAACAGCGTAGGGACGTATTATGGGCGGTCCTCGTGCGTGCGTGCGGAGGTTTTATGTGCATAGATTTTTAATATATAAATATATATGTTTAATATTATAATATATATATATATTATATTATATATATTATATTATATACAAAAAGAAAAGGGGAGGGATGAGATAGGCAGCAGCATTAAAGAGAAAAAAACAAAAATAGAAAGAGAAAGAGAGGAGGCATCGGGTACAGCAGCATTAAAGAGGAAAAACAAAAAAAGAGAAGAGGAGAAAAGAGGGGGCTCGGGCAGAGGCAGCAGGGAGAAAAAAGAAAGAGAAGGAGGAGGTAGGGCATCGGGTTGCCGCAGGAAGGAGGAGCCGAGCTTTGGATCTCCTCCCCCGTCGCCGCTGCCTGGAGCAAGACCGGCCTTGGAGCTTCTCTTCCCGATGTGGCCGCCCGGATGCAAAGCTCGGCCTGGAGCAAGGCTCGGCCTGGAGCAGGGCTCGGCCGCCCGGAGGGAACGCCACCACCGTCGTCGTTCCTCTCCTCCTTCGGAGCCCGTCGGCGTTAAGATTTGGAACGCCACCACCGTCGTCGTTCCTCTCCTCCTTCGGAGCCCGTCGACGTTCAGATTTGGAACGCCACCACCGTCGTCATTCTTCTCCTCCTTCGGAGCCCGTCAGCGTTCAGATTTGGAACGCCACCACCGTCGTCGTTCTTCTCCTCCTTCGGAGCCCGTCATCGTTCTTCTCCTCCTTCATAAAACTCTTGGACCCGAGTTTCTCATAAAGAGAGCTATTGTTATCGAGATCCACAGTGAGAGGAAGAATCAGAGCTCATACTGCGACGTCTGGACCCGTGCATGAACAGCCGCTACGGCTGCTAGACATCGAACCCCGGGCACGACACGCGGTTGCGGCTCCGCCAAACACGCGTCAAGGATAACGAAATTTCTTCTTGGGCAGGTGAAGCCCTTCTTTTCCATATTTGCATGGAAGCCCCTCTCCACCAACGGGTGGGGGAAGGGAGCTCTCCGACGGGTTGACATATGCGTCCCCGCTATTAATTGCATTAGTACCCGGAAGCGTGAGTACGGGTTTAGGCATGTTGTGTGAAGCCCATCCGGACGTGTAAGCCGGATTAGTGATGTTCTTGGGTTCCCGGAGAAGACTCCGCGGAAGTTGTTTATTAGTCGCTTGCAGGGAATGCGCACCATAGCCCCAAAAAAGGGGGTGTGCGCAATATGTTTGGCCCGCTTATGTTAGCCGACCGATGCCTAGTTGGCCGCCGCTCGTCGAGACGTTGGCGTACATGTGTTGCAGTACCAAGCGGGGAATAGCGGGCTTAAGCCCCAGCTCGTGCCGGCCCTCGAAGGCCTAGTTTGTTTATATTGCCGGTCTGCGTGCCGATGTATGGAATTCATGTTCCTGTAAATTTAATATGTCTGTAATGCTCTGTGGCGGCCCTAGATGGCCTATGTTATGATATTAGCGGCCCAATTGGGGCGGCGTAAAATAGAACTGCTCGGCGAGGTTGCGCGACTGGTAGGGCAGATGGGGAACATTTTACATAGACCCGAGGTGGCACCTCTAGTTAAGAAGGAGTGGATCTTGAGATCCTCCTTAGATGTTCCGGTCGGTCAAGAGAGCCCTCCGAAGGTGCCTTAGTTCAGCCCTTGGCTTGGGAGGGGAAGAGTTTGTTAGTCTTCCGGGTATGCGGCGGGACCTCCACGCTGAGACCTTGGGTCTGTCCCTGGTGTTCCTAGTCTTGTGCCTAGATCGTTCGCTTGAGAGCAGTAGGTGCGCGGTTACCCCTTTCCCAAGGGTCGAACTCCACAGAGACCGATTTTCGGTTTCAACAGTCCTCTCGCTCCACTGCACCCTGTTGGCCAACCGTTCAAAATCGGTTCGGTACTCCATCACCGCCCCTTTCTGACGCAACTTCTAAAGAAGAGCCTCGAAGTCTTCATACTCAAGGGGACCAAAGCGGGCGGTGAATCCGTCGACAAACTCGTGTCATGGCGCGTGATCTCGTCCCCGGAGGAACCATTGGGTCCACTGGTATGCGTCCTCTTCAAGGTGGAAGGACGCCAACTTTACTTACTGTGTCTCTGGTATCTCCTGATAGCTGTAAAATAACTCTGCCTTTTGGACCCATTCGAGTGCATCACCTCCCTTGAACTTGGGGTAGTTCATGCGGGCAATCTTCGGCGGCATATAAGCGCGTGGTAGTTGTTGCCCAAGTCCTCCGTACTCTAGCCCGTGTCGACGCGGTAGCCGTTGATCAGCGGCCACATGTGGGTACCCCCAATCCTCTCCATAGGGGTTTCCCAAGAAAGGCGGTCTAAACTCCCATCCGCCCGAGGCGTGTCCCGGTGCTCCTGGAATAGGGAGGAGCCCATCACGGGGTGTGTACCCCAGCCCGTGGGGTCGTTGGTCCTCCTGGCTGTCTTCGCGGTGAGGAGGGAAATCCAAAGCAGACGCGGCGATTCCACCCAACGGGGTGGCCCCGGACCATACCGGTGGTCGGCGTGAGCCTCCTCCCCTTTCACCGTCAATTCCAAGCCCCCCATTGAGGCTAGAGGCTCGGTCGTCGTGCTCGGAGGCTGGAGTAGGAAGGGGAAACTGTACTGTGTTGGTCTCGCCCACCACACCTTTTCCTTTAAGGTGTTGAGTCAACATATTTTTAAGCTCGTCCATGCGGGTATCCAATTTCTCTTCGAGACGTTTATCCGATGTCGTTAACTTATCGGCGAGGGCTGCCACGGTGTCAGTCAGACCGGTGTATTTTTCTTCGAGATGTGCGAGCCGATTGGAGTCTTCTTGGGTGCGAGTCACCATGGTGGGAGCGTCCGTGAAGTTGCAACAATTGGAGGCGCAATCGGATGCAACACTAGAAGCAGCGGCTGACGGAAAGCGAGCAGGATGCGGCAGAGGCAGCAACCGCGGGAGTCGTCGATGAAGCGGGATGCAGCAGGATGCGGCGGAGGCCGCAGCAGCGGGATCGACGCCTGGATGCGATGCAGCAGCAGGATCGACGCCTGGATCGAGCGATGTGGCAGCGGGATCGATGCAGCGGCGGGAGCAGATGCGGCCGAGCGGTCGGCGCGAGGGATCGACACACGGATCGACGCGGAAGGCGAGCGGGGCTCGACGCGGAAGGATCGACGCGGGAGTCGGGAGTCGTCGAGCGTCGGGCGTGCTGGAGTCGTCGAGCGGAAGCAGCAGCAACTGGCTGGAAGCAGCTGGATCGGCAAACTGGCTGGATGCGAAATCGGTCGGGATCGTCGATGCGAGATCTGCGACGGAGCGAAGTCGACTGGCGAGTCGTCGATGCGAGAGCTGGCCGAACGAAGTCGAGCAGCGCCTGGATGTGAGCTGGATGCTAGCGGGAACGAAAAAATTTTGGGAGGAAGAATCCTCTGATACCAAATGTTATGAATCCACTAGAGAGAAGAGAGATCTAGAGAGGAAGACAGCTAGGGTTAGAGAGGAGAAAGGAATACCTTGTAAAATATCTTGCTTGATCCCCCCAAGGAGGATCCGGGTATATTTATACCCGGACCAAGGCCGGCCGGCCCCAATTGGGGCTGAACCGGGTGGGTTCAGCCCCCTCGAGGGCCGCCATCTATAGAGTGGGGGCTGAACCAGTTGGTTCAGCCCCGTTGTCGCCTTCGGATCCGTCCGGGGGCGTAACACAAATCCACTCACATGTACGGACAATCATGTACAAGCTCTCTCACACAAGCACATTCTCACAATTATATCTATGCACCACGCATATGTGCACATGTGCTCGTCCATGCTCACGCCCATGAGCACACTACAATATGCCTAAATTTTAGCAATTAATCAAAGTAACTATGTGATAACTTTTGTTCACAATACAATCAAAATTTGCTCATTGTTCAAACTCGTTGAGTTCATGTTTGCATCACCTGTAAGATTTTCTTTCTATATCAGGGACCTACTATGTGAATTCTTCAATTCAACTGGTGGAAGGAAGCCTGCTCAGATAATCATTTTCAGGTATTTTTTACATTTTGTGAATAATATTTCTTGATTTGATTCTCTCCCCTCCAGTGAGAGACTCTGTCGTTCTTTGTCTCTTTAAATTCTGCTTATAGCTTCAATTGTTCTAATTGCACGTATTTAGATTATCCTCATTGTTCAAAGCTCATGTGCTTTTGGTTGTTGTGAATGAATGGTCGACATATCATTATTGTTTGTACAATACTTATGTCGAGTTATATTCAGGCCTCTTTGATGTAACGAAGGATAAAAGGGACGGTGGTGGCAACACAGTGGCAATGTTGGAAATCTTTGCATCTTTCAAAGTTTCAGTATAGATTGTTGTCCATGATCACATCAGTGGATATTTGAATTTTTTGATGAATGCTATGAGAGAAGAATAGAGGAAGAAAAAATACTCGGTTTCCCTAAACCGGGCCAAGCATACATATATATATGACAAAACTCACGTGACATATCACGTGGAATAAGACGTGGGAAAAAAATAAAAACTTAAACAAAACTGCATATAACGCGTATTTTCAACTCTCCCCCTCAAGTTGGGAATAAATATCGATCATTCCCAACTTGATTGTATTGTTTCTGAAGTTGTCATAGTTTAACCCCTTGGTGAAGACGTCGGCTAGTTGGTCTTGTGAATTCACGAACGGAGTACATATATTTCTCTTGTCTAGGTGATCTTTGATGAAATGTATGTTAACTTCAACATGCTTCGTTCTATAATGTTGAACCAAATTGTTCAATACGGATGACAGTTTGGTTGTCGCAGTAAATAGTAACTGGTTTGTTCATCTGGAGAATCATATCTTGGAGAATTGTTTTCAACCACAACCCCTCACATACTCCTTGCGTCATAGCCCTATATTCTGCTTCAGCACTTGAGCGAGCCACGACGTTCTGTTTCTTGCTTTTCCACGATACAAGGTTTCCACCTACAAATGAGCAATACCCGGTAGCAGACTTTCTATCGTCTTGACTATCGGCCCAATCGGCATCTGTAAACACTTCAATTTCCACATGTTGGTTTGCAGAGAACAGAATCCTACGTCCTGGAGACTTCTTGAGGTATCAAAAATACCTGATACGTTGCCTGCTGATGGCGAATTGTGGGAGAGTGCATGAATCTACTTAGGACACTCACGACGTACGTAATATCAGGGCTAGTATGAGATAAATATATCAGTCTACCAACCAATCGTTGGTACCTTGAAACATCCACTTTCTCTCCACTGGTATCAGCATCAATCTTGTGGTTAGCCTCAATAGGTGCATCTACAAGAGCACACCTGAGCATCCTAGTTTCCTCCAGAAGGTCAAGGGTATACTTTCTCTAAGAGACGAAGTTCCCCCGATGAGATCTCACTACTTCAATTCTCAAGAAGTATTTCAACTTCCCCAGATTCTTGACTTCAAATTCTTTGCTCTTGTTCTTTCAAGTGAATGATCTCCTCCAGGTCATCTCCTGTAATGATGATGTCATCCACGTACACAATAAGCATCGATACTTGAGCTCCTCTCCACTTGATAAAGAGAGTATGATCAGCTTGTCCTTTACTATAGCCCAGTTGAAGCATGGTCTTATTAAACCGTCCAAATCAAGTTCTAGGAGACTGCTTCAGGCCATATAGGGATTTTTGCAGACGACATACCTTTTCACTAGACCCTTCCTTGGTAAAGCCAGGAGGGATAGTTATGTAGACTTCTTCTTCCAGATCACCATGCAAGAATGCATTTTTGACATTAAGTTGTTGTAACTCTCACCCACGACAAGCAGCACATGAGAGGATCACCCGAATAGAATTTATCTTTGCAACAAGGGCAAAGGTTTCTTGGTAGTCAATTCTTTGGGTCTGGGTATACCCTTGAGCGACCAAGCGTGCTTTATACTGCTTTACCACCCTATCTTGATTCTGTTTAACAGAGAAGATCCAGTATGTTCCAACCGTTCGATTCCCAGGAGGAAGACGTGCAAGCTTTCATGTACCATTTTTTTAAGGCACACATCTCCTTTTCCATAGCCTATTTTCACTCAGGTATATGAACAGCCTCCTGTCAGGTCTTAGGAATCGCAATAGAGGAAAGAGATAGATAAAAGCTTTGTGAGTCTGAGAGAGGTCTGTGTAAGAAATGTAGTTGACAATGGGGTGTTTGGTGGAACAAGTTTTACCTTTAAGGCGGGCAAGGGGAACATGGAGGTCATCATTTAAATCTAGAGCGGAGACAGGCACCGGCATCGGTGGAACATCCACAGTCTGTACTTGCTCAGCAATCCGAGATCTGTGAGAGTATGTATATAATATAGAAAGAATGGAGGTAGTAGGAACATAAGCAGTACTTGGTGAACTAGGAACCGGAGGAGGGGAAATATGAGGAGAAGCAACGCCCGAGAGAGGAGAAGCAACAATCGGAAGAGGAGAGTCGATGGTCCTGTCACTGTTACTACTCGTCTCCCCCTGACGAGGACCAAAATAGGACTCTCCCTCACGAAAAATAACATCAACAATGCAGTAATAGCGACGTGTAGGAGAGTGATAACACCTATATCCTTTGGTGGTAGGAGAGTAGCCAACGAAGGCACAGCGAAGGGAGCGAGCATCCAATTTATTGTGATGCGGGGTATGAACATGAACAAAGCTGACAGAGTCAAAGATGCGAGGAGCGATATGAGAGGTGTGAACAATGTGGTTCTTAGCTAAACAGGAGAGGGGCGTATTATAGGAGATGGAGTGAGACGGTCGACGATTAATGAGATGAGCAGCAGCCAGAACTGCATCACCCCAATAAGACTTGGGAAGCTGCATGACAATTAACAAACACCGAGCAACCTTCAGTAAGTGCCTATTTTTTCGTTCGGCAACTCCATTTTGAGTAGAAGTGTGAACACATGTGATTTGATGAATAATGTCATGTTTGACAAGATAGGCACCGAATGCTCCCTGATCATCATATTCCCCACCATTATCATTACGAAACACACGAATAGCGTCGTTGAACTGAGTCGCAACCATTTGATGAAAGGACTGAAAGCAAGTAAGCACATCACATTTTCTTTTTAACAAATACATCCAAGTAGTGCGAGAATGACAATCAATAAATGTAACAAACCATTTATAACCAGATAAAGACAACACCGAGGAGGGACCCCAAACATCAGAATGTATAACATCAAACATACAGGAACTAGGAAAAGAAACATGACTGATACTTTGACGGACATGTTTTGAGAGTTCACTTGTGTCATAAATAAATGACTTAATTAAACAACTGAAAGAAGGAAAGAGTTTGGTAAGATATAAAACAGAAGGGTGGCCAAGGCTTAGATGTCAGCGCGAATATCATGTAAAGTCGAAGCCCTGGTGGTAGAAAGCGCACTAGGAGATAATGATTGGTTCAGCAAGTACAGTCCGTCAACGTTCCTACCACTGCCAAGTGTCCGCTTCGTATCCAGATTCTGAAACACACAAACATCTAGGGAAAAAGTCACGAAGCAATTTAAAGAAGCAGCTAAGTGTCTTATGGAGAGAAGTTTGCGTGGAAATGAAGGGACATGCAAAACCGAAGAAAGTAATAGATCGGGAGATCGTGCAACGGTTCCTTTGCCAACAATAGAAGAAAGGGAACCATTAGCAGCAATGACCTTATCACGATCAGAGAGAGGAGTATAGGAGGTAAAATCTTAGGCAGAGCCAATCTTGTGATCTGTCGCACCCGAGTCGATGATCCACTCGGAAGGGGAGGAAGACACAGCATGAGCACTGGAGATACCTAAAGTACCAAACGTAGCAGTGGAATCAGTCAATGCAGAGCTAGACTGGGAACGCAACATACGACGAAAGGACTCTAACTCCATTGCAGAAAGGCCCCCAGAGTTGTCCTCATAAACCTCAGTCAAATGCGCAGAATACTAAGTGCGGGCACCAGCCTGACGGCCACCCCCACAGTGACCACCTCTCCCACGAGCACCAGAACCCCAGCCAGGGGGAGCAAGATGAGGGTGTAGGTGAAAGCAAACGTCCTTAGTGGACCTTTCTTCCCACAGTGGCTGCATATAAAAGGAGGTCCCTGATAAATCCCAGCAAAAGCAGAGTGGTCAATAGAGGAACCAAGAGAGCGGCGACGATTCTCATCACTGAAGAGCATACTGAAGGCTTCCCGAAGTGAGAGAAGAGGATCACGGTGCAGGACATGCAGGAGAACCGCATAAAACTTCATGTTGAGTCTCATAAGAAAGATGTGAACCCGAAAGCTGTTTTTGCCCTGCAGGACATGCAGGCAAACCGCATAAAACTTCATGTTGAGTCCCATAAGAAAGACGTGAACCCGAAAGTTGTTTGTGTCCTTATGAAGAGCCCGCGCATCGGCAGTGCAAGCAGCGGTAAAGGTGTTGAAGTAATGCAGTTCCTGATACAGGCGTTCGAACTCAGAGTAGTAGACAGAGATGGTCATGGTTCCTTGCTATAGCTCCACGACATGGAGGGTGAGCTCATAAATTTGTGTTGAACTGCCTGCCTGAGAGTAGGTGTCACGGGCCATTTTCCAAATCTCATAAGCAGAATCCAAAAGCATGTAGCTGCGATACACCTGAGGGGACAGAGTGAAGTAACCACGAGACAACCAAGGAATTGTCCGCATTCCATTTTCTCCATGAGGGATCGGTACATGGTGGCTCAACAGTGGTACCATCAATATGCCCGTATAGTTGGTGACTTCAAATAACATGTTGTGCTGCCCTGGACAATTCCAGATAATTAGTGTCATCCAAGGCAATGGTAGTGATCCTCAACGAGCCAGATTGGTCATGGCTCCGAGGATGATATGCAGAGGGACCTTGGAGGGCACTCGTCGGAGGAGACGAGGAGATTTCAGAGAAATCACCCATCGAAGACAGTCCAAAGAACGGTTAGCAAGACGAAGATCTCAAATCAGAAGAAATCACATCCTACGAGTGGTCCTTAGATCGTGTCGCCGGAGAGGACACCGGAGGATGTGACCGTGATGTCTCCGGCAGCTCTCATGGAGGACAAAATGGCCGGAGACAAAGGGCCGCCCGGAAGAAAACCGGGCGGAGAAGGCCGTTGAAGGTAGACGGTCGCTGGAGAAGGGAGAGGGGATGCCGCCGAAGAGGGACGAGGTGTTGGAGGAGCGGCTGAAGAAGGGCGACGGAAGCCCTAGGCGCGGGCGGCGCGGAAGACGCTCTGAACTGCGGGAGCGGACGGGAGAACCAGCGGAAGCGCTGGACTGCGGGTGCCGACGCGGAAGGAAGGGAGATCTGAGCGCTGATCGATGGAGGCCGGCGCGGATCGGGGTTGCGCGTGGTTCGGCGGAACGACAGGATCGGCGGAACGGAGGGGGATCAGCGTCGGCGGTATTCCTTTTGCTCTGATACCAAGAAGAATAGAGGAAGAAAAGTACTTGGTTGCCCTAAACCGGGCCAAGCATGCATACATATATATATATATATATATATATATATATATATATATATATATACACACACACATACATACATACATATATATATATATGACAAAACCCACGTGATATTTCACGTGAAATAAGACGCGGGAAAAAATAAAACCTTAAACAAAACCGTCTATAACGCATATATTCAACTATGAGCAGACCTACTTCAGCTAATGATAGCTCAGGGTTAATAGCAGAAAGAGAATGTTAATGTCAGATCGTGACTGTTAATGTCAAATCAAAATATTATTGACAGACAACATAAAAATAAAAAATTTAACTAAGCATGTAAAATCAAATATTTAGTCCATTGTTGTCGTTCAAATTATAAAACACATCATATAAGGTACAAAAATTCCAGAGTGTAATCATCCAAAAGGGTTCATTGTATAATCCTGCAAAAAACAAAAATGATTTCTATTAATTCAAATATCTATATAAATATATATATATATATGTGTGTGTGTGTGTGTGTGTATACGTAGTAGAGAGAAATTTAGTTGCATACCTAAACTTCAATAATGGAATTGGAGTAGAAAAATTGATCGTCTCCCAGAATGTGCAGATGGGAAGACCAAAAATATCATTATAGCAAACTTTAAATCTGCACATTAAATTACAATTTTAAAGTTATTAAACATATAAAACACCAGAGAAATTAAATAGTTTACTACTGTTTGATACGTACTAAATAGTCGGATCCCATTTATTAGCATTTTCTTGACGATATTTCTTCCAACTTGGAAATATTGGCCGTAGGTATGTGCAATACAAAAGAAACACAGTTGAAAACATTTTGCAAAGCCGAATTGAGATTGGGTGTGCAAAGAACACTTTCTACATACCCCCGTGCACTGTTTTCACCCAACTTTACTCTGTTGAAACTGTCATACCCACTTTTTGTAATGTACTTGTATAATGATTAAATTGGATTTCCTCCATCTAACTCTTTTTTTTTTGCATCTTAGCTCTTTCATTATACAAGGTTCTAAGACATGTAACATTATTACCATCACTTTTCTTAAGAGTAGTCAAAATTGAATTCCCACTGTCACACACAAACTTTACTCTAGGTGTGTTCCTAGAGGTTTTCTTATCTACACTTTGTATTGTAATAACAAAACCAATACCTTTAGCAACATTACGCACCCATATGATCATTTACTCTCTCGTAGGTAGGAAAGCAAATACAAGTTGTAAACCAATTTCCAATATCATGAATGACATCTGGACTCGCACATTTATTTCATTCATGTCACCAACGAATCTACAACAACAAGAACAAAACTCGAACACATTTAAATCTTGAAATAATGAAGCAATTAAAATCTGAAACAATTAAATTTGAAATAACACAATCTCATGCACCTTAATCTAATATGAAACAGTAAGATGAAGTGTTAAAACCAAACTTAAACCCTAAAAATCCTAACCTGAAGAGTGAGATTATGTTACCTAGACAGTGACTTTGTGAAGGAGGGGAAAAGGAGGGAGGTAGAGCGTCGACGGGACTGGCGGCGTCGGATGTGGTCACCGTCGGGAACGGTGAAGGACGTACGAACTGCATCGACGTGCCTGGCGGTGTCGGACAGGACTTCGTCGGAGAGAGAAAATGGGCTGGCTGCATCGGAGAGGGCTTTGTCGGAGAGATTCGAGTGGGCGCCGGCGTCGGTTTGGCGGCGGATGTCGCGGGAGGGAAGAGGGAGCTCTGATTAGGGCAATCCATCGGGTGAGTTAACGTGCTGCCAATAGGAGGAAAAACCCCACTCTTTTTACAAAATTCAGTCTTCCAATAGTGAAAATAGGTTTGCCCATATAAATCATCTTTTTTTGTGCTTGGAAAACATACACATCTAGAAAAGAAAACAAATTTTTATTACACCCAAGTGTGCGTACTGTGTGTAAACGGATGACTAACATAAAAATCCAAACCACGCAATAGACATAAAATTTTGTAGTGGTTCTATTTCTCCACAAACTTACATTTACTTCCTAAATTTCCTTAGTAGTTCCACCAAGTACTTTCTCAAATCGTGAAGGACAATTTAGAAGCTTGACGTTGCCTTTGTCACGGTTGCAAGTCCAACTTACTGTTATTTTTTGACGATCAAGACAAACTATCACTGACATTTTTATAGGCTCGAGTACAACCCACACTGATCTTTTTCAGTGGGATCCATGACTTTGACTTTTTTTCTTGGGCTTACCCTTACAAGAAAAAAGTGCAAAGCTAAAACATCTCTAGGAAGAGATATACAATACAAAATCAAAAATTCAAAATGGATATTACAATGGTAGCACTAATGCACAACAATAATTAATAAATCATTCTAAGTGAGTAGTTACTATATGTAATTTTTACACTTAAAAATATAAGTTGTGCATTGTGGATAAAACCTCAAATTTGTATATATTTTTTCAATAATCAAATACAAGGTATGAATACACATTTATAGGAGAGAGAAAGAGAGAAGAGATTCCTATACATGATGTGGGACTAAAGAGGAGAAAAGAAGAAAACTAAATAAATGGACTCCAACATGGGCCTCTTTACATGGGCTTTTCCAACACTCCCCTGCAAGCTGGAGCGTACAATTCGTAGGCACCCAGCTTGGACAGGAACTGATAAAATAGGGTACTTGGTAGGGTTTTTGTGAGGATATCAACAACTTGTTCAGTACCCGGAACATGTTTCAATTCTATCTTCTTCATTTGAACTTTCTCCCGGATAAAGTGACAGTCCACTTCAATATGTTTCGTTCTTTCATGGAAGACCGGATTCTTTGTTATGTGTATAGTCGCTTGGGTGTCACATAACTGGATGGCAGGTGAGGGAAGTTTTACTCCCAGATCGGCGAGAAGACTTTCAAGCTATGTAAGCTCAGAGACAACTGATGTCATCGATCGGTATTCTGCTTCAGCTGAGGATCGAGCAATCACGGCTTGTTTCTTACTCCGCCAGGTAACAAGATGACTTCCAAAATAGGTACAAAAACCACTGGTTGACCGCCGATCATCTAAGGAACCAGCATAATCTGCATCAGAATACGCAACCAACGTTGGAGTAGAAGATGAGGTTTTTTATACCAGCCCTTGACCCGGAGTTGTTTTAAGGTATCTTAGGATGCGCTCAACGGCTTGAAGGTGAGATATTCGAGGGGCATGCATAAACCGGCTGACCACCCCAACAACAAAGGATATATCCGGTCTTGTAACCGTTAGGTAGATCAATTTCCCAACAAGTCCTCGATAGTATTCCGGATTTTAGAGAGGAAGATCTGTATCGGAAGCATGTGCACACAGCTTATGATTTGCATCCATTTGAGTAGTAGTGGGCTTGCATCCAGTGTAGCCAGCATCTTGAAGGAGATTCAGGCAGTACTTCCGTTGGGAGAGGACAAGTCCATCCGGACATCTCGCGATCTCAAGACCAAGGAAGTATCAAAGATGCCCCAAATCTTTTGTTTGAAAGACGGAGCTAATGTGTTGTTTGACCGCTTGGATTCCCTTTGAATCGTCTCTAGTGATTAGGATATCATCAACATATACTAACAGAAGAACCGTTCTTGTTGCCCAATGACGAGTGAACAAAGAGAAGTCTGCTGAGCTCCGAGTAAAGCCGACTTCCCGAACTGCCTTACTGAACTTGTCGAACCATGCCCGAGGGGATTGTTTGAGACCATAGATGGACTTCTTAAGATGACAAACTCGGGACTCCCCCGTGGTCTCAAACCCGGGAGGTTGTTGCATGTAGACTATTTTTTGGAGGTCACCGTTCAGAAATGCATTCTTGATATCCAGTTAATGTAAGGTTCATTGGCGATGTACAGCCACGGAGAGGACACGAGCGGTGTTGAGCTTGGCTACTGGAGAGAATGTTTCCTCATAATCGAGACCTTGTTGTTGGGTGAAGCCACGAGCCACCATTCGGGCCTTCAGGCGGTCAATTGTCTCATCAGGAGCATGTTTGATGACAAAGACCCATTTACACCCAACAGGTGTCTGACCGGTAGGTAGAGGTACCAGGTTCCAGGTCTGGTTAGCCTAGAGAGCAGTCATTTCTTCTTCCATTGCGGCCCGCCAGCCAGGATGTTGGAGAGCCTCCTGCACAGAGTTAGGTACAGAAATCGAGGATAATGAATTGGAAAGAGTTCGAAGTCGTGAGGATAGGCGATGTAAGGATACATAATTCATCATGGGATGAGTGGTGGATTCTGGTGTCGGATCAGCAGGATGC
Source organism: Platanthera zijinensis (assembly GCA_039513925.1). Taxonomy (NCBI): domain Eukaryota; kingdom Viridiplantae; phylum Streptophyta; class Magnoliopsida; order Asparagales; family Orchidaceae; genus Platanthera; species Platanthera zijinensis. The sequence goes on from CM077094.1 coordinate 4,554,968, forward strand.
GGAGCGTCAGAGGTCGAAGCCGACTGCATTGGGGTCACGGAGCCAGGATGGCGACGAGTGTAAACACGTATAAGAGGTGGCTTGGAAATAGTGGGAGCTTGGTCAGGAATTTTTGGTGGTGGAGTGGTAACGGGAATGACAGGTCGTAGGACGGGTGGTGGTAGAGGTGTTGGATCTGAAGCAGAGAAGAAAGGAAGATCCTCCTGAAAGGTTGCATCAGCAGAAACAGTCACCTTGCGGGTATCAGGAGAGTAGCATACGTAGCCTTTCTGAGTTCGTGAATAACCAACAAAGATGTGTTTGGCCGCCCGGGGATCCAACTTGTTCGTGGCGGCCAAACACATCTTTGTTGGCTATTCACGAACTCAGAAAGGCTACGTATGCTACTCTTCTGCTACCCGTGTCTTTCGTTCGGCGACTCCGTTTTGTTGGGGGGTATAAGCACACGATCTTTGGTGAATGACCCCAAATTCAGAACAAAGGTTCGCAAATTCATGGCAAGTGTATTCAACTTGTGTGGGTAGCAGGAGAGTAGCATACGTAGCCTTTCTGAGTTCGTGAACAGCCAACAAAGATGTGTTCGGCCACCCGGGGATCCAACTTGTTCGTGGATGGACCAAGAATGTGAACGTAGCAAGTACCCCCAAAGATGTGGTGTGTGAGAGAAAATGTCGGAGTAGAGGGAAACATGAGGCTGAGCCGAGTGGCATTATAGAGTATGGGGGAAGGGAGACGGTTAATCAGATAGCAAGTCGTCGAAAGCGCAAAGTTTCAATAAGCGTTGGAAACCTGCGTGTGAAGCATAAGAGAGCGGGCAACATCAAGTAGATGTCGATTTTTACGTTCGGCGACTCCGTTTTGTTGGGGGGTATAAGCACACGATCTTTGGTGAATGACCCCAAATTCAGAACAAAGGTTCGCACATGGCTAGTGTATTCGCGAGCATTATCAGTGCGAATAATTTTGATGTTCGTGGAGAATTGCGTGCGGGTCTCAAGGAGAAATGCCCGAAAGACACAGGAAAGCTCGAAGCGATCACGAAGTAAATATAGTCACGTAATCCGAGAATAATCATCAATTAAAGTTAGAAAATAGCGATTTCCAGAAATACTAGTGATTTTGTATGGTCCCCAAATATCGGAGTGTACTAAAATAAAAGGAGTAGAGCTCCGAGTACAATGAGATGGAAAAGATGAACGAGGCTGTTTGCCGAAAATACAAGTTTCGCACTGAAAAGGAGGAAGAGATACATCTGGTAGAGCCTTCTGCAGTCGTCTCTTACCAATGATATTCCGCGTATGACGATCCTGTATCAGAAAAGAAGAAAATATAAAGGTTACAGAACAATTTAAATCAGCAGTGAGGGGGCCAACAGAAAGTAAATTAAACAGGGAACCCGGAACATGAAGAATCGAGCGTAGAGATAGAGAAGAAGTGAGAGGGATATCAGCAGAGTCGGAGACCGGAACAGTGTCCCCATTGGCCACTGTAATACACTTAGGATGAGGAGAATTCAGGTACTGATGTGGCCGCAGGGAGGTGATGTGATGAGTGGCACCTGAATCCACTATCCAGCGCGGACTAGTGGAGAGACAAGCGATACCTTCATGCGAGATGGAGGCAGCAGAGGCAACGGAGGCAGGTGGGCGACTGAGCAGACCATGAAGTTGTTGGAGCTGAAGCCAGACCTCTTCAAGGTCAGTACGAGTGACAGATGAGTCGTTGGCAGCAACAACTGCCTGTGGACGAGGAGGAAGCCCATGCTTGCGATAGCAAGTGGCCTCAAGGTGGTCGTCCTTACCGCAGAAGGAACACTTTGGTCGTGGCCGGCCTCCCCGACCTCGGCCCCAAGAACTTGAACGCCCCCCACGAGCAGGAGGGAGAGGCAGTAAGGGCGCAGAAGTCTGCTGAAGGAGAGTCGGTGACGGAGGTCCAGAACTGTCAGGAGGTGGCGAGACCTTGAGCAACATGGAACACTCATCTGATAGTGACGGAGTAGCAGCAGAGGAGAGGATCTGAGCCCGAACGCTCTGAAGATGAGGTGGTACACGAGTCATCATCATAGCAACACCGACGAGTTCTTTTTGAGCACGTTGTGCAGCAAGATCCGTCGTAGGAGGTTGATGTTGAATCCAGGCTTCAGCCAGAGTTTTGGCCCGAGCAATAAAGGAGGTGAGGTCGGCGGCCCCGCCAACATCAAAAGTCTGAAGATCAGTTATGATGTCATACAGGTGTTGGAGACTATCTTTGTCGGAATAGAGATAATGGAGTTCATCCCACATCACCTTGGTCATTTCGTGATACATGGCCAGGTTCGCCATCAAGGGAGTTGAGGAGCCACGTCTAAACTCGATCATCGTTGCGCAGCCAGTCTTCAGTAGGAGCATCGGGAATAGCTTGGGTCAAGTGATGTAGAAAGCCTTTGGACTGAAGAACGCAGCGAACAGAGTGCACCCACTCCACAAAGTTCTTCCCGGTTAAAGAAATAGTAGTGATCCGCAATTCATCCCGGAGTTCAGGGACAAGAGTCGGGCGGTCTGCAGAAGAGGAAGTCGCTTGTCCGGTAGAATCAAGAGAAGACCCCATGTCCAGGCGGTCAGGAGGCTAGATCGGCGGCAAGAAAACCGGTAGATAGAGAGGAGTCCGCGCGAGTAGATCGGGCCACCAGAACAGCAAGCAGAAAGAGTCCGCGCGGTAAACCGTGTGAGAAGACCGCACGGTCTCGGTGACAACACACCAGCGGCAAGGAAAGAAGAGGTCGTGGCCAAAAAAAAATGCGGAGCGGTTAGAGAGGAGAAGCCGCCTTGACTAGAGAACAAGAGAGGTCGCACGGTCTCGGTGACAACACACCAGCGGCAAGAGGCCGCGACCAAGATGCGGAGCCCTCGGCAGGTAGAGATGCCCCAGCGACTAAGCAGAGAAGAAATCTCGCGAGAAGTCCGCACAGTCACAGTGAGCACCCCAGCAGCAAGGAAAGATGTCGCGACCTAGATGCGGAACCCGCAGCGGTTAGGGAAGCCGCAACGACTAAGCAGAGAAGAAACCGCGCTAGAAGTCCGCACGGTCACGGTGAGCACATCGGCGGCAAGGAAAGATGTCGCGACCTAGATGCGGAGCTCGCAGCGGTTAGGGAAGCCGCAGTGACTAAGAGAAATCGCAGCGAGAAGAGAGGGGAGCTGCGAGAAGGCGGATAGAAGAAGCACGTGGCGAGAAGGCGAGAAATCGGCGGGTAGACAAAGAGACCGCAACGAGTAGACAAGAAGTGGGTAGCCTGGAAGAAACCGCGCGGGTAGAGGGAAAAAGAGAAGGCCCCACCTGACAGAGAGAGTTATAAAAGGGGTGCCAAGAGAAGAAGAAGAAGAGGTGGAAGCCACGAGAGAGAGGGAGCGGGAGGAGCGGTTAGAAAGAACTTAACCGCGCGGGAAGCCGCGGTTAGAAAGAGAGTTAACCGCACGGGAAGCCGCGGTTAGAAAAGAACTTAACCGCGCAGAGGACCGGTTTCCTTTGATACCATGTGGATAAAACTTCAAACTTGTATGTACTTTCTCAATAATCAAATACAAGGTATGAATACACATTTATAGGAGGGAGAAAGAGAGAAGAGATCCCTATACATGATGTGGGACTAAAGAGGAGAAAAGAAGAAAACTAAATAAATGGGCTCCAACATGGGCCTCTTTACATGGGCTTTTCCAACATGCATCAAGAAATCCATATGATAAACTCAAAGGGAAATTACCTAATTATGCTTCAAACTCAGCCAACTTTCACATTGTTACCTTTACAATGAAACTCGAGTATCTAGATGAAAAGTTGAGTAATAGAAGTTTATGGGAGCATGGATCTTGAATTTTTATCATTTGCCTAGACTTTCAAATTGCTTCAGCTAATGTAGGTATTAATTTCTTTCGGATAGCTCATGTGAAAGCTATTGTAGGCATTAACATTGCAGCTCAGTCGGTATGAGAGTCTGTCTGAAGACTCTTTATCAAGGAGGTCGGGTGTTCGATCCCCAGCCTCAACAACCCGTTGTGCCCTCTGGTGAGATTGGAGACGGGTTTGGATGTACGGGCTGCAACTTTGATAAAGCCGCCTTGATGGACTCCGAGGTGGGATTTCTGGTGGGACTCCAGGGTGGCTGGCAGGTGTGACGCATGTCCTGCATCACCATCACATTATTTAATTCATGTGGTTATGGACCTGAGCTTTGCAATTTATTTCATTTTTTATATTTAATGTTTATCATATTATTTAATTTATTAAGTATTGAAAATATAAGATTTTTGGGAACACTGTCTAATGAAAACAAAATAAATTACATTTATGCATCTATAACCGTATTAAAATAAATTTTGTATTAACTGATTTGGAGGCCTTATGAGCATCATTAAATAACTTCACATGCAATTCAATCCATCTTTCCATTTGATTGTTTTTATTCAGTTACACATGGTTGCCAATGAATGGCAGGAACGCATGAAAATACGCATCACCCCGATTTTATGATGTCGAAGGAGATCACCCCGATTTTATGATGTCGAAGGAGATGGACTTTCTTTATTTGTGTTTTTGGGCTATAAACTTGTGGCAACATTTAATTTATTATTTACATTATCTTCCTAGGAGGAAAATATCCTATCATTTGTGCTCAAATGATACAATTTGAAGGTTTCTCATCTTTTTTTCTTTATGACAGGGACGGTGTATGCGAATCGCAGTTCAATCATGTCTTAAATATTGAGCTGGATCAAGTCATCAAGGTGCTGTGGTAATCGAATTCAATCTTTTGAATCAGAAAGTTGTGTACATGTAAACCATTGTTCCATGCTTCTTTGCATTGATCGTTTTTCTTGTTTCCAGGCATTTCAACGTTTAGGTGAAGCCAATCTTCCAAAGTTTACTGTAATTGTAGCACAAAAGAATCATCATACTAAGCTTTTCCAAGTTAATTCCTCTGAAAATGTTCCTCCAGGTGAGCATCTTCACTACTATTGCCTTATATAATTCCAAATTACTTAGTTTTGTCTCTGCTTATGATATTTTGACTTCCAGCAACTTAATAATTACCATGTTAACAGGCTTTCCAAGCTAATGCTCCTGAAATGTTCATTCTAATAAGTGCATTGTATTATTAGTTTATTCATTAGGGAATGTGGAAGGAGGGGTGGACAAAATTGTGCTCAATACTATTGTCATTGGTTAATCCCTTATTCAACCCATAATCTTAAGCACCTGGGTTGACCCATAAGAACTAATACGTCACCGGTTAAACGAGTAATTAACATAGAAACTTAAGTTGTGGCTATGTTATTAAAGGCGCGTCTAAGGCTCCAGGCTCTCCAGGCTCTTCAGGCTCAGAGGTTTGCGCCTCCGTGCACCTTATTTGCGCCTTTAGAATATAAAAGGCGCGTTTGAGTGAAATTTTTGTTGTAAATTTATTTATTCAAAAATTAAGAGAAAATATAATGCAAGAACTCAATAATTTTTTATTGATTTAGTGTTTTTTAAAGATAATTGTGTGTTGAGACTTAGATATGATATAAGTGACCACATTGATTCTATTTTTAAAAGATATAAACGATAGTAATGAATGATTAATTAGTAGATTAGATGAAGAATTTGATCGAGAAGCTGCAATGATGTTTGATGCTCATTATTTAAAATGGATGTGATTGCGCCTTGCCTTCGTCAAGTGTGCGCCTGTGCCTTGAGCCTTGTGGCTAGGTTCCAAGACTCATTTGCGCCTTGGTGCGCCTTGCGCCTTGGTGCGCCTTGCGCCTTGGTGCGCCTTGCGCCTTGGTGCGCCTTGCGCCTTGGTGCGTCTTGGTGCGCCTTGCGCCTTTAATAACTAAGGCATGTGGTGAGGATCAACCATTTGATATTTCTACACCAAGCATATTTTTTACCTATCCAATGTAAGTTTGAACGAAATTGATGGAGATAGGGTATTTTAGAAGAACAAATGCATCATCCATATCAAACTTGGGGAGGGTGAGGAAGCGAATGTTTCTTATACATCTTGGAGTAACTCACGCACAGAACTTTGATCAAGAGGGGAGAACTAATTGATGACATCCAGAAATAATTTCATTCTTCATAATCAATTATTTTTGAACTGTTATACAAGAAAATATATAAATGGAAAAAAACCTAAGATAAGGATTTGATTATCTCTATTCTTAAAGTCTAAAAGTAAGAATGAGAGAATACTTATCTTTAGTCGTGTTAGTTCAATTGTACTATATATATAGGGTTATTTGCCGAGACCTCCCTCGAAGTTTACGTAATTACAACTTGCACCCCTCTAACTTTTGAAATTACAAAAAGCTCCCCTCAATGTTTACATTTCATAACATCCATGCACAAAAAGTACCACCTTTGAGTAAATCTTCAGGGTAGTCTTTGTGTTCATGGATGTTATGAAATGTAAACATTGAGGGGGGTAATTGTAATTTATGAAAGTTGGAGGGGTGCAAGCTGTAATTACACAAACTTCGAGGTGAGGTCCTGGTAAATATATATCAGCAGAACCCTATGGTCTTGAGTGAAGAAACTGAATGCTCCATGAATTATCTCAGTTCACCTTCTCCTTGACCTGCATGTATTTCGACATGGTATTAGTTATTACTTATTAGATTAGGTTCTTTCCCTGATCAACAGGTTTTCGCTTCTCCGTCTGGCCTCCTCCATCGGAACTCTTCTTCAAAGCTCAACCTTCACTCTTCGACGACTTAGTTGCTGTCTCGCTGCTTTTGTTTTCTAGTAGATCTTCATTTTCTTCACACAGCTACTTTTTCGTCGACATGACAGCCTCTTTGCCGAATACTCATTTTCTTCAATTTCTTCATTTAGCTGTAATACAGTTTTACATCCACTCTCCTCTGAGCCTCTTCATTTTTTGTTACAGCTCTTTATAATTTTCCTGCAAGCATCTCTATCTCAAGAAAAATAAGCAAAATAATTTCAGCTTCCTTATTTCTTCTGTTACTCATCAACAACTCATTTCTATATTTCAAGCAATGTCCCTAATGAAATCCCCACATAAACCAAAGAAGCTTTTTGTGCTTTGCTTGCAAGCCTCTTCTCTCCTTCCGTTGACCTTGTACCATTGGTTCTTCGCTTGCTTGAGATAATTTGTCACAGGATAGATATCATCAATCATCTTGAGGTCCTTGTGGATGTGCTGTTGTTGGTTCCTGATGTGGAGCAGAGACGAGCTTTGAACCCGTTCGGGACTGATTTGGCGACTTACCATATATGGCGTGCCCGGATCGACGATCGGACTCCGCAGATGTGTCCGGATCCGCGTCGCGAGTCGAGATCATATATTAGTTTATTTTTATTGGTTTATTTTCATGTATTTTAGTGGTCTCTCCCACCGGCCAATCATAGTCATTGATAGGGATGTTTTAGTGTCTTGTTTTATTATAAATAATGGTCTAAGAGGTTGAACCAAGACATTGCAGGTTTTGGAGAGATTATTCCCGGAACTCCGCGATCACCCCTCGGTGCCAATGAACTCCTTAACCTAGATTATCTCAGTCACTACAGATCTATTATACAATATTTAGCTTCAACAATAGATTTAGAGACAGCCTTTTGTCGTTTACTATTCAATATTAAATTTCAGTCAAGAAACATGCACCAACTAGCAGATCATCTATCATTTTAAGAATTAGCCCAATCAACATCAAAATAACGGTAAAAGTGATAAATAAACACGAAATGCAAATCTTTCCTCAAGAAACTTCTTCAGGTAGCGAAGAATGCACATAACATCATGTGCGTGTGCCAAAACCTGCAATCTATGAGTCATGTTGTGGCTGCCTATGATGAACAATCTATATAAAAGTTGGTTGTCATTTTATTGTAGATTATGTGACTTGGAAGACAATCTTCTTTCAGCATGTTAGGTACTTTTCAGGTTGCAAAAATTTTACTAAAATCTTATTTAAGCATTCATTTTAGTCCTTTTGTGGTAAATTATGTATGGATATCTATGCTCCAGTTTGAAGGGTGGCATTAATTTTGGGTGAACATGATGAATTCTCCTTGAATAATTATGGCTCACCTTCAACGCAATCAAATAAAAATTAATAATGAGAATTATGATATTAGCATTTCAATCATTTTGATTTATACAACCACAGCATGGTTCTCCCAAATAGCTAGTATTGTTTCTACTATCTGAATAGCATTGAAAGGAGTTCTTTCAGATATTTTCCCTTTTCATATTATAGTGTTTTTCCGATCACTACATTTTCCACTGCCACGTTGAGGCAAGCAAAGCCTCAGTTGAGAATCATTTTTTATTGTACTATATTGCCAAATCACATGACTTGACTTTCTTAAATACATAAAAACACGGTAAAATTTAGTCTATGTACATTTCTTTAATTCTCGAAGGTAAGGAGATCGTTTTGAGTTCATAGTTGATGATAAGGTGTCACCGGTTTCAGGTACTGTTGTGGACACGGCAGTTGTTCACCCAAGGAACTATGACTTCTACATGTGCTCTCAGGCTGGGATGATTGTAAGATTCTTTCAACAAACTGTCTTACGGTTCTTTTTGAATTAAGACTGGTATTCATCCATTTTTTTGGTTGAGGAAAATTGGGTGAAATGTCTTTCTTTCTTGTTTGGAAGCAGCCTCTTGCAAAAATGCAGGGTAAAGTTTGCCTACATTTTACCATTGTGGTGGGACCCTTCCTACGCGGGGATGCTTTGTGCACCGGGGTGCCCTTTTTTTGGTTGATAAAAAATATGACTTTTTTTTTTGCCTTGGAAGGAATATGAGTCACTAAGATGTCCCAATAGATTCAACTTCCCATTTTACACTAATTAAAGGGAGAAAAAAGGAACCAATTTGAAGTTGTGAAGTAAAAAAAATGAATTGGGATTCCTCCAGTTCTTTCAAACCAAAGGGTCCATTTTTTGAGATCTCTAATTATCTACCCTGTATAATATTTTTGTAAAATTTTGAAAAGATATTTTATTTTTCACTTTCCTTTTTTCAAGGGTACCTCAAGGCCAACTCATTACCATGTGCTCCTTGATGAGATTGGTTTCAGTCCTGATAATATCCAGAACCTTGTGCACTCACTCTCATATGTGTAAGCCAACTTGCAAATACTCATATAACCAGCCATCTTACAAGATATTGATTGCTAACTCTGTTGATATCATTTGTGACAGATGTCAAAGGAGTACAGCCGCGACTTCCATAGGTAAATACACGCTCTTTTCTTCGCTCTATCTTCTTTCCGTGGACGTTTTTTTAAAAGCAAATGACATTGCTTTTTCATCTCGCAGTGGCGCCGATCCATTATGCGCGTTCGGCCGCGCGCCAGATGTCTCATTTCGTCAAATCCGACGACCTCTCGGATACCTCGAGTCAAGGAGACGAAGGATGGAACAGCCTGGTTCCAGAGATGCCGAAATTGGACCAATTTGTGCGCAATTCCATGTTCTTCTGCTAAGAGTAGATGGTTCATCATATTTTGATTAGTTATAGGCTTTACACACTGTAGGACTTGAGTGAGGTTTTAAGGCCTCTTATTTTCTGCTGTGAAGGTTCACATGAATGAAATTTTGAAACATTTTGGGAGCATTTATTTAGTCCCACATTGAGTAGATGAAAAATATGTTGGTTTATAAAAACTATCTTGAAATGAAAGGAAGTGCGCAAAATTAAATTGATGAATGAAGGTGGCTGAACTAATATACGAAGGCTTTCAAGAAGCGGCCTGAAAATTCTGAAGGTTGAACCCGGTGGTCTAGGATGTAGTAAATGCATTGTTTTAAACGTTCTCATGTAGATTTTTTTAGGGCAAAATGGTTTTTTTTTTTTTAATTAGATTGTCTTTTTTATAAAATATTGGCTGATTTTTATATATATATGTTGGTTGATATTATTTTTTAACATATCAGTAGAATATATTTAAATTGCATGTGTATTATATTATATATATTTAAATCAATTAAATTTATTGATTTTTTTTGTTTTTATTAATTAATTTTATATAATTATTTAGCACAATTATTTTTATTTTATATTATAAAAATGTAAATAAAAGTTTAGCACATTATTAATTGATTGTTTTATGTTTTTGATATAAAATTATAATAGAACAAATTCATAATCAATAGGAAATATTTAATTTTTAAGTATTTTTTATTTGCTATAAATTTAGTATTATTAAATAATTATTTTATAATATTAAATATATTTTTAATGTATTGATTTGTTAATAATGTTTTATTTTAGTTATTTTTAAAATTTATTTTGAGATATTTATGACTCATAACTCATTCTTTGTCTAATTGCTATTTTTTTTTTACGTTTAGAATATATAATTATAATTAGTATACATAAATTAAATGTTTTATTTTTAAGTTATAAAAATTTAATATTTTAAAATATTTTTTACATGTCTTTGACTTTCAACATCCTATATTTAAAAATTCAATTCCACATGTCACAGACATGGGATATTTATAACCTTGAGTAAATGAGAAATTACTTAATAAATATTTAATTGATGTAATACTTTCTAACAATGATAATGATTGATTAAAATATTAAAACAATATAATATTTGTTTTATTATGCTTAACACTTCTTACAATTGCTTTTAACATGAGTATTAAATTATTTAAAAATTTATAGGGAAAAACAAATCAAATTCTTTCAAATTGTGTAGCATATGAACATTTCTATTTTGTTATTTATTAGTTTCTTTCAAACTCTATTAAATGATGCAATATGACGTGTCCATTGAAGATTTAAAGCTTCAAATTTATTAGAAGGATGGGAATGCGAGTTAGGCTTCTTTTGTGAGGACTTATTTTCACCGGTCAAGCGATTACGACCGCATGAACCGGAGCTTAATTAAGGTCCCGTTCATGGAGTCATAACCGCTTGATCGGTGAAAATAAGTCCCCCCAAACAGAGCTTTAGAAGGAGAATTACTTCGTTGACACTATTTGCTTCCTAATTACTAATGGTATTGTTTGTCGAGTAGAACTTTAATGCAACGCAAGTTCGCGTGTAATATTCTACACACGTTTAAGAAGACTAAGGCTCAAATGCTCAATATTTGTCCTCAAAGGCTCTATTTGGGGCTTCGGTGGGGATGGTGGAAACAGTGAGAAATTAATTGTGCTTGTTCATAGAGTTATTTTAAAATAATTTTAAATTATTTGGAAAATTTCATCTAAGTGTTTTTCAAAAAAAATGTTTAAAGTTTTCCTATTTATAAGAATAACTTTTAATGATAATTGTTTAGCTTTCTAATAGTAAAGAGTTGTTTTATATTAATCATTTATTGCATATATAAAATATTATATAAATCTTAAATAATCAAGATTCAAAAGAGAAGCAAAAATAGGAAAATGATGAGAAATCGTGAATGGGAGAAGAAAATATTTGCAACGGCAAGAAAAAAAATAGACAGATTGTGATTGGTCGTAATTCATAAACCCAAGAATACAAGAGGAAAAACTAAGCAGAGAAAATGTTTTTTAGAAAGCTCTATTAGACCGCCTGCTCAAAAAGTCTCCAAAATATTTTGAAAAAACTCATCATACAAACAATTTAAAAATAATTGTAGCGGTGGGAATAGAGCTCTTCCCCCATCCCAAAAAAAAGCTTAAAATTTATTAATAACTACATGAATTTTAACCTTACGGAAGTATTTTGTATAAATAATATTTAAATATTTTCTACAAAAATACATAATAATTACATTTTTTAATCGAAAAATAAACTCACGCAAAAACACGTCAAGTGCTTTGCACCCCAGATCCAATTTAGATTCCTTTTGTCCATTGGCAGATGCTGAGATTCTTCTTTAAGGTTTTTTTTTTAATTAAGGCTTCATTTTGGGGGACTTATTTTCACCGGTCAAGCAGTTACGATCGTATGAACCAGGTCTTAATTAAGATCTGGTTCATCCGGTCATAACCGCTTGACCAGTGAAAATAAATCCCCTCAAACGGAACCTAAATAATTGTTTTTTGTGAGCACGAGTTGATAAAGCCCATTATATCTATAGGTTTATTCAACCTTTCACAAAAACTTCTTTTTTAATATATATATAGTGATGGGTCTATCATTCACGTGAAGTCGGTGCAGTCCAAAATGACTAATTTGCACCTCCCGAGGAGAGGTGCAAATAAAGCCTGTCGAGGCCGGACCCAGACCCCCAGGCCTGTGCTTTTTATTGTCGGGCCCAGGCTGGACCTTGCTTGAATCAGGTCCAGATCGTGTCCGGACCCACAAAATTGGGCCCAAACATACCCCCAAAAGCAGCAGCTGGCTGCCAAAAGGGCAGCTAGATGCTGCCATGCATGGCAAAAAACATGTTGGACGGCCACAACATGGCCACCCGACATTTATATATTGTTGGGCTCATGCCCAGCATTTAATAAACGTTGGGCTTTTGAGCCCAACAATTATATATTGCCGGGCTCAATACCCAACAATTACTAGTTGGGTATAATCGGGACAATTGACCGGATGGGCTTGGCCCGGGCCAGGCACCAAGCCAGGCCTTGGCTAAATAAGAGGATCTTTTGAGCCCTCGTAGGCCTGGCTCGGGCATAGACCTGAGCAGCTCAGGCTCGGGCTAAATTTGCACCCCCTACTCTGGACAAGGTTTGGTATGGATGCATGTTGCTACAAGTCAACGATGGATGATCACTGCTCCCAATTGGCGATCGCCGACTGGCAGGCACAAGTACCCGTGAACAACCATGCCGATTTAGCGATCGGCGTTCCCGATTTTGGGTTTGCAGTCGGCGAACACCGAGCACTCCTATCGGTCGGTGATTGTTGGCTGCCAAGACCAGTCGGCAATTGGCACACAATTTAAAGTACCTTTTATTAAAAAAATATCGCCCATTATAATGAATTTTAATGCGATAGGAATAGTATAGCACGGAATCCCATGTCCCGCACGACAATGCTCACATTGCTCGCCTTCTCTAGTGCACAATGTGATGTGATCCTATCGGCTCACAGAGAACGGATCGCACTGGGCCGCGGGCCGCACACTCCCAACCCTTCTCCCAAGGGGTCACAGGCTGCTCAACACGTGATCCATAGTTGGCCCCACGCGGGGTTACCAGGCTGCTCATCGTGTGATCCATAACTGCGTCCATAGGGCGGATTGTTGAGGCCAGCAATCGAACCTGCGGCTCAGTTGGTGATAAAGAGTTCAGGAAAGTTCGTTATCCTATCTAAGGAGGGTCGCATGTTCGATTCCCGACCTCAACAACCCGCCTTACGGGCATCACACAACAAGCAGCTTGGTAAACCCGTGTGGGGTCAGCTATGGATCACGTGTTGAGCAGCCTGTGGCCCCTTGGGAGAAGGGTGGAAGTGTGTGGGCCGCGGCCCCATGGGATCCATTCTCGGTGAGCCAATAGGATCGCATCACAGTGATGGAGGCGATGACATTGGCCAGGGCTGGGGTCCAATCGCTGATGTACGTGATGCGCTAGAGAAGGCGGGTGACGTGAAAGTGATGTCAAAATTATTGCTTCCACGGGGTCAACATAATGCAAGACGTATAATCACAACGCATATATCGCAACATGTAAGCTAGAATTTTTGCTTAAAATGCAGATTAATTTCCTACGGCTTTGTTTTTTCAGGTTTCAAAAGTATTGTTGAACTATCTCAATTAACAGTAATATAGGTCGAAAAAGATAGCCCAAATATAAGCAATACAAAAAAACATTTTTAATGCATATTAAAAAATGACGAGAGAGGGTCATTTTTCATTCAGATAGAATAAATAGGCATCAAGACCAACTGTGTTGCACCAATCTTAAAGCATGAGCCTCAAGACAAAATTACCTCATCAAAATGGACTCACTCTGCAGCACAAGCCCAGCAGAATGTCATTCAGACACTGAACCTGTGAAAGTTGCAGAATTTTATTTGTGCCAACAAAAAAGAGGAACCCCTTCAAACATTATTTTCACAGGACCCTGTATAAAAATCGAAAAAAGATCACAACTCAACAGTTTAAATACGAGTTCTTCGGCCGTCGCCACCACCAAATGCAATTCCACTTCACAATGGGACGAAAATGAGGGGGGGCGCTGGAATTAATCTGATTGATGGTTCAGTAGCGAGTCAGACAAAAGTGCGGTGTGCGGTGGAGTGGAAGCTCTTGCAGGCCGGTTCTGGTACTCGTCCCGGTCGGAGGGCGGTGCGGCATCCCTCACCTCAGATTTCGTGATTTTGGGTGAGGCGCTGTCCATGGGAATCCGCGACAATTGCTGGCTCCTTTGGTTAGTAAACACGCCAAAGCCCAGATGATCCGGAGCGGAAATTGCCGAAACCGGATAGTTGTAATAGCCGATGACGGGATGATCGAATCTGCAAGCAGAACCATACCTGCAGGATCCATACATGCTGTAGAATGAGCAAACGGACTGACCCTGGGCGCACGCACAAGCAGGTGAAAATAGAGTGAGAGAGTAGCTAGAAATCGGTGCAGAACTTTGAAAAGATGAATAAAAACACAAAAAAGTTACTCATTACAGGTCTCAGAGGGAAGCCGAGGGGTCCCAGGGTGCCCATGGCTGAAGAATTCCGGTCTCTTGGGTGATGATATTTGCAAGTTGGACCGTACTTGCAGCTCCCAGTTTTTAAATAATATTGGCATTCGGGCTGGTCGGGTCTCTCCGGGAAATTCTCGATGCTGCCGGGACTTAGATATAAGTTGTTCTTCGACTTTGGAGTTTGAGAGTGTCCGAGGATGTCAGAGGATGGAGTGTGACTTATAGTACCCTGCTTCAATGTAACCGTTATGATTCAACATTTATATTGATTGTAAGAAAACAAGAAAAATAAACTTGATAAGATTGTAGTAGCAAAACAAAAACAAAGACTGTAAGTTTGGATGATTTAAAACAAAAAGACCAAAGGGCAAAAGATTTAGTGGCTTTGATCAAATAAGATGCATTGGAACTAAGTGTAAATAATGGGATCTTAATTAAATTGAAGATAAAGGCGTCAATAGATCTTAATTAAATTGAAGATAAAGGCGTCAATCAGAGATGAAAATGATTTTTTTTAGAAGTCTCTTATTATCATATCAATTGATTGAAGTGAATAGTGACTAAGATAATCAGATTCTCATCCGCGTCATTTTGATTTTGCAGCCAATACACAGCACTGGTATCAGACTATGAGGCTCATGGCACACCAAGGAACATTTATATTTGTGCTGATGGATACAGGAAGCACTCACAGCTTCTTGGACACCTCTACAGTAGCAAAGTTAGGCTGAACCTTGCAGGAGATATCTCTTTGCCCTAGCAATAAAGAATGAGAAGAAAATGCGGAGCAATCACATGTGTAAGCATTCTTGGGTTTGGAGGGTATATAATGCACAGCGGAAATATACTAACTCTCATGAGGGCACATGTGTTTTGAGAAACAAACAAACCAGAATGATTGCAAATGCATCAAACACTAAGCTAATACATACCAGTGCATTCTTAACATTTAATGAATAGTTCTGTGCATCTAACTAAGAACAGGTTCTTGAAAGGATACACACACACACACACACTAGCGGCTGTGTACCCAACCATCACTCAAAGTGACGATCGGGTATTGTTACTCTCGAACATTGCACACTGAGGGACCCTATGCTCAACAGCTAACATCTATAAGAAATAAAAAAAAATCTAATTATAGTCTTATATATTAAAAAACCTATGTGATCCATCAGATGAAAAAAATTAAAATCAAAAGGCTCAAACTCATTTAATAGTTGTTCTTTTTAACGTAGGGTACACACACACACAAGTAGTAGTGATGTGCAGGGGTTATGCATGTGCATAACTGCACTTGGTTGCAGACAAGCTCTGCCCTTCCGTAGATGATTTGAGGGCGCACGGGCTTCTCCCGTGCGTGATACCGGGCTCCACCTGTGTGACTAATTGGAAAATGAAGCAAAAAAAAACTTTGCAACAGTATTTTACAGATTTAAAATGAAGAATAAAAAACCCTCAAAAAGAAAATAAAAAGCACCATCTTCAGGTTGCCCCAGCATCTTCTCTCTTGTCGTCAAAGCATAAGCAATGAAGAAATGAATTCCAAAATGTATAATATTATTAGTGTTATTACAAAACCCCGGAGACCTCTTCAACAGACAACATTTAGCACTTTAGGCAAATTGACCACCTCTTTCCTCCCTTAGAGTCAACATCATTTGGTATCAGAGCCAAAGCTCACCCCCATCATTTAGTATAAAAAAAAAGCCAATTTGTCATTGTCGATAGTCATCTTCATAGTTGAAGGGCTCTATTCCTCTTCTTCAATCAACCTCACCGCCCTTATATCCTTTTGGGGTTGATTCGTTGCCCTTGCCTTCTCTAACCACATTCATTTCCATATCCAACAACAACAACCGCTTGATATTTTTCTTCTGCCTTCTTATCACATCATCATTGCACAAAAATTAGTCTCTCAGTAAAATCCTCCATGCGGCCACATGGTGCATCCCAGCTCACTATGATGATGTCCAACCTTGTTGACCCGCCATCTTCGCTAATAGGTCATGCTCGCAGAATCCGCCACCATCCTATCATTGCTCACATCAACATCATTCTTAACTTCAACTTAAGCTAACAAAACAACCCTGGAATGCATCAGTGTTGCCTCAGGATGTGTCATCACCTACCTGCTTGAGCCCTACACATGATGTAACTCGTCACCTCACTCAATGGCTCAACCCACACTTGATGGCCTAGTAGCTACCTAACAGCGTGTTTTCTTCTCTCCTTAAAAGTGGAAACACTCAATCTAGGCCCAACCCTGGCACTCCCATCATCCCCCAACAAGACCAATCCAATATCCAAGACATTATACACCAAAAAATGTGCACGCACACAGTCAAATGCTCATCAAATCAAGCCCATATATCACCCACCCGCAAGTCAAAGATCATTTAAATCAGAGCACATTCAACCAAAACCACATGTAGACACCACATAACACCCATAACAGCATAACCTCTGAAGTCTGAACCAAATTGACTCTTCACGAATCAACACTTGGGAAACTAATGACAACAATTTTTCCTAGTACCAAAATCATTGTAGCGCCTACAACAAGGCCAATGAACGACACATGGATTAGAATATCATTTATAGATGGATGTAAATGTGATGTATGTGTACTTTTAAGAGTTCCACAATATTATGATTATGGTGATACTGTTAGATGTAGTGTACTTACTGTGTAGTATAGTTGTCTTATGCTCACCATGGGAGTTGTGAACACTCTCTCATGTACTTATATATATCTTACTCTTGTGAATATACTTAATTGATTCTTTTTCCTATCATGGTATCAGAGGGAACCCTAGCCGACCAAATCGTCCCGTCCTGCCCCCCTTTCGCACGACTTTGACATATGATCCATATAATGAGTATTGATACAAATGAAATAAAAATCGATCAACCAAATCCAAATCACATCTAAATCAATATCTCAGATATAAGTAACCATTCATCTCAAGGTCATGGAAATTATTATGATAACCGGTATTCATAATCTCCATATGCACATTAATCCAAGATCAAGAAGCCTATCATGCTATTATTATGACTATATTGTACATTATGATAATTGATTTAAACAAACACCACGATCAACATTATATTATAATAAAATGCACCAAGATGAGTGTAATGCCAATTGAGCCACACGAACTGCACATCAGTAAATCAAAGAAGAAATTAATTGCAATTGTGATCTATGATCTGCATACTTTGGTATTGAATTATATTATATTATATTATATAAAATTTAAAGCAATTGACTTTGCAATTTGCTTGCACCCGTTCATGAAATTGTCTCGTCATAAAAGTTCATGTCTACAAGAGCATCCTTCCATATGGATGTTTCCCTCTCTGATTCTATTGCTTGCGCTCAGAAATAAAACTCACGACGAGAATCTCATAGATGTAAGTTCGTTCCACCTCCTCGTACTCCTTGGCCCTTCCTACAAACTCCCTTTTGGAGAAAAGTTCTTTTAGGGCTATGGTTAATTGATGTAATACATCAAGTATACAAAATGTTAGGAATCCATCACATGAATCCCCACTATACATCTAGTATCATAGACATGTTTGAATTATGTGTATATTATGTAATAACGCTTTGTTTTTTTGTCGTTATGGCTTAAAAGTTATTAGGCAAGTAGTAATGCATGCTTTATTTCCTATTTTTAGAACTTAGAGACAGGAAACCATGTTTATCACTCTCTTCATAGAGAGAAAGAGAGAGAATACATATATAGAGAGATAAAGGCGTGCCCATGTAATGGAAATCAATGACAGAATAATTTTTAAAATTGTTAATACTGTGAGTGTTAAAATCCTGTAAGTTTCATCTTCAGTGGACAATTTTTAGCCACGCCTCTCTCTCTCATTTTTCTCAATCTAACAATATTGCTATGATAACTTTACATATACCGTAGAAATATATATATTCCTCAAATTGGATCAATAATGGTATCATATTTCAGATTTGGCACACATGCATACTAAAAAATTAGGGATAAATATCACTACAGAACGTTAGGTACATTCTGAACTTCACAAATTTACGCTTTCAAAAGCCTAATTTCCTCACATGCAAGTCTCTCACGAAGGTTCTTCCGTTGTCATAACTACCAATTGAGAGAAAATGACAGAAATGGATCTTTTTTTTTGCTTTACTTAATGATTCAGAGTTTTAATGATCAATGTATTTCTCATTTGACGAGACAGTGATGTCTGACAGATTTTTGTTGATCTGTTATGCTCGTCATAACTGAGGTGGCTAGATTGATAAATATAACTCATGTGTCCATGTTAAAAGAATTTTAGATCGTCCAGCTGCCACACGAATCATCACACTCCTTGGATAGCAGAATGCACCACTACTGCAGCCATGATCAGGTCAATATCCGCCATTACACAGTTGTAGCATCTAGAACTAGAGCCAAACTAAATTCACCCTCACGATGTGAATGATGGAAAAACCTTGAATTTCAAATTGGAAAAGAAGTTGAGAAAGGAGGGAAATATAAACCCACCGCTTTGTTATTAAAAAAACATTAACAATTGGAAGAGAACCTCTTTAAAGATGATATTTAAACACAAGACAAATTTGAGTTTAAAAAAACATCAATGACAAAATTGGAGAGGTTTCTAAAAAATGTGGACCTACATGAAGTACAATTGTACATTAAGCAGCTGAATGATATTTACCCAGAATTTAATTTCAATCACACAAAATAAATGTGTTATGACATGTTAATGCCCCTTAATAGAAATTATACCACGAGTAAACTATTGATAAATAAGTATATGAAGCATCCATTATTAAACAAAGACACGATCTATATGGTTCACAACAGCATTCAGAATGATAGAAATTGTAGCAATCTAACAAAGTAATAGTGGGGAATATTAGTGTGGGTCTTGGAGGCATCACGAGGGAGAAGAAGCAAGCAATAGTAATGGCACCCGCTTTGATACCATATATAAATTCAAGGTTTTTGAAGACGTAGATCCAAAGAGATTCTAAGTCAATCTCTTTTCTACATTGAGCACTGATCCTTCAGTGTCATCCTATGCTCATCACTAAGATCATTTCTCAAACGTCAATTTTGAAGAAGCCTTGTCGACATCATCTCAGGGCCAAGAGGCCCAAGATCCTTTCTCAAGCGTCACTTTTGAAGACGCTTTCTCAACATCATCTTAAAACCAAGTTTCTTTCATCATAAAAAATTTTTGACGACCTTTTGAAGAAAACTTCATCAAGCTAGGAGTGATGACATCTTAGTATCGAGATCAATGCCCTCTCAAAGCCCCCACATTGTCATCGTTAATCTCTAAACGATGTTGTCTTCGTTTCAAAATTCTTCGAATGCCATTGTCATCAAAATTCTTCGAATGCCATTGTCATCAAAATTCTTCGAATGCCATTGTCATCAAAATTCTTTCAACGAACTTTTAAAGAAAACTTCATTGAGCTAGGAGTACATATTAGCATTGAGATCCTATTATGCCCTCTCGAAGCTCCCACATCAGTTTCGTCAATCTCTAAATGAGGTTGTCTTCGTTTCTAAGCTCTTCTTCAGTCATTACATCTAATGGTCACCGTCTCTGCAAACTGCATCTGCTTAGTCATAACCTCTTGATCACATCTCAGTATGCACTCTCCTCCGGTTCTCAGAATGCACGGTATGTGCTCGTAGAGGCAGAAATCTCCTACAAGGATTCCTTGTGCAATCGACGGGATCTTGTCCAAACTAAACCTTCTCTACCATATGCATAGCTTTGATCTCCGGTTCTTGTCATTTTTTCTTCCTACAGCGTGAACTTGAACAACCGCATATTTCAACATTGATAACTTTGATTCAAGCCATTAAAGCCCCCTATATTCAAGACAACTTTGAATAATTATCTTTGTAAGCTTAATTGAATTTGAGATCATCATCATTCGGTAACTCAACATATATTTTGAAAAGATCACCACTTTAACACTCAAATTCTCAATAGCACAAAACAACCACCTCTCTCTCGCTCTTTCCCATCATTTATCATATCAGCAATGATCGTTTCATCCACCCATAACCATAGTGATAATTGATATTGATCATGGCAGTACATCTTAAAGTATTAGTAATAGAAAAAACGTCAAGTACTACTTCTAGCGGGGAACAAACCAATCTATGGAACATGGTGGAAATATCTCGATCATGTTTCTACTCATCAGACTTCTATGAAAACCAAATGTGTCGTACACATGATACATTTAGTTTTATTATCCTAATCCCAAATTTTTTATCTTCATGGGTGCATTGATGGTGGAAGGGGAGCTTTGGTGCACCGGTTGAGGTGTTGTCGTGTGACCTTGAGGTCACGGGTTCGAGTCCTGGAAGTAACCTCTTGAAAAAATGTATGGTAAGGTTTGTCTGCATTTCACCCTCGTGGTGGGACCCTTCCCCGGATCCTCACTTCGCGGGGATGCCTCTGTGCACCGGGATGCCCACCACCACCACCATGTGCACATTGATGGTGATTCATCTATGTACTAAAAGAGATGAGAATTATTGATCTCACTCCCACAATCATCTAAACTATGTGCTTTGAATTTCTAACTTTTCATCAAGTTTATTATTTGTTAGGAAGAACTGTGTTGAATTAAATTGATCTGTAACTTTCTTTCATTGATATTGTTTTCTTCATGATAATACAAAGAAAGTGATTAGGGCATGTAGTGAGCATAATGTGCATCTTGGATCAGTCAAATTTTAATTCTGCGCTTGGCATTGTAAATTGGATCATCCACTCATATCAAACATCGGCAATAGTTTCTATCTCTGATGATGATAGGAAGAAAATTTTGAGGATCGTAGCTCTACAAGTGGATACCTAGTCTTCTTTAGCGACAATCTTAATTACTGAAAAAGCAAGAAACAAACCATCGCTGCTTGTTCTAGTGTTGAAGAGCAATATCAAGCACTTGAGCACCTAGTTCCAAAGTTTCTATAATTGAGTTCCCTCCTAAAAAACCTTTGCATATTACATCCTATCTGGTTTGTAACGTCTCAGATAATTAAGTTATTAAGCATCTTGCATAAAAGCTTGTATTTAGTCACCTACAATAATCAAGTTGCATTTGTAGGCAAAACTTCGGAAAGTTTCAACTATGACAAATACATGAAAAAAAATGAAATTAATTGTTTTCTCCATCACATGTTAAACAAAGTGATAATCAACTGCGACGTGTTCAGTGAGTTCATGAAATCATAGAAGATAATGCAATTGGGTATAAGCAAAAGTAAAAAAAAAATGATATAACATGTAGGAACAACAAAAACGTACCACCCATAATTCTAAACTTAAATCATTCATCTCACCGTGTAAGTGGTCCAACCCTGCTGCACGGGCATAGCCCCAGGGGTGGGAGGAAGAATAACAGGCATGTAAGCTGGTAGGCTCTGCACTCGTGGATTGGGAATATAAGGTGGCCGGTTGGGTAATGGCCAAGCTGAAATTCCACCAGCTAAAGGCATGCTAGGTGGTGTCACAGATGATAGAGTTGATCCATATGCTGAGGACCCAGTTAGAGGATATACAGCCCCAACTGTAGCAGGTTGGGGATGATTGAACTTGCAAGCCACTCCAAATTTGCAGGCTCCCGTTCTCATGTAATATGAGCATGATTTCTCATCCTACATATTATAAAAAACAAATGAGCATGCTCGTCCTCCTTTAATTTTGTAGCAGATATTGAACTATCACAAATTATGACCTCAATATGAACCAATATCATGGAACTGGTCGGCATAATTTGTTGTTGTATCAAATAAAAGAAAAAAAAGGTAAAGGAATCAAGTCACCTGACGCATTGGAAAACCCAAAATATTTAATGGTGTTGTCCGCGCATCATGTCTGTCACGAGGATGATGATATTTGCATGTTGCGCCAAACTTGCACATCCCTGTTTTTAGGAAGTACTGCAGGAATGATGCAAAAGAAACATCAAAAATTGTTACAACTTAAAAATTTATCCAGTGGCATCGTAATTGCAAAATTACGTTTTAGTGACATCAAGCATAATATTAATGATCTAACCATGGAATATTGAAGGTTCGTCTACTGCTAATAGGTACTCTAATAGGTACATGTAATTCAAAGCTTTCTAAAAGTTTATACAAGAGACTAACTAAAATGAGATTAAAAAATTTATGAACTTCCAAATGATAGCAAATTGACACAATGGCTAAATATGACAAGGTTTACAAGACGGACACATAACATGTATACATCATGAAAGTTTAAAAAAAAATAGACAAGTATGCCTCTAGCATGTGATTTATTATTTGTAGTATTAAATGATCATCATTATTATTATTACAAATTCCATGTTGGTATTATTGCTATTGTTAGTATTATCACTATTCATTACCTATCCAAAATGAAACAGTTAGAAAAAGAACATGTAAAGGCCCATATAATGGCTCATCATAGACTTTCTTCCTCTTTATATAATAGTCTCACATCTTGAAAAAGGACTCTTCTCTCTCTTATCTCCCTATATATATGTACTCATACTTGTATTTAGATACACAA
Source organism: Platanthera zijinensis (assembly GCA_039513925.1). NCBI lineage: Eukaryota > Viridiplantae > Streptophyta > Magnoliopsida > Asparagales > Orchidaceae > Platanthera > Platanthera zijinensis. Next base: position 4,578,131 of record CM077094.1, read on the forward strand.
GAAGGATATACAAAGTTTTACTATTTTTCCCAATGGTGTGCGCTTTTCTACATGGTATCAGAGTCACTCGATCCCTCTAGGCAGTCTTTTGTTTTTGGGCGGTTAAGAGGTTCTGTCTAAACCGCAACCCTCCTGCGGACTCCTTCTCTCAAGACTCTGGCGGACAGACCCTTTTCATACGCAGGGTGCTCGGCGAGTTGTTCCCGCATTCTGTTTTTGGATCTCCTCTTGATTTTATAGACTTCACTGATGGATCCCACCGTAATGCCAACCTGCAGTCTGCTCTGTGTCCGCTGCGGTCTACCCGTTTCGGCCTCATCTTGCCCGCGGTCTGCTCTTCTTTGATCGCGTGTTATGCCTCTTCTTTGCTCTGCGCACTGTTTCTTCTTAGCTCACTACGGTCTGTTCTTAGACCTCATCATTGTTGGTCGTTGATCCTCTTTGCTCGCTGCGATCTACTCGTTACCCGTTGCGGTCTACTTGTTGTTCAATGCGGTCTGCCCTTGCCACGTGGTTTGGTCTGTGTTGCTGCTAACCGCGATTCTTCTCAGTGTCTTGCCACTGGATTGTGTTCGTCGCGACCTGCGGTCTGCTCTCTGTTTTCGCCCAAAGTCCTCTCTTTGCTCTGCTTGCTGGCTTCTACGCCTTAACTGCAGTCCTCTGTTCCTGTCTGCGGCCTCTTCTCAGTCTACACTTAGTGCTTGCCGTTTAGCCGCACTCTGTGCTGACTGCTTGCTCCAGCTTTGCAGCTGGCCACACTCTACGCTAATTGCTTAGCTGCGATCTTCTCAGTCTGTCGCGGCCTCTTCTCAGTTTGCTGCCACTCCGGCCGGGCTCTTGCTTTCTCTCAGTCCACTGCGGCCTCTTCTCAATCCGCTGCTCCTCAGTCTGACGCGCCCTTGTCATTTAGCCTGCTTCAAGCCACAACGTCGTGTTATTCGCTCCGCTGTGGTCTTGTCTCCTGCTCGCTGCACCGATTTAGCAGCTCTTGGTTGTCGGGCTCTCTCTCTCTATCTGCCAGCTCTTGCCACCTGTGTATTGCCAGTCCGCCAGATTTTTTGTGGCTGCCTATCTGTCCCTGTCCGCGGCGGTCTGTCCCTGTTCTTGCCGCATTGTCCGTTGTGCCTGCTTTGTCGCTTAGTCTTAGCCGCTTACCCGCCTTGTCGGTTAGTCTCTTCTCCTAGACGCCTGGTCGTGTAGTCATGGATTCCTCTACTGATTCTTCTCCTCCAGGCCGCTTGATCCCTGCTCCTGAACTTCGTGACGAGTTGAGAATCACCATCATCTCTCTTACTGGGAAGAACTTTGTTGAGTGGGTGCATTCTGTCCGTCGGGTACTTCAGTCAAAGGGACTTCTGCATCATTTAACTAAGGATACTCCTTCTGCACCTACTGATGACTGGTTGTATGACGATGGTCGTGTTCAGACTTGGCTTCTCAACTCCCCTGATGGAGAACCTTGTCGCATGGTCATGTATCACGAGACGGCCAAGGCGATGTGGGATGAGCTTCATTCCATGTACTCCGGCAAGGATAATCTCCAACACCTGTACGACATCATCATCGATCTTCAGGCCCTTGACTCAGGCAGTGCTGCTGACTTGACCTTCTTTGTTGTTCGGTCCAAGATGCTGGTTAAGGCCTGGATTCAGCATCAGCCCCCGACTACGGATCTAGCTGCCCAGTGCGCTCAAAAGGAAGCTGTCAAGATTGTCATAACGATGGCTCGTGTTCCGCATCATCTTCATAGTATTCAGGCTCAGGTCCTCTCATCTGTTACTATTCCTTCATTCTCTGATGAGTGCTCCATGTTGTTAAAGGTTTCACCGCCTCTTGATGTTATTGGCTCTCCTTCACCGGCTCTTCTCCAGCAATCTTCTGCACCATTACTCCTTCTCCCTCCCCCTATCTGTGGGGGACGTACAGGCTCTCGGGGGAGGGGTCGAGGTGGTCGACCGAGGCCTAAGTGTTCTTTTTGTGGTAAGGATGGACACCTTGAGGCGACCTGCTCCCGCAAACATGGTCTCCCTCCTCATCCAACTGCTTATGTTGCTGCCCACTACCCTTCTGCCACAAGTGTTGATCTTGATGAAGTCCCCCTCCAGCTCCAACAACTTCAAGGGTTGCTCCACAACTCACCTACCTATGTTGCCTCCATTTTTCATGAAGGTGTCGCTTGTCTCTCCACTAGTCCGTGTTGGATAGTCGATTCATGTGCTACTCACCATATCACCTTCTTGAAGCCACCCCAATACTTGGATTCTCTGCATCCAAAGTTTATCACCGTAGTCAATGGCAATACCGCTCCTGTCTCCGGCTCTGCTGATATACCTCTCAATCCATCTATTTCTCTTCATTTGGCGCTCCATGTCTCGAGCTCTCCGTTTAATTTACTTTTTGTTAGTCGCCTCACTACCGATTTGGATTTCTCTATCACATTCACCTCTTCTTTGTTTTTGATGCAGAATCGACGGACGCAGAGCATCATTGGTAAAGGACGATTGCACAACGGGCTCTACCTTCTTGATGTCTCTCCTACCGTTCTCTCCTCGGTCTCCTCTGTTGACTGGCATCGGCGTCTTGGGCATGCTCCTCTTCCGGTTCTCAAGAAGGTTCTTCCTGATGTTTCTCTTCCTGCATTTACCTGCGATTCTTGTATTTTGGGGAAATAACATCGTTGCTCTTTTGCTCCTCATTGTACTTGGAGCTCTGCTCCTTTTATGTTAGTGCATTCTGATGTTTGAGAGGCCCGTAAAAATAACAACTGTGTCAGGTTATCGTTATTTTATCACTTTTATTGATGATTATTCTCAAATGACATAGTTGTACTTACTTCGTGATTGTCCCGAGCTTCCTCGTGTGTTCGGGCTTTCATTCTTGAGCTCGCACACAGTTTTCCGACAAAATCAAAACACTCCGGACAGATAATGCTTGAGAATACACTAGTCATAAGTTTGATAATCTCTGCTTTGAATTTGGGATTATTCATCAGACTTCGTGTGCATATACTCCTTAACAAAACGGTGTGGCTGAGCGCAAAAATAGACATCTTCTTGATGTTGTTCGCTCCATCATGATTCAAATACACGTTCTCAAGGCTTATTGGCACTTTGCAGTTTCGATGACATATTATCTTATTAACCGTCTTCCATCCTCCGTCCTCAACGTCACCCCATTCAGTCTCTTCTTCACTTCCACACCTCCATTCCCTCTCACACCTCGAATATTTGATTGTACCTGTTACGTTCATTACTAGGTCTCTCCACCGACAAGTTCGATCCTCGGGTAGCCAAATATATGTTTGCTGGTTATTCTCGTACTCAAAAAGGGTATATTTGCTACTCTCCCACTACCTGCAAGGTGACTGTCTCGGCGGATGTTATCTTTTTGGAAGATCAACCATTTTTTTTCATTCCAACGCCACCTCTTCCACCACCATCATTACCAAGACCTGTCATCCCAGTTACGTCTCCTCCACCACCATCACCACTCCTCCCCAACCCAGCTTTGGTTCTCCACAAACCCTCTCTTCTTCGTGTCTATACTCTTCGACCTCTCAGCTCCGCCACCCCGCTGCAGTCGGCTTCAACCTCTAGCATTTTGCGATCTGTCGACCCAACCTCTGCCTCCACGGCCCATCCCATGGCAAATTATGTATCCTTACATCGCTTGCCTCCGGCACTTCAGACCTTTTCCACTAAATTATCCTCTATTTCTGTCCCTAACTCTGTGCAGGAGGCTCTCCAACATCCGGGCTGGTGGGCGGCCATGGACGACGAAATGACGACCCTCTGGGCTAATCAAACATGGGATCTAGTTTCTTTTCCTCCAGGACAGACTCATGTTGGTTGCAAATGGATCTTTGTCATCAAGTATGCACCTAATGGAACAATTGCCTGTCTTAAAGCCCGACTGGTGGCTCGCGGTTTTACTCAACAACAAGGCCTTGATTATGAGGAAACATTCTCTTCGGTGGTCAAGCTCAACACGGTTTGTGTCCTCCTCTCTGTGGTTGTGCATCGTCAATGGCTCTTACATTAACTGGATATCAAATATGTTTTTTTAAATGGCCATCTTTTTTAGCATGAGCATTAATTGTTATAATGATAAATGTTATGATTTATCGCTAGCAAATAGATGAATTGTGTTTAATATAAAATATTTGGATCGTACACATGTTTACTTAGAAGATAATTGTAACACCCCTTCCCAGTATTTCAGAAATCAGCCGTCCGGCCGGGTCAGCGATATAAAGAAAACTAGGAAACAGTATTAAAACTAGTAGCAGCAGGTAATAAAATCTATACTAAGCAATTTAAGACTTACAGCGGAAGTTTGAATAAAGTAAACTAAGGGTAACCACATACCTGATATCTGGATTCACAGAGCCACTAAACAGGAAATAGAACTGAATTTAACTGAAAATCTGGTTAACCATAAATAGTCTGATACAAATTAGATAAAACATTAATCTGTTACAATGTTCTCATCTACAGGTACATGCTGAAATAGAGTAAACTGAATAAGACAAATAATACAAACTGACGCCACCACATGCTCATCCTAGACGTAGTTTCCCACCTGGGTCACCTGAAAAACAGTGCCCACGAAGGGTCAGAGTAAGGAAAAATAACCCCTCCTAGTGACACTAAAACCCAGTTTTACATATGAATGCATGTATGTCTTTGAAAAATAATTTTATGCATTTAAAACTTTTATGCTATGTGCTATGCATGGCTTCGCACTATTCTCTGGTCACACATCTACTCGTACTAAGCACGTGACTTTTATTTTATTAACTCAAGTCCTGGCGTTCACTAACTAGCGTACTGTCTCATGTCAGGTCTATACTTGAGTTCTAGGTGGCTTCTAACCTGCTCATCTACTAGGAAGGCTCTAGGCAGAGTAGCTCCTAACGCGCAACTGAAACTGACGACCCGAGACCATCTTACGAACCCAAATGTTCTAGTGTCACGCGGACACGGTCTCGAATCTACTAGCTGGCTCAAGGGAAGACACTTCCCAAGTCTGTACTACTCATAAGGTTCCATGTGCCTTATGAGAACGGTAGTGCGCCTCTACCTAGCACGGAAGAACTCTGTGTGCTGGCTGACCTTTTTGGTCTGTCGCTACTCTGCAAGGGATATCTTTTCTGGTGTACTACTAAGCGACCCTTGACTTTCTTGTGGTCGACTTGAAGGGACATTCACGCCCTTGTTCGGAACAAATTCCAAACCTACGAACACGGTTAACGCTTGCGTACTCTATGCTATTGTTCATGATCTGACTACTTGGGTCTTAGGGAAATCGTGTCACCCTACATATTTTTCGTAACCGTTTTCCTATCACCACACTTTTCTATGCATGGACATGGTATTTGAAATAATTCTATTTATGTGTATAAAAATATGTACTTTTTACTATGTCTAAATAGCAGAAGTTAGGTTTCCTTACAGCGGTGCTACGGCGCTCGTAGACTCGGCGCGGCGACATCTCCTCTTCCGAAGGCAAATCCTACTACTGGGGACCTTCAGAATGCTGCCCCGACCCCACCAAGGTCCTGCAATTTAGGGCAGCCCTAACTTCATAATCTTTTCCCTTTAGGGTTTTCCGGTGAAAAAAATCCAAAACAACTAGGGTTACAAAAATTAGAAGCTAAACGTACTAATTTACCTTTACGCAGAGCGATTGAGGTTCCCAAGGCGTCCTACTCGAATTCCGCGGTGAAACTCGAACCCCAAAACCTAATTAGGGCAAATAAATCCAAAACCTAGGTTATTTTAGTTTCCAAAACGAAGGATTTCCATAAAGGAATAGAGAGAAAGAGAAAACGGACTTACCGAAACCAAGAATCGGATTTCACTTCTCCGGTTAGGGTTGGAATCGGCTCTTCCACGGCCAAGGAAGGAAAAGGAATGCTTCCCGGCACCTGTAGAGGAGGGAGGAGAAGTCGGAAATGGCTTCTGGAGTAGAATCGGGCGACGGCTAGGGCATCGGAGGCGTCGTCGAGCGGAAACGGCGTCGGGTTCGCCGGGCGCGCTGCTAGCGGGAGATGGACGAGCGCTTTGCGGTTTTTCTTCCGATAGGGAAAAGAGGTGTGCGGGCTTATTAACGGGCTGCAGCGGTTTTTAATCAAATCGTGGGATCGGTTTATAACCATCCCCCCCTTGATTCTCAAAGACCAAGCCTAATTCGTTATTGGCACACCCATTCCAATTCCTTAGAAAAATAAACAAATTTTGCGGCGCGCGCGTCACATCTAATATTAAATGCGTTACGTACTATGGTTAACCCTCTTCACCACTAAAGGACGATATCCATAGGAAAAGTAACATTATACCTGGTCGACGCGCTGCCTCGATCGAAAATCGTCGCGACTCGACCCTACAATAAAATAAATTTCGCGTAAAATTTTACGGATGTTACAAATCTCCCCTCCTAATAAAAATTTTTGTCCTCGAAAATTGTAATCATACCTGAATCGAAGAGAAAAGAATAGTCTGCATTGCTCTTAAGCTCATCTTCTCGCTCCCAAGTATACTCTGGACGGCCACAGTTCATCCAAAGGACTTTGACCATGCGAATCTCTCTATTTCTGAGCTTCTGAATCCTTGAGTCCACTATCTTGACTGGTCTAACTCCAATACTAAGATCTGTCTCAATTGGTGCTTCCTCGGTACTAATGATCTGACTGGGATCTCTGACTGCTCTCCTCAGATAGGAGACGTGGAATACATCATGTACACCACTCATTTCCTCAGGTAAGGCCAACCTGTATGCAACCTCACCAACTCTTTCCAGTACCTCAAAAGGACCAACGAATCTGGGGCTCAGTTTCTTCATCCGCTTTATTCTAGAGACTCCTCTGACTGGTCTGACCTTCAGATAAACGTAGTCTCCAACACTGAACTCTACTGACCTGTGCTTCTGATCATGATACTTGGCCTGGCGATCCTGAGCTGTCTTCATACGCTCCTGAATAAGTTTGATCCTGTCAGTGGTCTTATCAATCCATGACTCTCTGATAGAAGATCTTTCCTCACTCTCTGCCCAACATAACGGTGTCCGACAACGTCTACCATAGAGGGCCTCGAACGGTGCCATCCCAATACTCGCCTGAAAACTGTTGTTGTAGGAGAACTCCACAAGAGTAACATACTTCTCCCACTTTCCTCCAAAATCTAGAATGCACATCCGCAGCAGATCCTCCAAAGTCCTATTTGTGCGCTCAGTCTGTCCATCGGTCTGAGGATGGAAAGCGGTGCTGAAATGTAACCTGGTACCCAACCGCTCCTGAACGTATCGCCACTCCCTGGAGGTAAAACTGTCATCTCGGTCTGAAACTATAGTCTTGGGCACACCGTGAAGTCGAACTATCTCATCTAAATATAACTGGGCTAGCTTCGGACCTTGATCCGTCTTCCTAAGAGGAATGAAATGGGCAACCTTAGAAAGTCTATCAACTATAACCCACAAGGAATCATTCCCACTCTGCGATCTCGGCAAACCATGAATGAAGTCCATGGATATATCCTCAAAAGTCCACTCGGGAATGGGAAGTGGCTGCAACTTGCCTCCAGGCCTCTGACACTCGGCCTTAACCAACTTGCATGTCTCGCACTTCCCTACATAATCTGCAACATCGCCCTTCAAACCTGGCCACCAGACTGTCTTCTTAAGATCTGCATACATCTTCGTGCTACCAGGATGTATAGAATACCTAGAATTGTGTGCCTCGAACAAAATGTCCTCCCGAAGGTGCCTAACATCTGGGATGCACACTCTGCCATCATGCAATAATAACTCATCCTGAATAGAGAACCTCTCTTTCTGTCCTGACCGCACTGAGATCCAAATCTCTGCCATCTTTGGATCCAACGGTATAGCTGTCCTGATCCTATCTCTAATATCGCACGAAATCTCCATCCAACTCAACCAAGCTGAACCAAAACTGCAACGGGGCACAACGACGATGTCCAGTCTCTCCAGCTCTCGTACTAACTCTTCCTGCTGAGTGAGAAGATAGCAACACGAGCCTCTCCTGCTAAGGGCATCAGCTACCACATTCGTCTTTCCTGGGTGGTACTGAATGTCTACATCGTAGTCTGCTAGAAACTCCAACCATCTGCGCTGCCTCAAATTGAGCTCTCGCTGATCAAAGATATACTTAAGGCTCTTATGATCAGTGAAGATCTCACAACGCACTCCATAGAGGTAGTGTCTCCATATCTTCAGAGCATGAATGACTGCTGCAAGCTTCAAGTCATGTACGGGATAGTTCCTCTCATGAACCTTTAACTGTCTCGAGGCATATGCTACGACCTTTCCATGCTGCATGAGAACACAACCCAAACCCTGACCTGAAGCATCACTATAAATCTGAAATCCGTCTGGCCCTGAAGGCAAACTCAAAATCGGTGCGGTCATCAATCTGTCCTTCAAGTCCTCAAAAGCTAACTCACACTCAACTGTCCAATCCAACCCCTTTCCCTTCCTAGTGAGGGAAGTCAGTGGTAAGGCTATCTTCGAGAAATCCCTGATGAATCTCCTGTAGTATCCAGCAAGACCCAAAAAGCTGCGAACCTCTGAAACTGTCGTCGGTCTTGGCCAATTCTTAATAGCCTCTATCTTCTTCGGATCAACGTTAACCCCTTCCTGACTGATGATGTGGCCTAAGAATGCAATCTCTGAAAGCCAAAATTCACACTTAGAAAACTTAGCAAACAACTGGTTCTTCCTGAGTGTGCTCAAAACAATCCTGAGGTGTGCTGCATGATCTTCTGCACTCTTAGAGAACACCAAAATATCATCTATGAAGACGATGACAAAACGATCTAAATACTCCCGAAATACCCTGTTCATCAGGTCCATAAATACTGATGGGGCATTGGTCAGCCCGAACGGCATGACCACGAACTTGAAGTGTCCATATCTGGTACTGAAAGCAGTCTTCTGAATATCCGCGTCACGAATCTTCACCTGATGATAGCCCGACCTCAAATCTAACTTGGAGAAAGTGTTCGATCCCACCAATTGGTCGAACAAATCATCAATCCTGGGAATCGGGTACTTGTTCTTTACGGTCAGCTTATTCAATTCACGGTAGTCTATGCACAATCTCAGACTACCATCCTTCTTCTTCACGAAAAGCAATGGAGCACTCCAAGGCGAAGTACTGGGGCGTATAAAACCCAAATCAAGCAGCTCCTGCAACTGACTCTTCAACTCTGCTAGCTCCCTTGGAGCCATCCGATAGGGAGATTTGGCTACCGGCGTAGCCCCAGGCTGCAAGTCTATCGGGAACTCAATCTCTTTATCTGGAGGGGCACCAGGGAGCTCTTCCGGGAAAACATCTGGAAACTCCTGCACCACTGGTACCTCTAACAAATCAGCCTTAGACTCCGCGCTCATCAGTACTACGAAGGTTTCACAACCCTGACTAATGCACTTTCTCGCTTGGACTGCAGATATAATCATCTTCACTACTCTCTTCAATCCCTGAAAAGAGAAAGATGTCTGGTTGGGGCCATCGAACTGAATCTGCTTCGCCCTGCAGTCAATCCTGGCGTTGACTGCTGAAAGCCAGTCCATTCCAAAGATCAAGTCAAACCCTGCTATGGGTAGCAGCAAAGCTTCCACGATAATCTCAACATCATTAAACTGCACTGGCACCCTGCACTTGTCTCTGGTCTGCAGAAGGGATCCATTCGGCATCATGACTTCCAACGGTACTGACTCTGGGAAGACTTCTAAATCCAACTTACGCACTAGAGATTCCGCGATAAACGAGTGCGAGGCACCCGTATCAAACAGAATCTTAGAGGGTAAATTTCGAATCATAAGGATGCCTACATGAATGATTTATGAAGGATGAAAAATTTAATGTGTCACTACGGAGGATTTTAAACTAACTTGTAAAGCAAACAACACTTACCTGTCACCACATCCTCCTGATCCTTCGCCTCCTGCTGACCCAGCCCATAAGCTCTGGGCTGCACTAAGTCTCGACCCTGCTGTGGTCTCCCATCAGTGAGCATCAATGCTTTGCCCTTATCTACCCTGCTAGAGCCACCAACCTCGAACTTCGACTGCAGGAATAACTTTCATTAAAAATCTATCGTAATTACATAAATGTAATCAATACAAAAGGACCTTGATTACCTGATTTGTCCCAGCTTCCTGACAGAAGCGAGTTATGTGTCCAGGTTGTCGGCACTTATAGCATACGCCTGCACTGGCCAAACACTCTCCTGAATGGCGACACTGACACTTGGGACACGTGGGATAGTCCTTGCTTCGGTCACCAGATTGACCATTCTTCTTAGCATCAGGCTTCGGCTTCTTGCTCCAGTTCTTTCCTTAATCATTTCTGCTCTGCTGCGGCTGATGCGAATCCTGAGATCGCTTCGCACGGAAACTACTTCGCTTCTGAACTTTCTGCTGGTCAGCCTCCAGTCTGCGAGCCGTATCCACTAAGCTCCTGTAATCAGCGTTGACCATAGTCATCAGCGGCTGCCTCAACGAGTCACGCAAGCCATCCACGAAACGACTGCACTTCTCAGTCTGATCTCCCTGCATCACGCCCGCATATCGAGCCAGATGAGTCAGCTCTCGCTCATACTCAGTAACTGTTCTGTCCCCCTGGAAAAGCCTAAGGTACTTCTCCTGGAGACCTCGTCGTGCGGAAGGAGGCACGAACCAACTAGCAAGAGCTCTAGAGAACTCGCCCCAAGTGAACATGTCTGGGGTACGGCCTGGCCAAACAAAAATACGATCATACCATATTAAAATTAACACATTACTTCCTAAAATGAAGGAATTGATCATAACACTTTACCTGCAGGATCATCTGTCCGGTATTTGTCCCACCAGACTTTTGCCTCTCCTCGGAGGAGGAAAGCTGCCAGAGGAACTTTCTTATTCTCCGGGCACTTTAAAACATTCAGCAGGTCTCTGGTGTTAGCTATCCAATCATCTGTATCCATCGGGGTCTCATCCCCACTGTAGTTCGAAGGCTGAAGTTCTCTAAAATTTCTCAAATAGCGCTCCAGGGTCATCTCCACAGGTGCTGCTGCAGGAGCTGGTGCAGGGACTGGTACTTGTACTGGAGCTGGAAACCCTTGCAGCCAGTCCTCTCTGAAACTCCATCAAGGCAACAGTAACCGCCCTGGCAATCTGAGACGCTATGTCAGTGCCCTCTGGAGCTGCTGGAACTGGCGGTACCTGTGGCATGGCAGCGTCTCCCATGGTTGTATTAGGAATCGGGTTCTGGCGTGAAGATTCACCTGGTTCACTAACTCGTGGTGCCTGATAGAAAATATAAAGGAAAACTGGTTATTTATCAAACATCTAAGAAATCTGGTCTAGCAACTTATTTGTACTTTAGCGAACACTAAGGCTTAATCGCAACTTAAAGTACTTTACTAACAAGAGTTTACTCTTATACGCTCCTATGGCTCTGTGAATTCTTTCTAGGGTCCAGGGATCCTAAACCTCGCTCTGATACCAATTTGTAACACCCCTTCCCAGTATTTCAGAAATCAGCCGTCCGGCCGGGTCAGCGATATAAAGAAAACTAGGAAACAGTATTAAAACTAGTAGCAGCAGGTAATAAAATCTATACTAAGCAATTTAAGACTTACAGCGGAAGTTTGAATAAAGTAAACTAAGGGTAACCACATACCTGATATCTGGATTCACAGAGCCACTAAACAGGAAATAGAACTGAATTTAACTGAAAATCTGGTTAACCATAAATAGTCTGATACAAATTAGATAAAACATTAATCTGTTACAATGTTCTCATCTACAGGTACATGCTGAAATAGAGTAAACTGAATAAGATAAATAATACAAACTGACGCCACCACATGCTCATCCTAAACGTAGTTTCCCACCTGGGTCACCTGAAAAACAGTGCCCACGAAGGGTCAGAGTAAGGAAAAATAACCCCTCCTAGTGACACTAAAACCCAGTTTTACATATGAATGCATGTATGTCTTTAAAAAATAATTTTATGCATTTAAAACTTTTATGCTATGTGCTATGCATGGCTTCGCACTATTCTCTGGTCACACATCTACTCGTACTAAGCACGTGACTTTTATTTTATTAACTCAAGTCCTGGCGTTCACTAACTAGCGTACTGTCTCATGTCAGGTCTATACTTGAGTTCTAGGTGGCTTCTAACCTGCTCATCTACTAGGAAGGCTCTAGGCAGAGTAGCTCCTAACGCGCAACTGAAACTGACGACCCGAGACCATCTTACGAACCCAAATGTTCTAGTGTCACGCGGACACGGTCTCGAATCTAATAGCTGGCTCAAGGGAAGACACTTCCCAAGTCTGTAATACTCATAAGATTCCATGTGCCTTATGAGAACGGTAGTGCGCCTCTACCTAGCACGGAAGAACTCTGTGTGCTGGCTGACCTTTTTGGTCTGTCGCTACTCTGCAAGGGATATCTTTTCTGGTGTACTACTAAGCGACCCTTGACTTTCTTGTGGTCGACTTGAAGGGACATTCACGCCCTTGTTCGGAACAAATTCCAAACCTACGAACACGGTTAACGCTTGCGTACTCTATGCTACTGTTCATGATCTGACTACTTGGGTCTTAGGGAAATCGTGTCACCCTACATATTTTTCGTAACCGTTTTCCTATCACCACACCTTTCTATGCATGGACATGGTATTTGAAATAATTCTATTTATGTGTATAAAAATATGTACTTTTTACTATGTCTAAATAGCAGAAGTTAGGTTTCCTTACAGCGGTGCTACGGCGCTCGTAGACTCGGCGCGGCGACATCTCCTCTTCCGAAGGCAAATCCTACTACTGGGGACCTTCAGAATGCTGCCCCGACCCCACCAAGGTCCTGCAATTTAGGGCAGCCCTAACTTCATAATCTTTTCCCTTTAGGGTTTTCCGGTGAAAAAAATCCAAAACAACTAGGGTTACAAAAATTAGAAGCTAAACGTACTAATTTACCTTTACGCAGAGCGATTGAGGTTCCCAAGGCGTCCTACTCGAATTCCGCGGTGAAACTCGAACCCCAAAACCTAATTAGGGCAAATAAATCCAAAACTTAGGTTATTTTAGTTTCCAAAACGAAGGATTTCCACAAAGGAATAGAGAGAAAGAGAAAACGGACTTACCGAAACCAAGAATCGGATTTCACTTCTCCGGTTAGGGTTGGAATCGGCTCTTCCACGGCCAAGGAAGGAAAAGGAATGCTTCCCGGCGCCTGTAGAGGAGGGAGGAGAAGTCGGAAATGGCTTCTGGAGTAGAATCGGGCGACGGCTAGGGCATCGGAGGCGTCGTCGAGCGGAAACGGCGTCGGGTTCGCCGGGCGCGCTGCTAGCGGGAGACGGACGAGCGCTTTGCGGTTTTTCTTCCGATAGGGAAAAGAGGTGTGCGGGCTTATTAACGGGCTGCAGCGGTTTTTAATCAAACCGTGGGATCGGTTTATAACCATCCCCCCCTTGATTCTCAAAGACCAAGCCTAATTCGCTATTGGCACACCCATTCCAATTCCTTAGAAAAATAAACAAATTTTGCGGCGCGCGCGTCACATCTAATATTAAATGCGTTACGTACTATGGTTAACCCTCTTCACCACTAAAGGACGATATCCATAGGAAAAGTAACATTATACCTGGTCGACGCGCTGCCTCGATCGAAAATCGTCGCGACTCGACCCTACAATAAAATAAATTTCGCGTAAAATTTTACGGATGTTACAATAATCGTGTCTTGGAATGGATTAATTTAAATAAATACTTGGTATCCTAGAAAATGACGCATAGTAATCTTATCACTCGTGAATACTTGGCTCCGCAAAAATATAAAGTTCACTATCTAGTTTCTTTTGTGTCATCAAATTTTGCTTCTTATGTCTGTCTGGTTTTAAGATTTAAATAATTATTGTTCCATAACTTGATTTCTCCCTTTTAATGTTTGTAAAATCTACTCTTGTATATCTGAATCGATAAATTTGTAACATGTTTTGATACGCTAGAAATTAAAAAATATATGAATCTATCAGTCCATTAATATCATAAGCAACCATTGAAATGTAGTTTTAATTGGTGCAACTCTTTGCTTGCATGGTCACGACAAGCAGGAATTTTTCTAATAAAAATTACACATAAACTTGAGTGTGAATCAAGTGCACCCACTAAAAACACATACACATTTCGTTGATTATAACTTATGATATTACATGAACAATTATATGTTATACTCCGGAGTAGTTTAATAATTCTAGTTATTTTTGCTTGTCTCGCTTACTTGCTTGTATTGTTAGTTTTGTTTCATGAAAACTGGTACTCATACATTTTTGTTTCTCTTACTAGTTATGTAATTTACCTTGCTTATTCAATATTTTGAGGTTTTTTCTTCTTGTTTTGGATTTGTCTTAACGTTCGTGCATGCATCGCCTGCTTTCTGAGCCCGATCTGCGTCAAGCTTCAGGTTCTATGTTTACGTTCCATTTCCTTTACTGACAGACATTTCTTTTATGTAATAATTATGATCAGTAAATTATGGACAACCGCTAAGCTAATTAATTTTTGTACTAGAATTTAACATTATTTGCATGTTCATTTCTCTGAATTTGTCATTTCCATAAAAATCTGCATTAGAACTTGTAACATGAGTTTTAATAAAATGCATGTGCATCTATTTCACTATAATATTTTAAAATTTCCGCATAAAAACAAACTATTTTTACTCAAAAGTAATTATTTTAAAACTCTGCTCCCGCCTAACAGGCATGGAATTTCTCTCCGCTTATGTCTGTGTCATCACGACTCGCCCCAAAGCGCTCTCTGACTTTTGTTGAGACTGGTTGTGACAGTTGGTATCAGAGCTAGGTTAGGCATTTTAGAGTAGAGAAAAAAATCTTTAATAATTACAAAATTGTCATTATATTAAAATGCTTCTCTTTATTTGTTGATATAAGGGTTGTTAAATTATACCCTACTTAGGAAGTTTCGTCCCGAAACTTCTGAGGATTTCCTGACAGGGGCTATAATGAAAACTTTGGTAATTACAAAATTGCCATTATATTAAAATGCTTCTCTTTTTTTTAATATAAGTGTTGTTACAAATAGTCCCATATCTTGAAAAAGGAACTTTCTCTCTCTTCTTTCCCTATATATATGTACACATACTTGTATTTAGATCAAGGTTGTCAGGATCGAGATCCTAGATGAGATCGTTTCGAGGTAGGATCGAATTTGATATTAGGGTCAGATCGAGGATCGCTTTACAAAATCAGGATCGATTTACAAAATCTGGATCGTAGAATCATTGGATCCTATGATCTGGATCGCGATCCTGACAACCTTGATTTAGATACACAAGAAGAATATACAAAGTTTTACTATTTTTTCCAATAGTGTGTGCACTTTTCTACAGAAACTAATGTCCATGAACATACTTAAAAAGCACAAACTTATTCATCGGTAACTGATATAAAAAGAAAGTGATGGAGGAAGATAATCAATGGGAATCTAAAATATGATTTGTTTTGGTAGAGATATATAGGAAAGAGAGAAAACAAAAGGATTTATTAATTTTCTCAATTGTGTTGTATAAGAATACATGTATTTGCACACTTATATAAGAAGAGAGGGGAGAGGATTCTCAATCCTAAGATGTGGGACTAAACAAGATTACAAGAGGGCCTCAATTTGGGCCTTAATATGGGCTTTTACATAGTTTCTTTAACACTTCCCCGCAAGCTGGAGCATGCAAATCATATGCACCAAGCTTGGACAAAAACTGATGATACAATGGTCGTGGTAAGGCTTTGATGAGAATGTCAGCAACTTGCCCGGTAGCGGGAACATGTTCTAATTCTAACTTCTTTAATTGAACATCCTCTCAAATGAAGTGACAATCAACTTCAATGTGTTTGGTTTGCTTATGGAATACAGGATTATTGACAATATGTATAGTAGCTAAACTGTCACAAAATAGAGGCTGGTGAGAAAAGTTTGACTCTCAAATCACCAAGGAGACTGTTATGGATCTCACACCGTTGGTTATCTAGTATTAGGAGTTTTATTTTATTAAGTGTATTAGGTGTTTTAATATCGTATGAGTCAAGTCATGCAGTCTTTATGTGTTTTTATTATTTCGCTTAGTTTCGTGGTATCAGGAAATTACACTTGTGTCATCTAGATTCTATATAATAGACCCTTGTAATGGATATGAAAAGTATTAATCAAGTTCTCTTCTCTCTCAAGCTCCTCTCTTTCTCTCTCTAGTTCTTCTCATCTCTTCTCTTATTCTAGGGTTTACCCCTTGTATCTCCGCTTCCTTCTCTCACAATCCTCGGCTCGTAACAACTTGGTATCAAAGGCCCTTCCTCCCCTCCGGTCGTCGTTCCCACCGCTTCTTCACCGCACCCAGACGTCGCTGCCCCCCTCCGGCCGTCGCACATCAACAACGCCTAGCCCCCCGCGCCACTTCCGAAATATCCCTCTGTTACACGATCTCCTTCCACTGCCCTCGTCTAGAGCCCCAACTCCACGTCGTGCTTCCGCTAGAACAGACAACCGGATTGACTCCTCCCACAGGTGTCTGACACGGTCTTCTTCGATCCCCAGCGGCAATTTGTCAACTGCTTCAGTCCTACGCAGGTCGTCATCTCCGCTCTGTCAGCCGCATCAGCTTCCATGTGCATGCCCCGTCTGCTCTCCGCCTCATCGTCGTCGACGTCAACCCTACCGGATTCTCGAGCCCCGTCATCTGCCAAGCCCGTATTACCTCGGCCTGTTCCGCCTCCTGTATTCTTTCTTTATTAGTTTAGCCGCCTGTCATTTCCCTTCCTATTTTTTTTCTACCAATCCAATCTGGTCTTCCCTCATCCTATCCTTTTTTTCATTTCTTATTATTTTCTTCTGCAAGCCCATCTGACTACCTCTCCTACACGCTACCTATCCTATCACTTGCTTTCCTATTTTATTTTATTTTATTCTGGGGACCACCACAAGTCTTTCCCCTCTTCTCCTCTTCTGCATGCTTTTCTTTTACCTCTCAACCATATCAATCCTATCTCATTTCCCTCCTTAATTAATCAATCCTGATTAATTCCCCGTCACATTTCTTCTCTTAATTACTACACATTTCTGTCATGTTGCATAGTGCTGCCGATCGCATTGAGCTCCTCGCCACCCTCGCCAAGCTGAACCGTCGTATTGCTCATCGGGAGGCTCGACTCAGCCACGTCGATGCTCAGCTCGACCTCAAGCTCGACGCCCTCCGCATGTCTCGCGACTCGTTGGTGGTTTTTCTGTCACCACCACCACCGGAGCTCACGCCGTTGGTTATCTAGTATTAGGAGTTTTATTTTATTAAGTGTATTAGGTGTTTTAATATCGTATGAGTCAAGTCAAGTCATGCAGTCTTTATGTGTTTTTATTATTTCGCTTAGTTTCGTGGTATCAGGAATTTATACCTGTGTCATGTAGATTCTATATAATAGACCTTTGGTCATGTAATGGATATGAAAAGTATTAATCAAGTTCTCTTCTCTCTCAAGCTCCTCTCTTTCTCTCTCTAGTTCTTCTTATCTCCTCTCTGATTCTAGGGTTTACCCCTTGTATCTCCGCCTCCTTCTCCCACAATCCCCGACTCGTAACAACTTGGTATCAGAGGGTACTCTCCTCCCCGCCGCCAAAACGCCAGATCTGCCGCCTTCTACCTCCTCCGACCGCTTCACCCCACCGTCTCCTCCCCGACCGAGCTCCGCCCCGGCCAACTTATGCCCGCACAGCGCCGTACCGACCTCCTCCGGGCCGCACGGCCCCTCCCCGACCTCCTCCGGCCCGCACGACCCCTCCGCGCAGCCAACCCCACAGCACCCAGCTTCGCACCGACCGCTCACCGCCGGCCCCTCTTCCCCGTGCATCCTTCTCGGTTCCTCCCTCGTCGGGGGCCCCTTGCTCGTTGCCTCTACCGGGCTTCTTCCGTTGTCGGACCCTTCTTCCTCCTCTCTCTCCGGCGCCGACAACCCACTATTTTCATCCTATGCGATGGCCGACCAACCCTCCCTCTCGCAAGTTTTCGAGTCTCTCTCCAAGCTCCTCACGGATAACAACAACGCACTCATTGCCGCCGTCACCACCCAACTAGCGGCTAACCGACCGGCCCAACCGGCCACGGGTTCCTCCAGTGAAGCGCCGATTCCGCCAACCCTGCCTGAGTTTTGTCCCCCGCGGCATGACGACAACAGGGTGTCACGATACTTGCGGCTGGACTTTCCAATATTCGACGGCCACGAAGACCCCTTAGCTTGGCTCTCTCGTTGCGAGTAGTTCTTCGCCCACCAGCGCACCCCTTGGGACAGGTGGCTCAGCATTGCTGCCTTTCACCTGATGGGCCCCGCGCAACTTTGATTTTCCCAACTGCAACGGGAGAAATCACTCCTTTCTTGGGAAGATTTCAAGGTGAACGGAGCCACCCCTCCACAGCAATCCCTTGGGGGATCTCATTTCCATCCGGAAGACTGGTCCGATCGACGAGTACCTTGAACAATTTCAAGTCCTCCTGGCCCGCACTACCACCGTTCTTCCGACACAGCAGGTGTCCATCTTCACGGCGGGACTCCATCAGCGCCTCCGCATGGACGTAGAATTTCAAGCACCCGCAGATCTGACCACGGCAATGAGTTTGGCTCGCATTTGCGAGAAGCGTCTGGTTTTGGACCGCCCTCATCTACATCACCAGGACACTGAGGGGTCCAAGCGTCCTCCGCAACCTCTGTCATCGACCACAACCAGTCTCCTCGCCCCAGACCGCGACGCCGACCTCCCAACTACCATTCGACGGCTGTCATCACAGGAGATGAACGACCGCCGAACCAAGGGCCTCTGTTACAACTGCAACGAGCCATTTTTCTGTGGACATCGCTGCAAGCGCCCCTTCTAGTTGGAGGTCGACGACTCGGCTTCTGAACGGGATGCTAACACTGACACGGGAGATATGACGCCCACCGTCACTACAGACCAAGCTTGAGGGCAAGCTTGTCGTCGGGAAGGGTGGGGATGTTACGGTACCGTCTTGGTCCCGCCTTGGTCGCGAACAATTTATCTAGTCTACTTTATAATTTTGTATGCGTAATCGATCCTCCGTGTCTAAGCCCAAGGAGGGGGCACTTTTATGAACTATTTATATGTATGTGTGTGGCCAAGACAAGGAAGCAAGAAGTATTTTCATTTTGTTTTTCTAAACCGTCTCTCTAAAACTCTCTCTCTCTCTCTACCGTGCTTTATCCCGCCAAGTTGACCTAGCCGGCTACGCCTTCCGCAAACCGCGATTGCCACTGTGTTGCCTCCCCTGATTTGAGAATTACGCGGGCTGCCTCGGCCGATTCGCACACCGCAAGCCACCACCGCCATAGCTCGCCGGAATCCCGCCTCCTCCTCCCTTGAGGACTTCCCTCCTCTTTCTTGGTGTACACGCTCGCAATCACGGGCCCGTAACAGAGACTTTTTAACCAAGTGAGCTCAGACACAACAACAGTCATTGCACGATACTCGGCTTCAGCTGATAAGCGAGCAGCAACATATTGTTTTTTGTATGCCAGCCGTCAGGTAATAAGGTTTCCTCGAAAGTAAATACAAAAACCAGTTGTGGAGTGTCGATCATCAAGTGATCCAGCATAGTCAGTATAAGAGTACGCAATCAGAGATAGAGAGGAAGATGGTTTGTATGCAAGCCCATGTCTAGGAACAGTCTTCAAGTATCTGTAGATGCGCTTGATTGATGGCTTGGAGATGAGAGATCCGTGGAGCAAGCATAAATCGACCGACAACTCCAACAACAAACGAGATATCAGGTCTTGTAACAGTAAAATATATCAAATTTCATACAAGACATCGGTAATACTCTAGATTCAGAAGTAGTTGATCGGAGTCAAAGTCATGAGCACGGAGCTTGTGATTGACATCCATAGGAGTGTCATCAGGCTTGCATCCCGAATAACCAGCATCCTGATGAAGGTCAAGACAGTACTTCCGTTGAGATAGGACAAGGTCATCAGGTCGTCTCGCTACCTTAAGTCCAGGAAGTATCAAATATTTCCTAGATCCTTGGTTTGAAAAACTGAGTTCAAGTGCTGCTTAATCATCTGTATTCCTGTAAAGTCATTACAAATAATCAGAATATCATCAACGCAAACCAAGAGGATTATTGTGTCGGTTGGTCGATGATGAGTAAAGAGTGAAAAGTCAACCGAGCTTCGAGCGAATCCAACATCACGGACGACTTTACTAAATTTGTCAAACCATGCGCGAGGAGACTATTTGAGACCATAAATAGATTTTTTGAGGTAACAAACACGAGACTCTCATGTAGTCTCAAACTCAGGAGGTTTGTGCATGTAGACAATTTTGAGAAGGACGTCATTGAAAAATGCATTCTTAATATCCAACTGGTGTAAGGGTCACTGTCGATGAACAGCTAAGGAGATCAAGACCCGAACAATATTTAACTTAGCGATAGGTGAGAAAGTGTCATCATAGTCGAGGCCGTGTTGCTGAGTTAACCCCCGAGCCACAAGCCGGGCCTTTAGGCGTTCAACTGTCCAGTCTGGAGCATGTTTGGTCACAAAAACCCACTTACATCCCACACAAGTCTGTCCTGAAGGAAGAGGGACAAGATCTCAAATTTGGTTAGCCCATAGGACAGTTATTTCCTCATTCATGGTTGTATGCCACCCCGGATGTTAGAGAGCCCCCTGCAAAGAGTTAGGTATAGAAATGGAGGTTAGAAACAGCGCAAATTTGAGAAGAGGCGAGAACATGCAATATAATGATACATAATTCATCAAGGGATGAGTCGTAGAGGTCGATGTCGGATCTGCAGGCCGCGAGATATCACTAGTAGAGGGTAACTGTTGTAAGGCATCAGATTTGGGAGGACGGTGAGTGTACACACAAAGAGGGGTTTGGGTTGCACTTGTGTTGGTGTTGGTGTTGGAAGAAGTGGTGGAAGGTGAGACGTGACAGGGACGGTAGGACGTAGTAGAAGGGGAGGTACAAGAGTAGCTGGAGGAGAGGAGTGAAACGGTTGGTTCTCGAGAAAAGTTACATCTACTGAAACCACCATTTGCGATCGTCGGGAGAGTAACACGTATCATTTTTGAGTGCGGGAATATCCAACGAACATATATTTGGTAGCTCGAAGAGCAAACTTGTCAGCGGACAGACCAAGAGTATGGGCATAACATGTACATCGAAAAACGGAGGCATGATGGAAAAAGGTGGCTTGGAAGGAAAAAGAAAACTAAACAAAGTCACAAAGTTGAGAATGGATGAGGGCATGCGATTTATGAGATGACAAGCAGTGGAGACTACAAAGTTCCAGTATAGTGTGGGTACCTGCAGTTGAAACATGAGTGATCGGGCGACGTCGAGAAGGTGACGATTTTTTTGCTCGGTCACACCATTTTGTTGGGGAGTATAAGCGCATGAAGTTTGATGGATGATCTCAAACTCAGTACACAGATTTGAAAAAGTACAACTGGTATATCCACGCGCATTATTTGTGCAAAGAACCTCTAAGGTAGTGGAAAACCGAGTACGAGTCTCAGTAATAAAGACATGAAAGGTAGAGGTGATTTCAGCACGATCGCGAAGTAGATACAACCAGGTCATGCACGATTAATCATCAATAAATGTAGCAAAGTAACAATAATCATAAACACTAAGAGTTTTATATGGTCCTCAACTATCAAATGTACTAAAAAAATGTGCATTACTCCGAGTACAATTAAGAATAAAAGACACAATGTTGTTTGTCAAAGATACATGATTTACACATAAACTCGTGAAGGGAGATATCGAAAAGAGCTTTCTTGAGAATCTGGAGGGGAGCATGCCCAAGACATCGATGTCAATACACATAAGTGACTGTGAAGAGAATAGTAGGTGGAACATCCAAAAGATAGAGCTCATTAGACAGCCGTCCTTTACCAATGATATTTTGTGTTTGTCGATCATGCACGACAAAGGAAAGTGAGAAGGTTACACAACAATCAAGTTCCTGAGTAAGACAGCTAACAGAAAGCATGTTAAAAGGCGATCCCGGAATATAAAAGACCGAGAATAAAGAGAGGGTTGGAGTGAGAGGCAGATCAGCAGCTCCAGAAACCACGGTGGTGTCACCATTGGCCACGGTGATGAACTTGGGATATGAAGATTGTAAGTACTCAAACGGTTTTTGCGGAGTAATATGGTGTGTGGCACCTGAGTCCACAATCTAGTGGGAGCTATGGTAGAGACAGGATATACCTTCATTAGAGATCAACGCAACAGATCTAGATAAGCGACTGATCACTCCTTGGAGATGTTGAAGCTGGGTGCGCAACGCATCGATGTCGTTACGGGTGGAGTGAGGATCGGCTATAATGGAAGCAGTGAGATGTGGAGCCAGACCATGCTTACAATAGTAGGTAGCCTCAAGGTGATTATCCCGACCGCAATGAGAACATTTAAGACGTGGTCTTCCAGTACGTCCCCGTCCCCGAGACGTGGTGCAATCTCCACGAGCCGAAGGAGCGGGAGGAGCTGTGAAAGGCTGTTGGAGGAGAGCCGGAGATAGATTCCCAAGAACACCAGATGGCGGTGTAACCTTCAAGAGCATAGAGCAAACATCCGACAGAGAGGGAGTGGTAGATGAAGAGATAATTTGAGCCCGAACACTGTGAAGATGGGGTGGAACACGGGTCATCATCATGGCAATCCTGACTGCATCTTTCTGTGCTCGTTGCACAACAAGATCCGTCGTGAGAGGCTGGTGTTGTATCTATGCTTCAACAAGAGTCTTGGCTCTTGCAACAAAAGAGGTTAAGTCATCCATTGCTCCGGGGTCAAGTGTTTGAGGATCGGTGATGATGTCGAACAGATGTTGGAGGCTGTTCTTACCGGAATAGAGGGAGTGAAGTTCCTTTTACATAGTTTTGGTTGTCTCATGATACATGGTCATCTGATATGGCTCAGTGTTCATAGATTGAGGATCCATGATTGGACACGGTCGTCATCACGGAGCCACTCCTCAGTGGGTGCAGTAGGAGTGGCCTTTGTCAGATGGTAAAGAAGACCTTTGGTCTGCAGAACACGACGAACGAAGTGCACCCACTCAACAAAGTTTTGTTTCCCACTAATAGAGATGGTAGTGATCCGAGGCTCATCACGAACTTCGGGGAGAGGAGCAGCAATATGGGAAGGAAGAGAGGAAGCAGATGTCGAATCCATGGAGCAATAGTAGAGGTAAGGGGAGTTGCGACAAGAAGAGATTGCGGTTAGGCGAGTTGTAGATGCAACAAAGCCAAGATGCCGCTAGGTAAAGAAAAAAATGTGGTTATGCAAGAAGCAGTCACCTGCCGGGATACGAACAGACTTCTGTGAATAGAGCACTAAGCAGGTTGAGCGGGCCTCGTGATCAATCCACCGACGGTATGGGAAAGACTGGCAGCAAGCAGCTCGCGCGGCAAGGAGAGCAGAGAAGTCGGCGGCCTAGCAACACACCTGCGGCAAGAGGAGCAAGGCCAGCGGACAGGCTATAGCGGCAAGCAGGAGGAGCTACAACAAAAAATAGTGAGCTGGGAATCAAGTAGCGATGGCCTGGAGATCAGCAGCGGTGGCCCAGCGAGCAACGTGCACAGTTAGAAGATCAAATGCGACTTGGAGAAGAAAATACGCGGCAAGCATAAGCGGCGAGAAGCCGAGATCACAGCAAATACCACAGCGGCGACAAGGAACTGCGAGCAAGAAGCCGCAAAGACAGCGAGCAGAGCAGCGGTAGACAGCGAGTAAAGCAAGAATCCATAAGGACACCACAGAAGCCGCACGACTCGCGACAAGGAAGAGAAGACCACAGAGGGAAGATTAGATGATTGGGGCCCACTTGTCAGAGGAGAGAAAACTATAAAAGCAAGGAGATTGAGGGGAGAACCACGAGAGAGAGGAGAAAGGCTGCGGTTAGAATAAGCAAAGACTGCAAAGGTAGGTAGCAAGAGAGACCTGTGGTTAGAAAAGTTCTAACCGCCCAGAGAGAGCGCAGAACTTAAAAAAATTAGGATCGGATGGCTCTGGTACAATGTAGAGACGCATAAGAGAAAGGGAAAATAAAAAGATTTTATTAATTTTCTCAATAGTCTTGTACAAGAATACATGTATTTGCTCACTTATATAAGAAGAGAGAGGAGAGGATTCCAAAACCTAAGATGTGGGATTAAACAAGATTACAAGAGGGCCTCAATTTGGGTCTTAATATGGGCCTTTTCATAGTTTCTTTAACAGTTTCGAATATAAGATAATTAGACTGACAAAATTGCCTAAATAATGTCTGAAAAATCATTCATATGTATCTAAGTGGAGTCCAAAAAATCCTATAAAATTTTAAGAAGACAAATAAGAGCTAGTGAAGAGTCCAACATGATCCTTTTAGAGTGACCAAAGCATTCTCTACATGTTTTCATTCAATAGTTCTTTATTGCATACTTGGCCCTAACTTCTAACGCTATGGAGGCTAAGGGTAATTTCTATATGCGGACACAATCCGACGAGTTTTAAGCTTGCAATAATTTTTTTATGAA
Source organism: Platanthera zijinensis (assembly GCA_039513925.1). NCBI lineage: Eukaryota > Viridiplantae > Streptophyta > Magnoliopsida > Asparagales > Orchidaceae > Platanthera > Platanthera zijinensis. The sequence goes on from CM077094.1 coordinate 4,602,743, forward strand.
TCCAAATACAAGATACACCACAATAGTTAAAGCTTAACAAACAAGGAAACAAGTGAAATCGTATAAATGCAAGAGAGCTCGAAATCAAATACTAGGGAAATGGAAAACGTACAACGCTTTGAAACTCGAAAACAAATATTACAAACGAAAGGCTTCATTGTGCTCACAAATGTCATGAAGGATTGTGAGATTTTTCAAAGGGGTGTAGCTTGTGTGGCGATGTGATCAAAAAAGAGACCGTAGTCAAGTAATTGAAATAGTGGCGGGTACTTTGTAGGAGGTCGACTAAGAAGATCTGTTGTGGGGCGGCATGAAGAAGAAATGTTCGACTGTCTGAAGGAGGTGTAACTAAGAGTGTTAGTTGAATGAGACTGTAGAGGTCGGTGACAGCATGGATTGTTGCAGCGCAACCGTCGAGCTCGAAGTTGAAGGAGTTTGTTGTGCGAACTATGAGTAGGTAACAACTAAAGGTAATGGTGGGGTGACAGGAAATGTCGGGATTTGTAGGGTTTCTTTGTGCTCTAGTTGGATCGGCGGCTGCTCCGGTGGGATTGAGTCTTTAAATTGTCCAAACATTGTGATTTTCTCGATGTTGGCGGTGAGTCGTGAAATCACGACTTGGTGTGAGGTCAACATCTCCAATAACTTTAGTAGTATCGAACGGATCAGGGCTCATCGTCACCCTGAAGTAATTAATCAATTAACCCAATTAAGAATTAATTAATTAGCTCAATTAAGAATAAATTAATTAACCCAATTAAAAAATAAATAATTAATCGATTAATCAATATTTTGTGAAACAATTAATGAATAACTATTGTGAAACAATTAAAGAATAACTATGAGGAAAAGGGTGCTCGACACGAAGCATAGTGACCCAATAAGAAATTAGGCATGCGGCTCGATGGAGACTATTCTCGAGAACTTGTCATAGACCGTGAAAAGCTTCTTTGATAGGAACAAATGCTGGAAAGAAGAGACTTGGGTGAAAGTGGCGCTTAGTCAGCATCGATACCAGAGAGCAGGTGAGCATGACAGCGGCCAGGCCTACTTTGATCCACAAAAAGGCATGTCGCTGGATGGGACAGAAGGGTGTGGTGCTCGACAAGGAGAAGGTGTGCAACACTGCTGGAGAAGGATGGCTCAGATGTCATGGGTCTTTGGGAAAGATCGACATGACTTGATAAGCGAGGAAGAAGATGCGCTCAACAGGTGGTTGGGAAGTCACTCGTAGAACTTGGAAGACGACTACTTGCATTTTGTCGTGAAATCGACTTGAGCACAGCGATCTACGAGTTGGACTCAGAGATCAAGCACTTGTCGACAGAGACAAAGTTCTCGTTGCTGCTTGTATACTAGAATGTGAGGGAAATTTATGACTTACAAGAAATTCGTGTTGAGATTGACGGATCGTCGGGGAAGAACTGTGATCAATCGTCCCCGACCTGGAGATTTTGACGGGGATGTGCTAGGAATCGGTCGTCTATGATATACTCTGGATAGAAGGCGCGGGAAGAGACACTGGTTCGGTGATGGAAAGCCTTGCAGTAGTACTGCCTATGGTTTACGAGTACGTTAAACAAGGACCAAAGCAACTCTGGACAGTAGAATGTGAAGAAGGAACGAGCAACTTTAATACTGAGTTGTTACGGATAAATTCATATTATGCCAGGAGAGTTGTCGGAGGAGCGTCCAAAGGAGGGGATGACGGAAGATGAGGATACTATGGAGCCAAAATCATGGCTGCCTAAGCAAGGTGTGTGGGCGAGAGAGGGAGGGAGAGAGCTACTGAAATCTCATAGAGGGGACTGTGGAAAATTAAATAGATTACTTCTTGCATGCCCATTCATGACCTGAAGGAGTGTCTACATCTAAAATTGCGCAATGACACCATAAATAAGTCCAACATAAAACTATCCAAAATATTAAATGGAACTAAGAGAAGACAACTTGATATAAAGACGCATAATAGTATTACTAACTCATTGTTTTGACGCCTAACATAAACGCATAACGACGCTAAATAACGATATCAAATAAATATGGGCAATAACTAATAATGAATAACTAGACATGTGGGAACGTAACATATAACTCTTTATATTTCAACCGTAAATTTGACGTTATGTTCATCCGAACTTCAAAATAAAATTTCAACTGTAAATTTGACGTTATGTTCATCCGAACTTCAAATAAAAAAATTCTGCTACCCAAATTTACGCTTGATGCGAACAAACAGACTACCAAATTCATCATCCAAAATAAACACCGTGAACCCAAGCATTTCACCAGCTAGAGTGCCAATATAAATTTTGGAAAGGTAGCTTCTCTTACTATTTAAACTAGAAGCTTGATATAATAAGCTTAGCAGAGCCATAAAAATACCATCATAGTCAAATAGACAGGCACTTTATGTTGTAAAGCACTACAACATCATGCACAATGTATTGAGCTCTTCTTAGTGTAGGGTTCGGGAGTTGACATATGCCGCCCTACAGCTACATTTGTATAAAACGTTATTTTGACTCGAACCTGGGGTTTCCAAATTACACTTGAAGCAACAATCAATCCTCCACGTGTGCAGAGTATATAATGGACTGGCTAATTTCACAAGTATAATTCAGTAATAGTATGATGGCACGGGGACTCTTTTAGTTGTTTCAAGTCAATAAGTCAGCAAATGGTAAAAAAAATTACTGACATTTCCGAGAAAAATCTACCGTAGATATCATGGAGGTTGGAGGAGTCAAAAAATAAAAGACCAAATCAGGCTTGAGAATTAAAAACCAAAAACACCCACAAATTTCAATTTTAAGACCTGCATAAATGCAGTGAAAACGGCACAAAAGATACCCTAAACGTAGAGGCAAGTACATTAAGCAAGTTCTTGAAGAGAAATATGCTCGATCAATTGTCATGATTACAACCATAAACTGTTGTAGATTCTATATCTTTAGAGCTCAAAATGAATCATGGCACGCATGCTCTTAATAGAAAAAATAAAACTTCATTGCATTAAACACATGCATGTGGAAAGAATCCTCGCACTGCCCCGATCAAACTTTATTATCAACCCAAATAGTGCATTGATCGCTCGTGTTTCCTTTTTGGTTCTTCGTGTCATAGTACCACTTAGAAGAACCTGGTCCAACAATGTCACTCAAACTTGAACGTCCACATCAATATTTGTTATCTAATTCAATGAACTTCTTTAGACCCCCAAAATGAAGATTGAAAAGAAGGAATCTAATGAGAAAAAGAAGGACGCATGTTGTTTCGCATACCACTTCTTTTCAAAATAAAAACTAAATCATATAAATGATTCAACATATGAAGACAAAAAAACAATTTGGAATTTTTGCATCATGATGGCCATGCATATCACTCGGACCATGAGAGTAGCCTAACAACACTCTTCATAAGGGTAATCTTTAGATGGAACCATTGCTATAAGATTTTAAAAAAGTATGTTATGAAAATTTCGTTATCTAATTCAATGGACTTCTTTAGACCCCCAAAATGAGGATTGAAAAGAAGGAATCTAATGAGAAAGAAAAGGACGCATATTGTTTCGCATACCACTTCTTTTCAAAATAAAAACTAAATCATATAAATGATTTAACATATGAAGACAAAAAACAATTTGGAATTCTTTGCATATCTCTCGGACCATGACAGTAGTCTAACACCACTCTTCATAAGGGTAATCTTTAGATGGAACCATTGCTATAAGATTTAAAAAAAAGTATGTTATGAAAATACTTATTGTAAAATAAACAAATGTGTGCTTAATCATCATTAAAATAGAAAACCTTAGTTGAGGTTGTTCATTTAAATGCTAAGAACTATTTGTTCAATCTTCTACAAGCTAATAAGTGAAGAAACTTATAAATGTTGCAAGAAACCAAGTATCATGCTCCCCCTATCGATCACTCTAGTATACTGTCCCTATCTACTTCTCGTCTTTAGAGAAAGAAAATGTTAAAGAGATGGTGGCTAGAACTGTAACAAATTTCTCATATGTTTGGGCAATTTATAAGACCTGGTCCCTAGACTCTAAAATAAGAAACTACATTTTTTTGAAGGACAAAATAGTAGCCTAGTAGCTTTCATAAAGTGGAAGATGGCATTCTAAAAACAACTTCCATGAAAATATGTATCATTAGAAAACAAGTATCCGACTTATATGACCCTCAGCAAGTAATTTCTTCACTATTGTCCATAATTGATACTTAATCTGGTTGAAAGGATCTACCTGACAATCAGGCTGACCAACTCTCTCTGGAAGCTCACCTTTTGCCAGAGTTCCCTGCAGCAACCAATACATATATAGGTATTACATAGGCAACTAAGCTTCTATACAAATAATTACTGTATATTCTTCTAAAGGCAAACCAAACACACTTTTAGAAGTCAAATGCGTAAGAGTAGAAATAAAACGCCCAAATATTACCAGAAAGCAACTCCTTTAAATATCAATCTCACCTGCCCAACATAAGTTGGGTGATTGTAGCGGCAGATGCTTCCATAACCACAAGATCCCGTCTTCATGTAGTATATGCAGTCAGGTTCGCTTGGACGAAGGGGATATGGATTTGAATAACCATCAACTTCCTCATAATGATCCTCAACATCTAGACGATGCATTGATTCTGCAAAAAACAATCGTCAGTAACAAAACCCGAACGTTTCTGGTAAAATAAATCTTTACTTCCTCTTCACGTCCCTCTACTCCGTGCTAAAATAGGAAAGAGAAGAAAAGCAGAAGTTACCGTTTAGATTGTGATTCTCAGGCGAGGCGCCGGAGGAAGTGGAGAGCGCATTGTTGAGAAACTCCCGGGAATCCGGCATCTGTGAGACGATCGGAGCTCGACCCTTTTCTAGAGTATGGTGGCTCCGCCACCACCGGCGTACAAAAAAATAAGTAGCGCGGTAACCTCCTGAACAAATCGGCGCCTCCCCTCTTCGCTAATCCGATCTTCTCCAACCCCAAATGTTCTCAACGATCGCCTGGGATCATCGAATGCTCCTCAACTCTAGCATTCAGGCATCAAACATCCATGTCGGTGGCGATCGCCGGGGAATCTAAGCCTCTCCAACTCAGATGCTTCCCATTCAAAGCATCGAATTCGAGGAACCAGCCGATGTGCAAATCTCGATGGATCGGGCACTCACTTTCTCTCTCTCTCTCCCTCCCTCTCTCTCTCTCTCTCTCTCTCTCTCTCTCTCCCTCTCTCTCCTGTGCCTCTAAATTCAACACGACGAATTTGGGGACGGTGCTTTGTGCTTGCTGTATTTTTTTATAATTTCTACTGGAGATAGAAAAATAGCTGATATTTTATATTTTTCGTAATTGTCAAGGAATAATAATAATTAATTATTAAATACGTATGCTCGTCCTGTGAATCTGTGAGATACTGTCACCTTTTTTTCGTAATTAATTTATGGACAACAGTGTTTAGTTTAAGCGTTTCGCTATCAACTACATATTTTAATTCTTAATCTGACTCTGACTGCTTTTCGATAACCTACAGTAACATATTTATGATTATATTATTCCATAATTACATTTTAATATATTATTTTTGTAATTTAAACAAAATAAATATGCTGTCGATGGATTAATATGTAAATTTTAATTATTTATCAATCCTCCGTAAAATAAATGCCGTCAACAGTCAACTTTACATTAACTTTTTATGTTATTTATTTATTATTAAATTTAACTATCACCATCAAAATCTGAAACTTATAAAGTATTTATAGACCATTTATTAACATTAACAAGCACCTTTAATTCTTCATCTGTCTTCCATCAACTGGCAAAATCTCTCCCTGATTTTGTTGCTCGCCTTGCTTCTCTTGCCAATTTAGGTCTGAAAATGGTTCAATTTGGTTCGATTTTGATTCGAAATCAAACCGAATAGTTTTGATTTTTACACACCCGAAATGAAATTGAACTTAAAATAGATAGATTCAGTCCGTTTTTTAAATCACCCTGTGGATCCACGTATGTTTGGGAGATATTTTTGTAAGCTATACATTTTTAAATTTTGTTTTTTTCACACAATAATTTGAAGATGCTTGAAAATACATTAGTATTTACTATTTTCATGTTTCCAAACTTCCCTATTTGGATTGAAATAGTTAACATTTTTCTAAAGAATTTTGAGGTTTTGATAGATTCAATCCCACTATTGTTAGTTAAATACATGATAAGTACTCCCAATTTGTATTTGTAGGAAATGTGTTTCAATGTGGATTAAGCTTAAAGTATTTGTAAGAAATCTTTTTTCCAATCTCTCTTTGCAAGAAAGGTAGTCATTTTACTTGAGAATATATGATAGCCAAGTTATAATGTGTGAAATTGCTCATTCAAGTTGTGTTATTATGAACGAGCTCCTTCTCCAAAATCGCAAAGCTCTCTCTAGCCTCTTGAGTTATTTGCCTTCAAATGAGGTTTGGGGGCATTTTTTATAATTTTCTAGAGAGACTTGGTGATAATTGCGTCGGGACGGATTTTGAGGTGGCAAAAGGCGTTGCTCTATTTCGGTCACCTGGATCACCAATTTTCATGAAAAGATGAAACTCACCCCACCCCCACCCCCCACCCCCGAGCGGTTCGAGCGGCCTAGGTAGGTTGCCTGGTTCGTCCCCGCTCCGACGTGTTGCGCTTGTGCTCGGGTTGGCTGTGCTTGCGTGCGCTCCATCTCCCGCGGTCGCTTGGTCCCCTGGCCTGACTCAGAAATATTAAAGGGGAACCCCGTCAATTCTTATTTTTTTCGTCTTTTTCATTCCATGCAGTGTGATTTATTTGTGTAATAGAAAAGTTTTTTTCGGAGTTTGTCAAAGTTCTATGGATTTGAAGGAGTTGGCTTTAACAGGAAAATTAAAATTAAAATAGAAGAGTTTAAACTAGAAGATTTGTCTTCAGATACAAGTTTAAGACACCAAAATAAGCTCATATGATATTGATATTCAAGAATCGATAAGAATATATTATTTGCAAAAAAGACCTTGTTAGCCAGAAATAAGATATAAAGCTTGTCGTTTCAACAATAATTAGTATATATAATGATTTGAAATACTGGTTAGACTACAATTAAGAAAAAGACAGTATTTTACCTTTTTATACATTTTCCAACAAAGAGAGCGCGAGCCTGCTTTTGTCAGCAGATTTTGCATTGCGAGAAGTGCAAAATAATTAGAAGTAATATTTACAACAATAATTTGTATACTAAAATTAATTGTGCCCAAATTTTGCTAAAATCATAGTTCCGCCCCTGACGAGTATTTTTGGTTTAGTATAGATCTTTATTGTGGTTTTACTTAGATCTATTATATTCCCCTTCTCTCTCCCTGTGTAATTGATAAGTCTCAATGACCCTTTTTTGCTCTTATTCAAGTCTAAAAGAGTGTAACACCTGAACCTAGTTTAACAACAAATCAGCAGTCAAGTCGGGCCCCGCAATAAGAAGTATATTAAGCAACGGTATTAAAATTGGTACATAGCATGCATGATGAAAAAATAGTAAAAATAAGCTTACAACGAAGGTAAGAAAATCAACTATGAGTAAAACGGAGCACCTAAAAATCTAACTCACAGAGTCAACTAGTAATGAAAAGAGTTATAAAGTTGATTTGCTGAGAACTTATACACAGTCTGATGCAAAGAAAACATTAGATAATCCTAATACATGCTCAAAATAAAAATACAATAATTGATTGGGAAACAACTGAAACGAAAGACAAACAAATTTGAAATACCGCGGCACTTATCCTATGCGCAGCTCCCCACCAGTGACCCCTGGAAAATAAACTCCCAAAAAACGGGTCAGCCCAACTGGTGAGTAAGAAAACTACTTCTCCCAGTAACACTAAAAAAATACATAATTTATTGTATATAAAAGTAGAAGTGTTAACTTTATCATTTTTGTTTCTGTATCAACTATTTGTAGATTTATTTATCCCTTTCTGTAAAGGTTCATAAATGATTCTGGCATTTTATTTGAGTTATTGTTTGTTCTAATTTTTAAGTGCCCTGATTTCTTTTCTAAAAATTTAGTAATCTAATTTTATGATTTACGATTTGCAATTTTAGAATGATTTTCGAGTCAAATGGCGACCCAAAAACACTATGAACCGAACTGAAGTGATTCCTGAGTGGATGGTTCGCAACTGAAAATTTTCAAGTTTGGAAATGTGTCTGTTGACCCTATGTCTGAGGCTTATACGGAATGCAGACCATATAAAAATGAGGTCGCTGATCTGAACTTTTAAACTTATTTAACACATTTTTATTCATCTGATTGAGTATATATATTTATTTATTTATTTATTTATATTTGTTCTTGTTGTGATTGTATGTAACTGAATTACACAATGTATATTATATAATACCTAATAACTGACTTTATCATGCATTACTGAGTCATATGGTTATTATTTTTTTGTGTTATCTAGAGTAACTTAATTATTTATACTGTTTGAATAATTAAATTACATAAATATGCTAAACTTACATAGAAAATACATTTAAATAGTGTAATATATTTAGCTAAGAGGAGTCAAAAATTTTACTGTGTTATTACGACATTCGTACACAAGACGCGACGATATAATTTGCAAGATTGAAATTGGAAGGCTAGGCGGAGATCTCTGGTCTACTCCTCGGGGTGTGCACTCAAATATGAAATTAAAATAGAAGTTATAGACTCGAAAAACTAAACACCTAAATTATTTCTTCCACTAATAGAAGACCGAAGACAAATAGATTTCTTCCAAAAAAAATTATTTAGTCGGGGAGAACTGATACCTGAGCCGAGATATCCGACGGAAACGGTATCAACAATACTGTTACGGAAAGAAAGAAAAACAACTCTGATCTCAATATTTGAGGATGGAGGAAAACGTAAATCATAACATTTGTCACCTGAATTAGATGGAATAAATTGTAAAGAAACAAAGGAAATAGTCGATTGATACCTGAAAGTGCAGCGGGATCACACGAAGGGGTAGTTGTTATCGACTCCTGATCCTCGCGTCTGAAGGGGGGAGAAGTAAGGATAGTTTAAAAAAATGCACTGTAAGGATCATGGAGAAACAAAAACGTTGATTACCTAAACAATTGGTGGCTTGAAATGAGTTAACCGAGGTCCAGGCGGGCAGAGAAAAGGTTGTCGGGGTTCCTAGCAAAAGAGGAGGGGTCGACGATGTTTTCTGAGATGAAGGAAAGGGAGACCGTTGCTTGTGAGAGAGAAAAGAAACAGACGTACCGTGATCGGCTGGGCGATGAGCGCGTCTGGAATTCTAGCAGTGTGCGGTTACGAATGGTTGTGACTGCGAGAATTAGAATTGCCCTAGCAGCGGTTACGGCAAGCGGTGCGTCAACTGGAAGGGAACTTAATGGCATACAATTAGGGGGGAGTAAATCGTGTTTTTGATTTTACCAATTAAGTATTGGTTTCTAATTGAACTGATGGAGGGGGAGAATAAACCTTATTTCTTTTATTATTATTTTTTTAGATGCTTCCAATCATGACTATGCCTTCTATGACATCTTATTTTAAGCATAATAAAACTCTTGCAGCCTCAAAGTCATGCCGAAGATAATTCCGAGAAATTTTTTAACATACTTTATTTAATTTATTCTTTGACCAAATTGAAATCATACCTCGCCACTACGATAGTTTGATCAATTATTCTCGTGGTTGGACCCTAAAATTTACAAAGTGTAACACATTAATTTTTGGGCGTTATAAATTTTCCCTCCTAATAAAAATTTCTTCTTCAAAAATTACAAGCATACCTAGGTCAAAGAGAAAGACATAATCTTTATTGTTTTAGAGTTCATCTTCTCTTTCTCAAGTATACTATGGTCGACCGCAATTCATTCAAAGGACATTAACAATACAGATCTATCAATTCCTGAGTTTATGATTCTTTGTGTCCACTATTCTGAGTGATTTGATACTGATGCTCAGATTTGATTTGAATGGTGTTTCCTCAATACTGATTATCTGACTAGAATCTTTGAATGTTCTCATTAGATAGGAGATGTTGAATACGTCATGTAATCTACTCATATCCTCAAGTAATATCAACATGTATGCAATATCACATACATGCTCTGGTACTTCAAATAGACCAACGAACCTTGTGCTCAATTTTTTCACCCACTTGATTCAAGAGACGCCCTGTCTGAAATGACCTTCAGGTAAACATAGTCTTCAATGTTAAAATCCAATGACATATGCTTCTGATCATAATACTTGGCTTGTCTATCATGAGTCATTTTCATATGCTCCTGAATAAGTTTACTTGAGTTGTGGTTCTATCAATCTAAGATTCCTTGCTAGCAATTCTATCTTCACTTTTAGCCCAACATAACGGTGTCTGACAACGCCTTCCATAAAGTGCCTCAAAAGGTGTCATCCTGATACTTGTCTGAAAACTGTTGTTGTAGGAGAACATAACTATAGTGACATACTTTTCTCACTTACCTACAAAGTCTAATATACATGTTCTGAGCATATCTTATATATATAGTTCTATGGGAGCGCTCTGTCTGCCCATCTATTCGAGGGTAGAAGGTTGGATTGAAAAGTTATTTAGTGTCCAAATGCTTCTGAACATGCTTCCATTCCTTAGATCTAAATATGTCATCTCTGTCTAAAATAATCATCTTCGGAACACCATGCAGTCAGACTATCATATCCACATACAATAGGGCCAATTTTAGACCCTGGTCCATTCTTTTATTATGTATAAAGTAGACAACTTTAGAGAGACGGACAATATAACCAATGTATAATCATTCTCATTCTGCGATCTAGGAAGGTCATAAACAAAATTCATCAATATGTCTTCAAAATTCTACTCCAGAATAGGAAGAGGTTACAACCTGCCCCTTAGGCTTTGGTATTCTGCTTTAACTAACCTGCAAATTTTACACTTCCCAACGTGCTCCACTACATAGCACTTCAATCCTAGGAACCAAACTGACTTTCTAAGGTCTGCGTACATCTTTGTGCTGCCCGAATGTATAGAGCACTTGGAATTATAAGCCTCAACGAGAATGTCCTAGCGAAGGTGGATGACATCAAAAATGCACACTCTTTCCTTATGCATTAGTAAACCTTCCTGGATTGTAAAGTTCCCCTTCTAACCCGAATGATTCAAATCTCAAAACTCTGTCATCTTTGGATCTAATGGCAAGGTCTGCCTGATTCTATCCTTGATATCACACTTAATCTCTATCTAATGTAAACTAGCGGAACCAAAATAGGTGCATAGAATCACACTGATCTCCAATCTCCCTAGGGCTCTCACTAAGTCCTCCTGTTGGGCGAGGAGGAAGTAGCCTGAACCCCTTATGATAAGAGGTTCTACTACCACATTTGTCTTGCCCGGGTGATACTAGATATTCATATCATAATCTAAAAGGAATTCAATCCATCTACGTTGTCTTATATTGAGTTCTTACTGCTCAAAGATATACTTAAGGTTTTTGTGAACTGTAAAAATTTCACAACGAACCTCATAAAGATAGTGTCTCCAGATTTTCAGTGTGTGTATAACTGCTCCTAATTCCAAGTCATGAACATGATAATTCTTCTCGTGCACTTTTAGTTGTGTAGATGTGAACGCTATGACTCTCACATGTTGCATCAACACACAACCCAACCCTTGACCTGAATCATCACTATAAATCTGGAAGTCATTTACCCCTGAAGATAGGCACAGTCATCAAACAGGTCTTCAACTCCTCAAATGCCAACTCACATTCTACATTCCAATTGAAGGATTTTCATTTTTTGGTAAGAGAAGTTATATGTGGGGTAATTTTTGAGAAATTCTTAATGAATCTCGTGTAATAACTTGCTAGACCAAGAAAACTATGGACCTTAATAACTGTCTTCGACCTTGGCCAATCTCTGATGGTCTCTATTTTCTTTGAATCCACTTCAAAGAGCTTTTTGACTGATAACGTGCCCAAGAAAGCAACCTCTAAAAGCCAGAACTTGTACTTTGAGAATTTTGCATACAATTGATTCTTCCTGTGTGTGCTCAAAACATATCGAAGATGGGTGGAATGTTCTTCTTTGCTCATTGAATACACATAAATATCGTCTATGAAGACGATAATAAATTGATTCAAAAACTCACAAAAAACTCGATTCATCAGGTCCATTGAAAGTTGATGGCTTATTAGTCAACCCTAACTGTATGAACACGAATTCAAAGTATCCGTATCTCATGCAAAAAAGTTGTCTTCTGAATATCCTCGTCCCGAATTATCAATTGATGGTAACTCAATCTCAAGTCTAGCTTGGAATAAGTGTTAGACCCTTCAAGCTGGTCAAATAAACCATCTATTCTCCAGAGGAGATATTTTTTCTTAATTGTGGGCTTGTTCAGCTCGCGATAGTCAATGAATAATCTCAATTTGTCATATTTCTTTTTGACGAAAAGAATATGTGCACCCCAAAGAGATGTTGATGTAGGATCCGTCCCGAAAAGATACTACACGGTTGGCGTGGCCTCGTCTCTCGCAACGCTTAACGCTCTTCTACTCGCACGCTAACGAAACACAGCAATAACAACGATTCTATTTATCTTTCGCGCTAATATACGGGTAGCCGATCCGCGCTTTGGAATGGAGAATGGTTATAAGCCAAAATCCTTTCCGGCTAAAAGGGATAATATTAATCACGGACGAGCGTATAGAGTTGTACCAAAATAGATCCACCAAAGAAAAAGTTCACGATTCGAGAAAATGGTAGGATCTATCCCAACTAAAAAAAATTAGCGAGGATCGCCAATCCTCTCGGAGTCTTCGGAAAACCAAACGAAAAATTACAAACTATTTAAGATGCGCCGCGAAGAAATCAACGATTCAAAAAGTCACGCAAAATTCGTCCACCACAAGAACTATCTAGGAAAGAAAAACTCTCGAGTAGATGGTTTCGTTACCCCGCTCGGAACGGTAGATCCGAGATATTTTGGATCCACACGAAATGATCGCTTTCCTCGGACGCGGCGGGAGATGCACCAAGGATGAAAAATTCGTTCGTCTTCTCCGCTTCTCGCCGAGGAGGTTCACCGTCGGGCACCGTTTCCTTTGCACTTGGCCTTCAAGATTGAAGGCGGCCGAAACGTCGAAGAAGGAAGATCTCGCCGATGGAGTTGTAGAATCGGAGAGAGGAACACGAGGGTGGAGGAGAGCCAAGGTGGCGGCCAAGAGAAGGAGGAGAAGTGGAGAAGGGGGGGCCGAATTTTGGAGGAGGAGGATGCAAGGGGGCGGCGGTTTTGAGAGGGAGAAAAGAGGGGGGAAAAGATTAGGGCAATCCAAGTTTATCTCATTCAAATCCAAATGAAAATTACATAGTCCATGCCTTTTTATAAGGCTTACAACACAGAAGGCTATTTGCAGCCCAAAATTAGATAATTGCACACCAACATGAAATAAAAGACTGAAAATAAATTAGTTCAACAACATTTTATCAAAATAAAATTAATACTAAATTAATTTCTTTTGCGTTGGCGAAGATTGTAGCCATGGCCGCTGCGGCGTCGCAAGTCCTTGACCGGTGGGTCATTGTCTCCATCTTCCGCCAACATCTCGTGATCATCATGCACATCAAGTGCGCCCTCGTCAGCATCTTTATCACCAACTAGGCCGTCATGATGGCCGTCGTCATCAATCCTCCCCCGCTCGAAAGGACTCATCACCGATGAGTGGGCGGGAAGGTAACTGCGCAAGAGATCCGCATCTAAGAGATCCAACTGTGCTGCAGAGAGCCAGGAGTCGTCTGAAGCAGGACGACCACGACATCGAATCAGAAACCTGTGAATGTCACCGCCGGGAGTGGGAAACATCGCATCCTGTAAAATCCTGTCAGGCAAGAAATCGGTTCGGGGGAACCTTGGAAATGCGTTAGGCAAAGAAGAAAAACAAATTGCATCATCAGTAGGCAACGTACCTCCCGGGGAATCCAAAGGAAAAAGCGATCCAGACACATTCTCACCCCCCACCCCATTAGATGATATAGTGGAAATATTAAACGGAGAGACAGAAAGTTCAGGTGGTGGAGCGACATAAAGCGTTAAATCTGAAACGTTAAAAACAGGAGAAATTCTCCAATCAGTGGGCAACTTTAATAAATATGCATTTTCGCCTAGTTTCTTTAGAACTTGAAAAGGACCCGCTCTCTTATTCGCTAATTTCTTTATGGTGCCTGAAGGCATCCGTTAAGGGATAAGTCGAACCATTACCAAATCACCAACATTCAAGGGGACTGCTCGCCTATGTATATTAGCATTCGATTGATAAATATCATATTGTCTAGCTAACGTCTTGCCAATGTGCTCATGGAGAGAGTGAATGTGCGAGGCGAAGTCTTGTGCGAATTGATTGGATTTAAAAGATGGCGGTAACGGAACCAAGTCAAGAGGCACAGGGGCCTTGTATCCGTGCACTATCTCATTTGGAGATAATCCGGTGGACCGATTCTTAGAATTGTTGTACGCTAGTTGAGCATGCGGTAGAATAAGGTCCCACGTACCCTTATGATTACCCACTAAACAACGCAGTAACCCCCCCAAACTACGGTTAACTACTTCTGTTTGCCCATCCGTCTGAGGATGATAGGCGGACGAAAACATAAGTTTTGTACCTAACAGCTTCCAAAGTGTTTTCCAAAAATAACTAGTAAATTTAACGTCCCTATCACTCACTATCGTCTTGGGAACGCCCCGATGTGCCACAACCTCTTTGAAGTATAATTTAGCGACGTGCGACGCATCGTTAGTGTTATGACACGCAATAAAATAGGACATCTTGGAGAAACGGTCCACAACAACCAAAATAGAATCATGTCGCCTAAAGATCAAAGGTAGGCCTAATATGAAATCCATGCTAACGTCCACCCACGGTGTCGACGGGATCGGAAGAGGTGTGTACAGACCTGCGTTGGTCTTGTTACCTTTTGCTAGTTGACAGACGCGGCAACTTCCTACTATTTTATTGACCATAGGTTTGAGGTCCGACCAAAAGAATTTATCCTCTACCTAGTGCGATAGTTTTATCTCGACCGAAATGTCCTCCTAATCCGCCACTATGTAACTCCCAAATAATAAAATGTCGTAATGACGAACGTGGAATACATAACTGCAAATGCTTGAATAAATACCCATCACGGAGGTAAAATGCTGATATAGTAGTCGTAGAGTGGTCCTGAGCGGCGAAGTAAATATCCTTGAAATCTGGGCATTGTGCATATTCATCTTTAATTCTCTCAAAGCCTATGACCTTTACTTCCATGGTAGTTAATAATAGGGAGACCCGACTAAGAGCGTCCGCCACGCGGTTTAACGTACCCTTAAGGTGTTTGATAACAAAAGTGTACGTACTCCTGAAAGTAGGAAACCCATTTGGCGTGTCTAGGACTGATTTTACTTTGTGAGTTAATGAATTTTAGGGCCTCATGGTCGGATAAGATTACGAATTCTTTCGAAATTAAATAATGTCGCCAATGTTGGAGACAACGTATAACGGCATAGAATTCGCGGTCGTAATTGGAATAATTTAATTCGGACCGGCTAATTTTTCACTAAAATACCCTAGCGGATGTCCGTCCTGACTTAAAACACCTCCGATTCCTATCCCTGATGCATCACATGATAGCTCAAACACTTTATTAAAATCCGGTAGACGGAGTAGTGGGGCTTCCGACATCCGTTCCTTAATCATTTGAAACGCTTTAGTGGCCGCATTCGTCCAAACAAAATCGCCTTTTTTCATGCATTCGGTAATCGGTGCCATTATACTACTAAAATTTCGAATGAATCTTCGATAAAACGTGGTCAATCCATGGAAACTTCTAACTTCCCGAATATTCTTAGGTTCCGGCCATTCTTTAATTACTTGAACCTTTTTGGGGTCAACATGAATGCCTTCAGAACTCACGATGTAGCCTAGGAATTCTACGGATTTTACACCAAACGAGCACTTCTTAAGATTAATAAATAATTTTTCTTGGCGTAGTGTTGTAAGGATGGTCCGTAGGTGAGTCTCATGTTCGCTCTGCGAGAGGCTAAATACCAAGATATCATCGAAATAGACTACGACAAATTTGCTCATATATGGTTTAAATACTTGGGTCATCAATCGTGAAAACGTACTAGGTCCGTTGTTAAGCCCCTCTCCCAGCACTAGCCACTCATAGAGTTCATCCTTAGACTTAAAGGCCGTTTTCCATTCGTCCCCTTCCCGTATCCTAATTTGATGGTAGCCACTCTTAAGATCCAATTTAGAGAATATGGTGGCTCCTGATAGCATATCTAACAAGTCGTCCAAACGAGGAATGAGGAACCTATACTTGACAGTGATTTTATTTATGGCCCGATAATCTACACATAATCTCCAAGATTTATCTTTCTTTGGGACCAAAAGAGCAGGAACGGCACACGGGCTCTTGCTGTGGCGAATAAATCCCTTGGCCAGCAAATCTGAGATCAATGTTTGTAATTCGTCATGCGTGGAAGGATTGAGCCGGTAATGTGGAAGATTAGGCAAAGAGGAGTCGGAGACGAAATCAATTTCGTGTTGAATATCCCTCATGGGTGGTAACTCAGATGGCAAATCTAGCGGATAGACGTCTTTATATTCCTCCAATAACGTCCGCAGAGATATCGACAAACTCTCTAAAGATAGAGAGTCTTCTTTAGCTTGTAGGCAAACTAGCGCACAGATGACGCCATCCAGAAAGGTCTCGCGCTCTAACTCTTTCTTGCTTATCAGACTAATAGTTTTCTTTTCCACAGGCACAATTGTGTCTTTGGAGGCACTCGACGGGTCCTTAGGCGGGGATGGTTTAAGTATGATGGTCTTACCGTTAAATTTGAATTCGTAAGTGTTGGCGCGTCCAAAATGGGTAACGTCATAATCATAGAGCCACGGGCGCCCTAGTAATACGTGACAAAATGCTGCTCGGGAACTAAGTGCATACGAGTGACAACGTTTTCGGATATGACATTCATGCAACTTCCGCTATCTATGATTAGCTTGCACCACTTTTCACCGCTTTTAAAATTTAATGAAAAAATATTCGTTCTATTATATTCATCCGAAACACGCGGTGTGGCCAAAATACACCTCATAACCATCATAAGAGAATCATCTTCTATATCACTTGGCTCGGCGTCCGATTCATTGCCAGCTTCATAGACAAGCTCGGCAGGCTCAGTCGTGGAGTCCAGTAGTGCCAGTGGTTTACTCCGAGTGGGACACTCACTAGCGTAGTGCCCTTGGATTCCGCATGAATAACACGAGGCATTAGTCTTGTTAATTCTACCTATCGGGACTCTCTCGCCATTGGAATTTTTGTTGTTCCTAGCAGTAATTACGATAGAGCTGGAATCAGTCGATCGGAACTTTCCTTTGTCCCGCAGGGAGGTCGTGGGCGGGGCACCTAATATAGATTTTCCTTTCTGAAAGGATCGTCCTTTGGACTTATAGGCGTTATGTTTTTCGATATCCAAAGCGGCATTGAAAGTCGTGTTAAGGTCCGTGTGACCATAACGCAATAGCTTGCCTTGGATGTCCGGGTTAAGTCCCTTACGGAAACGGAAGAGCGTAACTTCAGGCATTTCCCTAACCTCGCAACGTACCATCATATCCTTAAGGAGTCTCATGTACTCCGCTACCGACTTACTCCCCTGACGAAGGGTGGCTAATTCATCGAACATTTGAGTTCGGTGATATGCGGGGACATATTGGTCGTTCAGAAGCGCTTTCATGGCATTCCACCCAATTGGGGGTAATCCATTCACAGTCCCTAGTCGTCTCTCTTCATTTAACCAGAACGTTTTGGCCCTACCCATAAGCTTCATTCGCGCAACCCGCACTTTCTCGCCATCCGTCAGATTACGCCACTCAAATTAACACTCGATCTCCATGACCCAATCTAGAAACGCTTGTGGTTCACCCATACCATCGTATGAGGGTGGATCAATCTTAACGGCTCTAGCTAAGTCGAACTCATAAGGGGCTCTAGGCGTGTGTTCATCATCTTGCTCGTGATATTGGTTGTGCCTATCATCGCGTTGGTGACCGGCCTGGGGTTGAGGACCCGGCCTGTGTATACCCGCCGCAGGATTACGGGACACCGCTTGATTGACAGCCAACCCTTGTATTAGTTGCGTCAGTGCATCAAACCTAGCGTTGAACTCTTCCCGAAGCTCCGCGATGGTGGCCGGAGTGTGGTCATCATCATGGTGGTTAGCCATATGTGAAGTGGAGGAGGAATATTCAGTACCACGCCTTGTGCGCATGAACGGTGGCTAATTTCGAGAGTTTGACCAGATTAAATTTATAATGTTAGAATTTTTTGGCGCTAATCCATCGATCAAATAAAAAAAATGACTTTTATGCTTAGAAAAATATGAAGAGCTACCAGAATTTTTTTTTTAAATTTTCTGATTTTTTTTTTACTAATGGCAGACCAAATTCAGCAAAATGACAACTTTATGTTGGATTTTAATGGATTGTGCGCAAACTAGGGAACGTCGAGATTCCTACTACGAAAAGAGCAAAGGGTGGTGTCGATTGGGAAACCAACACAACCTGGCTCTGATACCAAATTGATGTAGGATCTGTCCCGAAAAGATACTACACGGTTGGCGTGGCCTCGTCTCTCGCAACGCTTAACGCTCTTCTACTCGCACGCTAACGAAACGCAGCAATAACAACGATTCTATTTATCTTTCGCGCTAATATACGGGTAGCCGATCCGCGATTTGGAACGGAGAATGGCCATAGGCCAAAATCCTTTCCGGCTAAAAGGGATAATATTAATCCCGGACGAGTGTTTGGAGTTGTACCAAAATAGATCCACCAAAGAAAAAGTTCACGATTCGAGAAAATGGTAGGATCTATCCCAACTAAAAAAATTTAGCGAGGATCGCCAATCCTCTCGGAGTCTTCGGAAAACCAAACGAAAAATTACAAACTATTTAAGATGCGCCGCGAAGAAATCAACGATTCAAAAAGTCACGCAAAATTCGTCCACCACAAGAACTATCTAGGAAAGAAAAACTCTTGAGTAGATGGTTTCGTTACCCCGCTCGGAACGGTAGATCCGAGATGTTTTGGATCCACACGAAATGATCGCTTTCCTCGGACGCGGCGGGAGATGCACCAAGGATGAAAAATTCGTTCGTCTTCTCCGCTTCTCGCCGAGGAGGTTCACCGTCGGGCACCGTTTCCTTTGCACTTGGCCTTCAAGATTGAAGACGGCCGAAACGTCGAAGAAGGAAGATCTCGCCGATGGAGTTGTAGAATCGGAGAGAGGAACATGAGGGTGGAGGAGAGCCAAGGTGGCGGCCAAGAGAAGGAGGAGAAGTGGAGAAGGGGGGGGGGCGAATTTTGGAGGAGGAGGATCCAAGGGGCGGCGGTTTTGAGAGGGAGAAAAGAGGGGGTAAAAGATTAGGGCAATCCAAGTTTATCTCATTCAAATCCAAATGAAAATTACATAGTCCATGCCTTTTTATAAGGCTTACAACACAGAAGGCTATTTGCAGCCCAAAATTAGATAATTGCACACCAACATGAAATAAAAGACTGAAAATAAATTAGTTCAACAACATTTTATCAAAATAAAATTAATACTAAATTAATTTCTTTTGCGTTGGCGAAGATTGTAGCCATGGCCGTTGCGGCGTCGCAAGTCCTTGACCGGTGGGTCATTGTCTCCATCTTCCGCCAACATCTCGTGATCATCATGCACATCAAGTGCGCCCTCGTCAACATCTTTATCACCAACTAGGCCGTCATAATGGCCGTCGCCATCAGATGTGCTATGTCTGATAAATCCTGAATTGAGTAACTCTTACAACTGAATCTTTAACTCTGTTAATTCTCTAGGGGTCATATAATAAGGAGCCTTAGCTACTGGTCGAGATTTTGGAAAGAGGTTGATTTGGAAGTCAACCTCTCTTACGAGAGGGGCCCTAGACAGTTCTTCTGAAAATACATCAGGAAATTCACGCACTAATGTCACTTCCTTAATGATGTTCTTAACCTCGACATATATTAGTATCAGGAAAGCTACACAACCCTTATTAATATTCCTGATTGTCTTAGCGGGGGAGATAATTAATTTATAAACTTCTTTCATGTCACAAAAAAGGATAAGGGATTGGACTTGACCTTCTAACTGAATTTCTTTGATCTAGCAGTCTATCTTAGCGTTTACATCAGACAACTAGTCCATCCGCAAAATTAATTCAAAATCTGTAATGGGTAGGAGGGATGCCTCTGCAATAATTTTAGATTCCTCAAACATCATTGGAACACTACACTTATGACTGGTTTGTATGGTTGAACCATTAGACATCATAATATTTAACGATGTTGCTTCTTAGAGGATCTCTAGATCGTGTTTATGCTCAAATGATTCCACAATAAATGAATGTGGGACATATGTATCAAATTGAACCTTGGGGTATGTTTTGAATCATGAGTATTCATGTATACATGCTTATGTATTTGAGTTATGTATTACTGGGAGAGAATATCTATCATTTTAATTCAAAAGAAACTTCACACACCGTAACCACATCCTTCTCTTTCTTGGCCTTTCGGTGGCCAAGACCATAAGCTTTGGGTTGGACTAAACCTCGTCTTGAAGCTGTTTTTGGGTTGGCGTCCATCACCACCTTTTCATTGTCCACTCTACTTGGACTGTCAACTTCAAACTTTGACTGTAAGAGATGTCATAAGAATGAGCTTTAGGGTAAGATATGTTAAAAATAATATATGGAGAAGCTTCAGACTTAAAGTTATATTACCTGATTGCCCATGAATCTTAGGCAGGAATGATCAAAATGCCCTGGTTGCTAACATTTATAACAGAATCAAGAAGTAGTCAAGCAGTCTCTTGGGTGATAGCGATCGCACTTTTGGTAGAGCATATAGTCCTTATCCTTGCCCTCTAGCTGATTCCCCTTCTTTTCACCTGACCTCCGGTTTTTGCTCTAATTCTTATCTTGGTTGTTCTTATTTTGGTGTTGATACGGCGCATCATGGGGCCGCTTGAAACAAAAACAACTACGTCTTTGCACTCGTTGCTGGTCAACTTCCAACCTCCTTGTAGTATCTACCAGGCTTTTATGGTCGGCATTGACCATAGTCATCAGCGATTACTTTAATGAGTCATGAAGGCCATCAACAAACTAGATGTACTTCTCGGCGTCATCTCCTTACATTAAGCTTGGATAGCGAGATAAGTGAATGAGTTCTCACTCATACTCTGTAATAGTTTTATCCCCATGAAAGAACCTGAGGTACTAATCCTAGAGACTTCGACGTGCAGAAGGGGGGTACAAACCAGTTTCGAGTGTCGTAGAAAAGTCCTTCCAAGTTAACATATCTGTTGAACGACCTGACATAAATAGAAGTCGCATTAACTTCGCGCTAGAAAGATAGTGAATTCTAGTAAAAGGAAAATTTTAACATGATTTCTTACTTGCAGGATCATCCGCTAGGCGCTTGGTCCACCAAATTTTAGCCTCACCCAAAAGGAGGAAAGTTACACGTGGTTCCTATTCTCAGGGCACTGCATTACATTTAGCAAATCTCTTATATTCATTATTCAATCATCTATTTCCATTTGAGAGTCTTCTCCTCTGAAGTTGGAGGGGTGGAGGTCTCTAAATCCCTTAAGTATCAGTCCATCCTGATCTTCATAGCTACAGATGTAGGGACAGGTGTTGGGATCCTACAGGTTGTTCTTTTTGAAACTTCAACATGGCTACGACTACTGCCTTTTCAATTTGAGCTGCCAAATCAGTATGTTCTAGTACCACTGGCGTTGTTGGCATTGCTGACATATTAGCATCGCTCATGGCGATTTAGGAGCAAGACTCTGACGTGAGAGTTCGTCTGCCTCACTAGCTCGAGGTGCTTATAGGATGTAAAGAAAAAAATTATTACTACAAGAGACATAACTGTAAAATCTGATACTGAAGGTATTTCCACACACAAGCATGATTTAAAGCTTGATAAATTTGATGACTCTACTAACGATATGTGAATTTTCAAGGTCATGAGATCTTTAACCTAGCTTAGATACCATTATAACACCACAATCTAGTTTAACAACAAATCAACAGTTCGACTGGGCTTCGCGATAAGAAGTAAATTAATCAATGATATTAAATCCGGTACATAACATGCATGACGAAAAAAATACAAAAAATTAGTTTACAACAAAAATAAGAAAAGCAGTTATGAGTAAAACATAGTACCTCAAAATTTGATTCACAGAGTCAACTAGTAATGAAAAGAGTCATAAAGTTAAATTACTGAAAATTTATACATAGTTTGAAATAAAAAAAATATTAGATAATTTTGATACATGCTCAAAATAAATGTAAAATAACTAAACTGGGAAACAACTGAAACGAAAGACAAATAAATATGAAAAACTGCGGCACTTATCCTATGCGCAGCTTCCCACCGATGACCCATGAAAAATAAATTTCCAAAAAATGAGTCAGCCCAACTAGTGAGTAAGAAAGTCTACAGTTCTCAGTAATACTAACAAAAATACATAATCTGTTGTATATTAAAGTAAGAGTTTTAACTCGTTAATGTTTGTTTCTTTATCAACTATTTGTAGATTTATTTATCCATTTATGTAAATTTGCATAGAGAATTCTGTCATATTATCAGAGTTCTTGTTTGTTCTGATTTTTAAGTGTTCTGATTTCTTTTCTGAAAATTTAATAATCTAATTTTATGACTTACAATTTGCAGGTTTAGACTGATTTTGGAGCCCAAATGACGACCCGAAAATGCTCGGAACTAAACTGAAGTACTCCCTGAGTGTAACATGCCTCGCAACTAAAAAACTCCAAATCTGGAAATGTGACTGTTGACCCCGTGTTTGAACCTCATACAGACTGCATGTAATATGAGAATGCAGTCGTTGATCTAAAGTTTTAAACTTATGAAATATTTTTTATTCATCTGAGTATATATACATACTGCTTATTTATGTTTTTGATCTTGTTGCGGTTCTATGTAACCGAAT
Source organism: Platanthera zijinensis (assembly GCA_039513925.1). Classification (NCBI taxonomy): domain Eukaryota; kingdom Viridiplantae; phylum Streptophyta; class Magnoliopsida; order Asparagales; family Orchidaceae; genus Platanthera; species Platanthera zijinensis. Next base: position 4,625,842 of record CM077094.1, read on the forward strand.
TATACAGTGTATATTACATAATGCTCAATTATTGGCTTCATCATGCATTACTAAGTCATGCAGTTATTATTTATTTGCATTATCTAGAGTAACTTAATTATTTATACTGCTTGAATAATTAAATTACGCAAGTGTTCTGAAATAACACAGAAAATGCATTTATATATTATGATATGTTTAGCCATGAGAAATCAAATTTCTTATAGTGGTATTACGATGTACGTACACAAGACAGAATGACATGATTTGCAAGATTGAAGTTATAAGGTTAGGTGGAGATCCCCGATCTACTCCTTTGAGTGTGCACTCAAATCTAAAATTAAAATAGAAGTTATAGACTCAAAAAACTAAACACCCAAATTATTTCTCCCCTAATAGACGACCGGAGACAAATGAATTTCCAAAAAAAAAATTGCCAAGGAGGACTGATACCTGAGCCGAAATATTTGACGGAAACGACCTCAACAAGGCTGTTGAGGAAAGAAAGAAGGAAAACTTCGATCCCAAAATCTGAGGATGAAGGAAAACGTATATCATAACATTTGTCACTGGGAGTAAGAGGAATAAACTACAAAGAACCCAAGTAAGTTGTCGATTGACACCTGAAAATGCAACAAGATCACACGAAGGGATTGTTGTTACCGACTCTTGATCCTCACGTTGAAGGGGGAGGAGGAGAAGTAGGATATTTTAAAAAAACACAGTACAGGGATCAAGAAGAAACAAAAACATTGATTAGCTAAACAACCGGCGGCTTGAAACGAGTTAGCCGATGTCTGGACAGGAAGAGAAAAGGTCGTCGGGGTTCCCAACAAAAGAGGAGGGGTCGACGATACTTTCGTCGCTTGCGAGAGAGAAAGGAAACAAAGGTATCACTGATCGGCTGGGCGCCAAGCGTGTCGGGAAATCTAGTGGCGCCACAAAAAAAAAACCTTGATTAGCAAGAGGCAAAATTCGTTGCTAATTAGATAAATTCGTTGTTAATTTTACTTAGTAAGGAATTTAGAAACGCAATAAAATTTGTAACTAATATGGTCATAGCTAAATTTAGCAAGGAATTTATTTCTTTCTAATTATTAAGGATTTTTTAGGAAGGAATTCTTTTGATGCTAATGTTTTGTATTTTATATAATTATTTGGTTAAATTTAAATAATATATTTATATACAAAAAAATATTTTTTAATATGCACTTGTTGAGAATCGAACCAGAGACCTCTCATAAATAATTTCCTTACCAATCAACCCTCCTAATTAACTAATTTGTTTATATGTGGCGATAATATATATCTATACCATATTGTAAATAAATATTGTGGTCTGCAGATAGCATGAGTTCGAAATTTGGGGAAATTAGATGACTGTCGGATTTCAGAGTTTTGATCATGAACCGTTCGATCAAACCAACCATCTCTCCTCACTTTTTTGTAGGTCTCCTAAACCTACTCTAGGGTAGTCCTAAACCTAAGTGCAATAACTTCAAAAACGGGTTAACAAAACCAACCTGTTAAAGGCCGTCATGTATAATTCACAATATAATAGGTGCGAACAAACCCGTCCGCCAATCACTACAAGAAAACTGACCTTTAGTGACGAAAATTTAGTGACCAAATATATTTTGTCGCTAAAGACATATCTATAGTGATAAATTGATTATTTAGTCACAAAGACATATTTTAAGTGACAAAATCAAAGTTTAGTCACAAAAAACACATTTAGTGATCAAATTATTTTTGGTCACCAAAGCCATTTAATGACGGGGCTTTAGTGACAACCTTGTGACAAAATTAATTTGATCACCAAATGACTTTAGTGATAAAAATATAACATTTAGTGATGAAAATTGTCGTCACTAAAAGACAATTTTCTTGTAGTGAATCGGCCAACGGCCCAATCCGCATGTCTGCTAACACAATGATTTCAAATAATGATTACGAGAACCTATATTTAAACCTATAAATTAAAATTGTTTGGGCAGTGTGAGAATAAAACAGGCGGATGAACAGTGCTCACACCACTGTTCACCCGCCTGTTACATTATAAATATCCATTAAAGTATTTATAAATTATATATGTATTATAAGCATTAAAAATAGCAGGCGGGTGAACAGTGTTCACGCCACTGTTCACCCGCTTGCAATGAAACAATTTATTAATGAGTTTTTGTTTATTTTTTTATTTATTTCCTTTTTTTATTAATTTTTGTTTACTTTTTTTATGTTGCTGTCGCGGGCGAAGCCCGCCTGGGGGGGGGGGGGGGGGGGGGGGGGCGAAGCCCCCCGTCGCCGGCCGTGGGGTACTGTGGCGCGTGGCCATCGGGTCGGAGGCCCGTGCTTGTCACTCGTATATATATATAATTATAAATTTATATTATTTATATATATGATTATTTATTTATACATACATATATTTATTTATTTATTTATATATATATTTGTATTTATAGTTTAATATATATAGTTATTATATTTATTATATATATTTATTATTTATATAGAATATCCTTATTTCTATATATTATATATATTTATATATTTCTGTATTTGTATTTTATATTTGTTTTGATTTATTTATATATTTTTATATATATATTTATTTATTTCTCGTTGGAGTAAGGTGGGGAGATCACACAGGAGTGACGAGGAGGAGTGACGAGCTCGGCGGGGAGATAATGCGGGAGAATGACGATCTTGGCAGGGAGCAATATCGGGATGAGAATGAGGATATATAATGCTTCTTTAATTTGTTTAAGAACATAAAAAATATTTTTTTATTAAAAGTGAGATGAAAATATTTTGAGGGAATTGAATCTTTCCCCCCATAAATATTTAATTTAAAATAATTAGTATAAAAATTTTGAAAGTAAATATTTCGTTTCTATTTAGCAACAAATATTTTGCAACAAAATAATTCGTTGTTATTTTTGCAACAAATTTTTTCGTTGCTATTTTTGTAGGTAAAAGTAGTATTGCACATAAAGACCCCAGTCCCGGTCCTGGGCAGGACCGGTCCTTTGGGACACCAGTCCCGGACTGGTCCTGCCCAAACCGGTCCCGGTCCAGGACCGATTTTTCCTTTGAAAGCCGGGACCGCCGCCTGGGACCGGAAGGACCGGTCCTAACCGGTCCTAATCGGTCCCAGACCGGGACCGGTTAATTAAATTAATTATTTTAATTTTTTGTATTATATATTATTATATTTCGTTTTTCAAAGTAAATAATTTTTTTTATTAAATTTGAAATAAAACTACAAAATCAAAATACAAATTACAAATTATAATACAAAATCAAAATACAAACATTTTTATTAAATTTGAAATTATAATACAAAATACAAATTCAAAATTTGGAGTTGAGCCTTGGACTCGTCTTCAACTCCGGAGTCGCTTTTGATTTTGAACTCGTCTTCAACTTCAACATCATTATTCTACTGCGCTCCCCAGATTTAAGTCAATGTGAATGGAGGAGGACGCCGACATGGAGGAGGAGGAAGCCATTTAACACAAATATGAGTGAGTGAGAGAGTGAGAGAGATAATGAGAGAAAGAGAGTAAGAGAGGGAAATGAGGGAGAGGGGGGGGTTTATAAGATTTAAATTTAAATATATATATATTTTTTATTAATAAAACTATAAAAGAGCCAAACGGCTTTTAATGAGCCTGCCATGTGGCAGGCTCATTAAAAGAGCCTTAGCGACTCTTTTAAAAGAGCCGTTAGGCTCTTTTCCGGTCTTTTACCTGTCCCGGTCCGGGACCGGTTTTTACCCTTAAAGGGGGGACTGCCATGGACCGATCTGGGACCGGACCGGTCCTAACTAGGACCGGTCCCTGTCCGGTCCTAACTGGGACCGGTTTTTATGTGCAGTACTAGGCAAAAGCAATATCATATACCTTAGCTAAATTCGATGCTAATTAACAACAAATTATTTAGTCTTCCTAATTTTTGTTGCTAAATGAAGTTTTTCTTATAGTGCGTGCCGTTGCGAATGACTGCGACTATGAGAATTAGAAATGACCTAACAACGGTTACGACAAGCGGTGTGTTGACTGGAAGGGAACTTAAAGGCACGCGATTGGAGAAGGTAAATCGTGTCTTTCGGTTACCAATTAAGTATTGGTTTCTAATTGAACCAATGGAGGGGCGGAGGGGGGAAATCTTATTTCTTTTATTATTATTCTTTTAGATGCTTACAATTATGACTATGTAATCTATGTCATCTTATTTTAAGCATAATAAAACCCCCGAAACCTAAAAGTCGTGTCAAAGATAATTTAGAGGATTTATTTAACATGTTTTATTTAATTTATTCTTTGACCAAATTGAAATCATATCTCGTCACTAGGCCTGTGCAAAAGGAACCGAAGAACCGAGAACCGAACCGAAACCGAACCGAATTGGACGGTTCGGGTCGGTTCCTGGGTTGATCGATTCGGGTATTGTAACGCCCCTGATTTTTCGATGATTTTGTTTGGTTTTGGTATCGTCATATTTTTGATGTCATGGCGTTACTTTTAACGTCGGGTTGACGGCGCATCGCCGATAAGGCATTTTCGCGTCCGTTCGGTCGAGTCGGCCAATTTCTTGGATTTTTGTCGAAATCAGAAAATATTTCTATGAGGTTTAGGTTGAGTAATTTTAAACTTGCTCGTCAAGTTTCGTCACAATCCGAGCATTTTTGGAGTCTCGGCGCGCGATTGAAGTTTTGAGTATTTATGTCATTGTATTTGGAAATTTTTATCTCAGGAATGGCTCGTCGGATTTAGGTTTTGGCTTCGCCGTTAGAATCGCTTTAGTGCCAGTTTTCGCCTATGGTGTAGTTTCGCTTAATTCGGTGCGTGTATGGGCCTCTGTTCTGAACTCGTGTCCCTTTGTTCAAAAAATTTCATTTCAAGAATTTGCGCTTTGTTATCTCGAGTAGCCCGTTTCAGATTTCGATCGACGCTATTTTGGGGGTCAAAACGGTGTCGTATCAAAATATAGTAAACATCAAGTTTGTTCGTCTTGACGATAGCTACAACTTTTATGTTGACCACTTTTTGATTTGAAGCCATCTTAGGCTTCTATTTTTGATTTTCCCAAAACTGCTCGTAAATAAGCCTTTTTTTTGATTCACTCGAGTATTTGCTCTTATACACGAGTATCCTTCATTTCACTCGAGTATTTTGCTCTTATACACGAGTATCCTTCATTCCACTCGAGTATTTGCTCTTATACACGAGTATCCTTCATTCCACTCGAGTATTTTGCTCTTATACACGAGTATCCTTCATTCCTCTCGAGTAGTCATGTACAGTTTACGTTCGGGCGAATTTTTGAGGGTCAAATATGCATCGTATAGAAAAATGGTCAACATCAAATTTGTTCGTCTCGACGAGATCTACAACTTTCATGTTGACCACTTTTCGATTAGAAAGCCATCTTGGACCCCTATTTTCGATTTTCCCGAAGCTGCTCATGTCCAGCTCGGGTAGACTTGATCTACTCGAGTATTATTGTTCTATCTCGAGTATGTTACGTTCCTCTCGAGTATTTTGCTCTCATACTCGAGTATCCTTCGTTCCTCTCGAGTATTTTGCTCTCATACTCGAGTATCCTTCGTTCCTCTCGAGTATTTTGCTCTGATACTCGAGTATCCTTCGTTCCTCTCGAGTATTTTGCTCTCATACTCGAGTATCATTCGTTCCTCTCGAGTATTTTGCTCTCATACTCGAGTATCCTTCATTCCACTCGAGTGGTTCTGTACAGTTAGAGTTCGGGCACCGTTTTGAGGGTCAAAACGGTGTCGTGCGAAAAAACGGTCAGCATGAAATTTGTTCGTTTCGACGAGATCTACAACTTTCATGTTGGACACTTTTCGATTTGATGTCATCTTAGACCTCTATTATCGGTTTTCCCGTAGCCACTCATAAATTACACGTTTTTTTTTGTATTTAGACAAAAAAATTTATAAGTACTTTTACATAATATATATATATATATGGACTTAGGTTTGATCAGAACTTCATCTTCTCCGATTCTTTTCCTCCCGAACCAGAGCGGCGTGAGCGTGAGAGAGAAAATACTCCGTGAACCTTCCGGTGGCCGCCGACGGAGCTCCGGTGCTCGAAATCCTCAACCGAGCGTAGATCTGGAAAGCTCTCATCGAGAGCTACGCCATCGTGGTAAATTTTTTTTCCTTTTTCTTTGAGTTTTCCTCGTTAGGGTTTTTCAGCCCTAACCCCCTTTTCGACCATTTTTGTCTAGATTTCAACTTCCTCCGTCCTCTTTTGCCCCGATCTGTGACGTGGACTGATTTGGAGAACTTTTCCGGTAAAATCAAGGCAAGTGGTGGTCTCCCCTCATTTCTCCTTGTCCGATTTGATGGTAACGGTTTAGTCTTTTTGTTCTTTAAAATTTTTCTGCACTTTTTCTTCCAAGTTATTGTTACGATTAACCTTTTTTGGAGGATCACTCGATTTGTAAGATTTTTGTCATGGTGAACGTGATCTTGTCTATATATATTTATTTGTTCTTGAAGTGTCTTAATGGTGGCTCTAAATATCATACCTATCGTTTTGAGCGTATTCGAGTTTGTCTAGGTTTGTAGAGCGTTCATAGGGTTGATCACCATGTCTTGAAACTGAAGTGTCAAGTAGAATCTGATGAGCCAAACCTCGGGATATATTTGTGTTGTGGTTTCTTTGGGTTTCTAAAAATTTGCGGGAGGTTAGTGGGCAAATCCACCGACCGCAAGATTGTTTCCTTCATTAGTACCCCATGGGACTCTACTGGGTTTTGGGCATCTGCGGTGATTGGTGGAGTGTGCAAGTCTCTCCCCCGCGGCGTTAGACGATTTTAACATCTGTGAGGGTGTATCTAGAGAAGTGACCACCCTGCCCGGTTATGAGTAGAGTTGACTACGTTACTAATAAAGTTTTTGGTTATTCTTTCTTATGATTCAATAATGCTATCCCCTTGCTTCCGGGTATCCTGCATGATTTGTTATACGTGATGATTCACGAGAGTTCTTTTCTTCTGATTTATTTCTCGAGTTAGGTTTTATTTATGAATCTTACTTCAATGGTTTGGACTTGGGGTTTGGTCCCCTTTTGACCTTTAATTATTTTGACTTATTTTTTTTTTTTGCCACCATTTGTACCCTCTTGCTGAGGTGTTCTGTCTTTGGAATGCCTCAGGATCGGAGCATTAGCAAGTAGCGGAGCCGGTTTTGGGAGCCCTTGCAGCAGCAGGGGGCTGTGGTTTTTTTCCCTCGCCGCCATGCGAGGTAGAGTTCGGTTGTGTTTGTTTTTCTTGGCCTAGTTTCGAGACCTATTCATACTGTGGGTCGTGTCAGATTGTTGACTGCCCACAGGATTGTTGATTTCTTTTGACACTTGCTAGCTGATGTGGGTTTCTTATGTTGGTTTACATTACTTGCTCTCTGGGATGATTCCTTGCTAGGACTGCATGTTAGGTATTTTGACCTATAAAACCCTACTATTAGTAAAGCATACTATTATCATCTCCTTCAAAACTAAGCCACTATTTTCTATTTAGCGTAAAGACTTTCCTACCCGTATTATAAATCTAGAGTTTGCATTGTTATTGAGTGTTGCTCGGGGACATTTATACTTATGTAGGATATGAGTCAATTTAAATAAGTATTTTCCGCAAGCGTAGAATTTATATTTTTAAATCGTGAAACTAGATGATTCACTAAGCCGAGGGATACGGATACCATCATAACTTTAAACTGGATTTTTATTCATAAACATCTATGTTTTCTATTAGAATTGTAGAGTTTGGAGTTTTGCCTGAACGTCTCAGTTATCCCTGTACGGCGTGGCATCACGACGCGTATTTTCCCCTTGCTCTGATATTATTAAATTGTTGGGAAAAATGCGGGTTGTGACAGTTGGTATCAGAGGGAGGTTGCTTGACAATTTGGTCGGGCAACCTTCCCCTTGTTAGTGTTAGTGTTTAGTGTCATGTCATACACACACCGATGTGTCATCAAATATGTCTTGGCTGAAGCATGAACACTACACTCATAAGCATGATTAGAAGTATACGGGGCATATTTATGTAGTATGGGATGCATAATATTGTTTGTATATGGATCCACCATTAGACGCAACATGTGAGGGTTATGTAGTATGGGATGCATAACCTCAACCACATGAATGCTCATTAGCACGTTTTCTTTTCGTTGCATTCAATATTATGTAGTAGTGGGATGCATAACATTGCATGTGTACGCCGCTCCATAACAGCATTAGGGCCTTTTATAGAATTCATAGCACCACATGCATAGCATAAACATAACATAAGCACAACATGCCAAGCTAAAGATTTACTTGATGAAATATGTACACACATGATTTTAAATAAGAGTAAAGGATTCATGCATTCATATCATAGGCACATGAGTCAATAGATGGATAAGAATCATCCTGAGTAGGCATATCATCATCATCTAACCCAGAGCAAGTGACAGCTTTAGCAAGTGTCTTTCATGTATGGTCTGAACTAGATTTGTTTGCCCTAGGCGTAGTCTAGGATGTTAATTGGGTTGTTGGTTTGCCTTTTAGAAATGCCGCCTAAAGCGTCCTGCAACGAGGTCGACTCTCCAGTCGGGAGGGTGAGTCGTCAGGAGCGCAGAGTGATGCGTTGATCGAGAGTGCGCCAGAGCAACGAGGCTCTGTCAAGGCAAGTGCTTTGCGATGCAATCGCAAATGGAATCCTTTTTGTCTGCCGCCCCTGTGCAGCAACCCTTAGTGCAAGACCCTATTGTGGATCGAGTGGTACCCGATACCCCTGCCCTCTAGTGCCCCCGGTGACTCTACCACCAGAGATGAATTTTATTTCACACTTCCAGCGGCTGGGGGCCTCCTACCTATGACGGAAGTGCAGACTTTATGGTTTTGGATGATTGGATCATCTCTATCGAGGAGATGTTTTCATATTCCGGATTCTAGAAGCCCAGAAGGTTATGATTGCAGCCATCAGTTAAAGGCCTAGCAAGGAGTTGGTGGATTCGTGAAAAGAAAGTCTGAAGGAAGGCTGTTCCTGGGACTCTTTTAAGGGAATGTTGCTGAAGAAGTTTCTGCC